>CM052440.1:94508652-94530000 GCA_028533085.1 Varecia variegata
TCCTCAAATTTATAGAAAAATAAAATGAATTTGTACTATAATTCTGTAGCCAAGAGAACTAATAATCAATTGTAACATCAAAATAAAAATTTTTTTCAACACAAAAGAACTCAGAATTTTATCTCCTATTATTCTTTTTAAAAGGAATTGAGGAGGTTTTACAACAAAATGGGTTATAAATTTTGATTGATTATTTGAGCTTTTATGCACTTCTATAATAATTAAAAATAAGTAGTGGCCTGGGCCCAGTGACTCACGCCTGTAATCCTAACACTTTGGGAGGCTGAGGCAGGATGATCTCTTGAGGCCAGGAGTTTGAGGTTGCAATGAGCTATGATGATGCCACTGAACTCTAGCCCAGGAGATAGAGTGAGACCCTGTCTCAAAAAAAAAAAATTAAGGTAGTGAAAGAGACAAATTAAGAAAATTTGTCATGTTATAAGAGCCATGTGTGTCAGTCTGGGTCCTCTAGGAAGCAGATGTCCAGACAACACAGAAGTGCAGGGGATGTATCAGGGGTGATACCTGTGAAAGATAAAGAAAAAAGGGCAGGAGTGGGTGGGGAGAGGTTAAAGAGAGGTGCTGCTCTGACACCTGCAAAAGGTAAGCAGGTGTGAAAAACGATTGGGTAGGGAGAATCTCAGATTATGATGTAGCTTGGAGAAGATCTCAGCCAGCCCAGTGGGGGCTCCAGCACAAAGATTGCTAATGGAGGGGTCCCACACTGAGCAGAAGTGGCCAGGTGCCAATATGCTGTCATGCTCAGGCACTGGCTGAGCTGCCCAGGGAAAGCATGGGTTCAGCTGGACTGTGCTGCAAATGTCAAAAGCACTGTAGCTTAAGGCTATCAGCTCACTACACTCTTCCCAGCAGGTGTCCCTGGAGGGAGATCTGAGCAGCACACCTCCAAGCCTGCCCCACCATGGCTAGCTGAGTCTAGAGCCCTTATTTTCAACCTCGGTCCCATGTTTTCTGCTTAAGTCTATGGGTAATCATTAAGACAGAGTGATTAGAGAGTCAATAGGAAGTGAATTAGGATTAAACACATTTTTGAATCCTGATGCTGTAATTTCTAAAATTTATCCATTAGAGATTAGATATTTTAATAACTTATTCTAGAAAAGATTAACAGTATCCTATAAAATATAGCAAACATACATACACACAAATACATGTGGGGAGAGAAAGAGAGAGAGTGAGGGAGAGAAAGAAGCGGAAATAAATAAAGCCAGCTACAAAATGGGGATTATAGCATCCTACAATTAGAGTAGAAAATGGGACAGCAACATACACATAATTGCTGCTAGGTGTAGATGGTGTCTATGAGCACACGCACATGTGCGTGCACACACGAAACTCCTAATACTATTTACCTAAAGAGAAGGAAGCTATATGGCTGGCTAACATAAAAGTGGGAGACATATTTTCAATATATACTTAGCAGAATTCCAGGCCAATAAAGGTGCAACTGTGTTACATAATATTTTGACAATTTTTAGATAAATGATTATACAAAATTTCTTTCGCTTTGCAATAGCACTTTGTTCAGAACTATTAACAGAACAACAGAGAAAGAGATTTCACTTCTTAGCACTTGTTTTTCAGATTCACAAACTCAGCTGCTAATGCTTCAAAACACAATCCATAACTTTCACGAAATATGCCTTTTCCATATGTGATCTCAGCATTCTTCCATTATTCAAGGCTAACGTTCATAAACCCTTTCTTCTTCACATTCTAGAATGACTCGTTGCTGGATTCAGCTGCTTCAAATTTGTCATCTCGTCTCTTTCTCTCTCTCATTCTCTCTGTGAGGACATGTCATAATTTCATTCCTTGACCTTTTTTTTACATGCTTCCTTCCTCTACAGAAGATATGTACAAGTGTTGGCTGTGTAGAAAGAATCATTATATATATGAGTCATGTTGTGGATTAATTGCTCTTGGCTTCTGTGTTTGTGGAAACACAGAATATAGATCACTAGTGGAAACACACTAGTAATCTATATATATCTACCTCATAAATACATCAATGCGTAAAATTTTATTTTTGATACAACTTCGTAAGCATAACATAAGGATGGAGTCCCATTGGTTGTATGACACAGGGAGGCCAGGATTCTAAAATTAAGCTGGCACAAAACAAAGCATGTTCTCATGGGAACACTACAACTTGACATCCTGAAGTGTAAAACGTCATGACTAGGTCAGTAAAAGTTCTTACCAAAACTCCAAGAGTGTTGAACTGGGACGAAGGAAAAATATGCCGTGACTCTTAATGCTTTACAGACAATGAGAAACATCGTTTTACTTTAGTAGTAGTATTTAATATTATAAGTATTACAGATTTACTTTATTGTTGTTTTGAGCCTTTCAACTCCCTTCATTATACCACCAAAAAATTCTAGTATTGAAAAATGTGCTTCAATTCACTAAACTGAATTAAGGGAAAGAAATGAGCACTACAGGAATTTCAGGTACTAGAACCATGAAGCAATTTGAATTATGACAAAGGCTAGCTGAAGTAACTCTTAATTCCCTAATAATCATTCAAATTTTGATTTCCAGACCGCCAACTCTTCAATACACTTGTAGACTTAAATAATAATCCTCGGGAAAGTAAGTTTCCCTGAGTTCCCTCCTCCTGAAAGAAAGGAACCCAGAGAATCACCAGGAGTATATTCAACCCTGATCATATGACCTATCTCATTTAATTGTTCTTTTGGTAAGACTTTTTTTCTGTGTTCACTTACCCACTTTGTTCCCCCAACAATTAATTCGTTCTCCCAAACCATTGATATGAGTATCATAAAATAGAATTTAGAAGAGTTCATCCTCATATGGGGAAATAGATAAAGCATTCCTTTAAAGAACCTGAGATTTCCCTTGCTGAATTTTTAATTAATAACAAATCTACAGCAGAAGCTTAAGGGCCTTTAGTGTCGCAGCTCTGCTCTAGTTTGCTTTCAGACCAGAGCAGAGACATCTGGCGAATGCCTGGCTGAAATGGTGTTTTGCTTTCTCTTTTCAAGTATGTCTAGAAGTTTAAGATGATATTTTTTTTCTCTGATCTGAACTACTTTGTCAGTGTATACATCCAGCTGTGCCTACACAGCCTCCAAATATTCCCACTAAAGCAGAAACAATCAGGTCCGTGGGATGAGCTGGTGAGCAGATGATCCGTATTTTCAGAGCTTGCTCACGGAACACACGCCTCAGAAACGCCTTGTCAGGTGTCAGATTCAGGGGAGAGAACCTCAGCTCTAGCACAGAACACTTAGCTTGTGGGAACAAGAAAGCCATTAGCACTCGGATGGAAAAACAGCGGCCCCACATCCCTCTTCCTCTTGCTTCCCAGTTCGCAGCTCCAGTGAACTCAATGGCTTTGGGATCCTGCAAGAATCCCCCAAAGCATTGGAGGCAGCAGGCAACGAGGTTGCTAAGGATTATGCCTCTGAAGACCTAGGCCAGCCATTCCATATGTCCCTTAATCTGTGCATTCCTGGAAAGAACTGTGCTTTTTGAATTTGGGGTGAAAAATGTAATCCAATTAATATAGTAATTTTCCACTGTGGTCCTAAACTTTTTGGCTCTGACAAGGCACTAAAGATGCTAAACTCAAGCTGGTTCCTATAATTGAAAAACTTGGTTTCCAATTAGGAAAAAAACAAAGATGCACATAATTATACACTCATATATATATGCACACAGGCATACATACATGTACACACACACATATATATGTTTTCACACAATCCCCTAGAAAACAAAGAAGAAAATACTTGGAAAGATTTTAGGGAGGAAAAGGAGGAGGCCTACATTTTAATTTCAAAATGCATTAATATTTCCTGAGTTTCTGCATTAAGCAAAAAGCTTCCTTATTCACAAATAGGACCTGGTGAAACTGATACTTCTAATGTTTCATTTCTCTTTTTAAAGCAATACTGTCAGTTAATCCCCCATATTACATAGGGATTACACAAAACTTATTAATATTTTTATTGGATTGCATATTTCTAAAACATATTTCATTTTAGAATTACATTTGCCAATGAGGTTTTCAACACATTTTGGCATATTTTTTTTTTCAGACAGAACACTCCTCTTCATATATTTGCACCCTGATGAGCCAACAAAATGCAGGCAAAAATATTAATTTGAAGCCAATTAGTAAATAAATGGAAGGGGGGAAAAGGCATGAGCCATATAAACTCTGGCTTCTCAAAAAAATCTTTTATCGACTGCTTTCTGTTTACAACATGGGCAAGTAGGGCCCTGAGTTTTTACCACTAGATTAGGGAGGAGAGAGAGTGTGTGTGTGCATGGAGAGAGAGAGA
The DNA here is from genome assembly GCA_028533085.1 of Varecia variegata. Taxonomy (NCBI): domain Eukaryota; kingdom Metazoa; phylum Chordata; class Mammalia; order Primates; family Lemuridae; genus Varecia; species Varecia variegata. The sequence goes on from CM052440.1 coordinate 94,512,990, forward strand.
GAGAAAAAGAAAAAGATATGGCATTTTATTTAGTGTTCTGTCAGATTTCGGTTTCTCAGACAATATGCCTTTCTGTACAATTGATGCCTAGTTCTTTAAGCCAAACCCAGCTGAAAGTTCAGATATGCATTTATCATAACACTTGAAATCCAATCTCTGTTCCTTTTCCTTTTTCTTTGTAAAAAGTCATTACCAAACATATTGACTTCAAACCCTAGGGACTGAGAACCAGCAAAATTTGGAACAAGGATAATAGATAACAGGTTTTTGTGAGTTTGCCTCCCTCTTAGTAATAAAGAAAATGAAGAGAATGAGATTAAAGAAGAGAAATAAAAAGTGAGCAAAGGCCCAAGACCAACAGCCTCATCATTCCACAAATTAGTCTGGCACATGCTCTTAAATGGAAAATGTTTTAGAATTTCCAGAGACAACTGTATCTTCTTTTATGAAGGAAGTGTTCATCATTCCTTGCAAAGGGCAGTTATTTTGCGTGATGCTTTGTGGTGGACAAATAACAACCTAATTCACAATGGGAGCTGTTAAATGATAGGTAATGATTTTTATTTGAGAAATGTGTACTAATATCGCTTAGCTGATTACCAAAGAGATCTTGGTCAATGTGGCTTCTTTCCTCATTCTGACTGCTGCTGCGGGATTGTTTTAGTATTGGCATTGTCAGGCAGCTCCGGCCCAGCTCCTTCCATGCCCCATTGATTATTTTCAGCCTATTAAGACATACAATTCATCAGTCATTTTCAAGAAGTATTAGCTTTCTGTTTTATATAGCACTGGGCTGCACTCTTCCTGAGGGAAATAGAATAGAGGGTACAAGGGTGGCAAATACTGCAGGAGATAAAACCAAAGGAGGGATTTCAAAGGCAGGCATCAGAAATTACTGGTTGAGTCAATGAGAAGTCCATATTGTCCCTCTGTTTACTGTGTACATCCCCAGGTTTTTGCATTATGGGATATTTTGGCCACTGGTAATAAGTATTCTTCTCAAGGTCACCATGCACCTTCTTTTTATTAGCAATTTAGCTTCTCACATAGGCTGGGAGAAATGTTTATGCAGTGGCATTTGAAGTGCAATCCAGAAATTTCCTGATCAAATATTTTATTCCTAGGAGATACTCAAATTCAATCACTCAGAGATAAATGCTGAGAGAGCCATGTTTAAACATCATTCTTAGCTTACCAGTAGAATATAATCCTTTTTAAAGGCTCATCATATCACTGGGGAAAAATTACCTATCACCCATAAACACAACAACTGCATATAAATCAGGCAAACCAGTCCATCTAAATGAATTGCATAGCATGACATTGGGGAAGAAAAAGGGAGAAGATTTAAAATAGGTGAAAATAGTTTTGATTTAAACATTGTAATTCTCTATTGCTTTCACCCTGGATCTTCAAGTTCTCCAATCATATGCTTGCTTTATCATTTTATACCAAGTATGAAAGATGTCTTCAGTGATTCCAGAAATGTCATTCATTATATGAGGACTCATGAATCTAAACATTTTAAATTTTTGTTCTTTTTTGTTATTTTAGCACATTTTTCTATGGCAATAACTGAAAAAAATTTTCATCACCTATTATTTGCTTCCAAGTGTTCTAATACAAGATGCCAAAGAATGTCTTATTGGCCCAAGGGAGGTGCCATGGCTGGTTTTCAGGATGTTCTTCCAAATTATTTAACTCTTGTACTATACTTGGGCACAATCTTTAATTCTCTTCATTCCCAATTCTATTCTATCTAACTACTTTCAATGAAAAAATACAGTAAAATTTTCTATTGCCAAAGCAGTGGAAATTATATCAAAATGATTTACTGAATTATTTCTAGAATTAGTAGTGCATTAGGAAGAAAGAAACAAAGAAAAAAAGAAAGAAATTTCCTGCATGCTTTTCAAAAGTATTATATACAAAAAAGATTTTTTTTTTGGCTTTTTAAAATCAGCATGCTAATATAAAGCTAACATTATAAAATGCAAAAGATATAGAACTTACTACATGTCTTCCTGTGTCATGTCCTACTTTTTATCCATATTTCTGGCCAGCAGCAAAAGACTTATTTTTTTCTCAAAAGAAAATATAATCATTTTTTAGTTTTACTGAAGATTTAAGGTTACTTTAACTCCAATTAAGCTAGATCACTATTACATTATCCCTGAATCTACAATCATAATACCTACTCTTCTTCTGGTCTCATTGCTTATGATTGCTTGGAGTGAGTGCCTCAAACATCTAAAAAAAAAAAAGTGTTAATGACCTGCCCCAGATAAACAATTTAGGCTTGAAAATAAATGCAGGCCGTTTGCACGTGCGCTATTGTTTTATAATAGAAATTTTAATCTCCGCTAAGAACACAAGGAGCTACTTGCTCCATTTACTGCCTGAAGTGAAAGAACAAGGTGCGATTCCGCACAGTGTAAATTAAGATGTCTTGAGAGCACGGAGCTTTAGGTAATACGTTAAATTAAGGTTCTCAGATGAGCATTTAATTAAGATATTTAATTTGAAATGTCTGTGCTCTTCTTTAATTCCAATTGATTATTAAGAATAGATTTCTTTAGGATATTAAAAAGGCGAGTAGAGGAAGATACAGTGTAGCTGACCGCAAAAGTTTATCAGAGATATTGCGGTTGTCAAACAAATGCGGTATGTGTCTGGGCCCACCTAGCATGCTCGTCCTGGGATCCAAGGCTGCCACTCAAGTGCCAGATGCACGTGAATATGGAACAAATCAAAAATACTTGCTTAATTAACTTATAAGTAGCCTCCCTCAGAGTTCAGCTTAGTTATTTATTATTTTTACTTACACCTGATAAAATCATTTGTAATATCACTGTGGCTATCTAGCAAGACACTTTTTAATGTCCCAAGCAGCAAATGCTCACTGAGAGCTTACTATCTAGAAAGGACGATATTATATACACTAAGAGTTGGAGAAAATTAGGTGAAAGCATTCCACCCTCAAGAAGCTTACCATCTAGTAATAAATCACAGGTGCACGCACACACATACACACACACACACACACACACACACAGGCTAACATGCAGTGAGTCGCTAGATGGTAACCTAAGCTGTGTCACAAATGCCAAATAACTTCTGTGAAAATTCGAGGAATGCAGAGGTGAAGGTGATTCTGCAGGTTGTGATGGTCAAGTTTGGGCTTTCAAAGGGGGTGATTTTTGCCCTGGACTTTGAAAAAAGGCCAAAGATTATGAGAGAAGCAGACACTTAACTGACCTCCTAGGATGTGTCTGAAATGCTTCTGAGTACTGTCCATGAATGGTGTCTTTTAAACTCAAAATGGCCCTATGAGAGTGCATTGTTTATATCCTCATTCTACAAATGAGGAAACTGAGGCCCATAGTGGTTAAGTTCCATGGCCAGGCAGTGCAGAGCCAGTATGTGAACCTCAGGAATCAGGATCCAGAGCCCTTCTCATCAGTCACCCCACACACAGCCTCCATGTGTTCAGAAAAGCAGAGAGAGGATCATGAGTGAGCATAAGCAAGGTGCTTAGGAAGGTTTCAGTGGTGTGAGAAATGGCTCAGTACAGATCATATTCTAAGGAAGTGATTAGAAGATAGAGCTACAAATGTAGGTCAAGGCCAAGGTGAGGACTTCAGAAGGCAAATTAAGTTGATCGGGCTTTCGTGCTAAGGCAGTAGGGAGTCACTGAAGGTTCTCCAGGCTGCCGACGTGATAAACAGTGCTTTCCAGAGCTTGCCCTGTATGCTAGGGTGATCCAATCTGACACGGAGAGCTAACACCCATCAATTACTTACTCTACTGGCACTCCTTTAGCTTGTTATCTATGAAACCAGGATTTTACTTGATTTTTCAATACTTTGATCCATTATTTTTCTCTTTATCTTTCAAATGATAACCTTAAACCATACTACGGTTGTTTCTTAAGGGAAACAGAGAGCAGTGTTGGATCTTGGGAAACTGAAAACCTGGATTTAAATCTGGATATCAGCACTTACTGGTTGTAGGACTTTGTATAAATTCTGTAACCCTTCTGTGGTTCAATTTCCTTTTTCAAAAATAAAAGCACAGTCCTAATGATGAAACGGAAAGGTGCATGTGAGCATTCGGACATCGCAAAGACCTCAACAATCACAAGAGCCAGTGTTGTTTGGCTGCTTAGTACGCGGCAGGTGCTGTGCTGAGTGCTACACACTCCCTGCTGTGTTCATCTCAGGACACTTCCCCAGCTACTCACTTGTAGGGCTGGCAAAGGGGATCAAGGGGCAAGTTATCCCTCAGCCTCAAGAGTTAAGTAAAGGGCAGGGCAGGGATCTGATCGGGAAGACTGGAGTACTGTGTGTCCTACCAGATGGCCTCTCAATTGCGGACGGTTGATGCCACTATACTCCCCAACAGCCTCATCTTTCGGCGTGACTCCTGCCATCTTCACGCTTTGTTCATAACAACCACTCTGCGTTTTGCTGTCTCTGAACATCTTCCCTGCATCTTCGTCTGACTCCCAGGACACTCTGCCTGAAGTGCTGGGTTGCTCATGTCATTCTGCTGCTGCTCAAAATCTTTCAATGGCTTCCTGCTTCTTGTTACACAAAGAGCAGTGGAAAATCTCTTAAGATGAAAGCCAAGATCCTCACAGAGGGGTGTGTCTCTCTTGAACACCTGTGCACAAAACCTCCTCTCCACGTAGTGAGCTCCTGGTTTCGCTGCTCCAACACCCTTGAGCTGTCTTACAGGTAAGTGTCAGCTTGTGCCAATCCACCCCCAGGCATATCCTGTATGCCCGACTGTTTCTGTGCAATGCCAGAGGGACGTAGGGACCAAATACATGCAGCCCTTTCATGAAACTTCTCAAGGTATTCCAGCTAGACTTAGAAGTCCCCAAGTCTGTCTGACTCAAAATCGGGCTTCACAGTATGCCACGCTACGTCTTCCCATGATGGATGTGTCAGCATGAACAAGGATTCTACATTCTGTCTCAGATTCCTCCCATTAAATAACTATCATAGGATTGAGGTCCTTCCAGATGGTCCCCCTATTTTAACGCTTGATGATCCTGTATATCTGTCCATGAAATCCAGAGATGATCTCTTAAAGCCAAGGCTCTTATACAAGATCACAGGCACTGAAGAGCCACATGTGTGTGTATAAGTGAACATACACACACGCCTAAATGCACGCATGTGTGTACAAGATCTTTTGTTCCCTGCATCCTCACTTACCTAATTTCATGCACGAAAATGGAAAACATGGCTTCCTTCAAGTTCTTTGTGATCACAGCTACTGTTTGAATTCACCAACACTCAACAAGAAGTCCACTGCAGCTATCACTCCAGGGCTACCTATCAACATCCCAGAGATCATAACTCCCTTTACTAATTTAATTTTCTTTTTACCTTTCAGAGGCCCCTGGAATACAATGTTGGACCAGGTTGCATGAAGCTGGAGAACCGCCTGAAATCTCTGGAGATGAAGGCATAAAGCAATGATTCCTCTGTCCCTTCTAGATAACAAACTGAGGCCTCAGAACCTGCTAGGTGCACACGACCTGTTGGATTCTGGTAGATGGAGAGGAAAGGTCATATTAGCCATGATGTTGATCTCAGGTAGAGGAGGAGTGTGTAGCTTGGGAATACAAGCAGACTTTAACCTAATCATGAAAAAGAACTTGGAAATTATGGAGACCATACAAAATGTTTCAAGAAGAAGGTAAAAAAAAAATATCCAGCTTGGAAAGACAGAGCACACAGAGCATCAGAAAGCCTAATAATTACACAGGTGGGTCAACTCAAACAGAAAGAGCTGACTGTCTAAAAGGCAGAGACCAGCAAGCATTTGACAAAAGATGCTGATTTTTTCATACAACAAAAATCCATTGGGGAAACTGGAAAAGAGAGAGAGAGGGAGAGAGAAAAGTGGAGTGCAGCTCACTGGCAGGCACAACGTAATTGCAGCTATTATATTTTTTTCCTAAAGTAGTTATTTGTGGTGCCTCCAAACTCTAATGTGTTCTAGCCTGTTGTGATTGGGGCAGGCTGCTTGACATTTGCAAGGTTCCATTGCTATTAAAAAGAATGATGTTATCAAGAGAAAAGCGAGGCGACAAAGCAAAATTAATTAATGCCACCATCTAACAAAGCAAAATAAATTAAATGATGGTTGACTTGCATTGTGTACTTCCAAGCGGCTACAGAGGGAAAACCAAAGCTTTTAACCCCCTGTTCTCTGAGCTCGGCACCATGGCTGAGTGGGCTCCCATGCAACTGAAGGACACTCTATGTCCCATGTTTCTACACAGGCAAGCAAATGGGCAAGCCATTCGTATCCTTCAATCATAAAACTGTTGCTTTTGCTTTCTGCATAGAGGGCAGCAGATGGAACACTGTAGGGAATGTTTTCCCTAAATCTGTATTGCACTCCAAGCACACTTAAAAGAAATATTATTAGTTTTGCCACACATTGAACATAAACAAGGATAAACCAGCTGGTAAGTTTTAAACCAATTGGAGTCCACAATGTCCTCCGATTCCGTGGGTTCTGCGGTGACGATGATCTGTCACTCCACACGTGCCAGTGTCACCAATAACAGCTAGAACAAGATGCTTGAAGCTACCACAACACAACGGTGGCTTTCTAGAAAAGCCCTTGATGGCATAGAAACGATACTGTCATAAGTGTTTACCATGTCGGTCAGTAAAGGGAGACTTACGGAGCATGTACTCTGTGACCAGAACGGTGGTACATGTGTAGAGGAACAAAAAAGAAATACAATTCACTGCCCAGGAGAGTTTAGGATCGGGTTGTGTATGTATGTGTATATACACATATACACACATGTGTACAAAGAGAGATTGTTCTGGTCTGCTTGCAGAGAGAGATAAACAGAAAGCTGTATTTCTACATCTAACAAAGTGTTCATTATTGGGGGTGGAAATTAAGCCACTGCTTCACATTTCTAACATATTTTTTATATTTTCTTCAAAGTACTTTAGTCTTACTGTAATATTTGGTCACCACAACATGGCTGAATAGTTGAATGAAAGAATTAAAAGACAGGAAAGCACCACCATGAATGGTCCCCTTTTATAGATCAGTCATGGGCACAGTGAAGTCAGAATACCTATGAGACCAAACGATTGGTGCACAAATTGCTCATTTTTCATGAAATTTAAGTATCAGTGAGAAGGAGATCACTGTGAACTGACAATGTCCCAGAATATTTTGTGAGGAAAGGGATGCCCGAGGAAGGAAAGAACAGGTGCTCTGGGCAGTGGCTACCAGCAAAGGTAAAATTTTACCTTGTCCTGTGTTCTGTACTTGTGGGAGACCATTCCGATCAGATATTACCATCTGCTCCCCACACCGACAGTGTTTTTAAGCATTCCACTGGGTTTAACAGGTACTCGTAATCAAAAAGCTGTGATTACTTAATAGGCACATATAAAACTCACAGAGAGGAAAGTCCAAGTAAAAATGAACCTGTAAATATTTGCTTTTCTTAAATATGAGCTTTTCTTAAAGCCTGTGAAATAACCTCAAACCAAAGATCCACAAAGTCTCTGTTCCTGAGGAAATTTCAATGCCAATGCTGTTATCCATTGTACCTATTGCCAAAGTAACACTACCTTTCAGGTGAACTTATTTTCAAAGGCTATCATGCAAAGAAACCAATTGTAGAGTTTCTATTGCCCTAATGGGAAATTTCTTGAGTTTATTTATAGGAAATAGGCTTCTTAGTCTTATAACAATAGTAGAAAAAATAGACACATAATACCTCCAAGCATGGAGGTTTCTACCTATCACCAATAAGTCAGTTGTTGCTCAAAGAGAACAGAGATATGAACATCGATGTACAGGGTATTATTACTAAATGGAGCTCGCTAAGCTCAAAACCCTTGATGCAGTCTATTTTAGGAGCTACAAATTTTTGCCTACGCCACACTGTCCAGAAACTTGTTTTCTAAAGCAAATATATGCATGATTCTTTCATATTTGCACCTTCATAGTCATGTATGTATGTATGTGTACATAACATATAAAAATATAAAATGTATCCCATGTCTATATTTCTTTATCTGTTTCAATCTATTTCTATCTTTATCTGTCTCTCTTTTTCTCTCCTTCCAGCAGAGCTAATTTGTGCTAAAATTTATTAAGCTTATCCAATAATTAAAATTGTGGTTTAAAGGAGATACAATGACTCTGAAGTATTTTTCTTTGTCAAGCAACTCTATGTGGTACAGGGTTTAAAATCAGAAGGTAAATGTGACCTAGTTTCAACATTTTTAGTTCCTAATTTAGAAATTAAAATGCCTTAGTTACACTACCTATCAAATGGAGATAAGGATTCTAAAGAATTCCTTAATGATTTATATAATGAAACATTTATAAATTATCACAGACAAATGTGAAATAATGACAAAGCATTCACCACTCTGATACCAATTAGGTATCTCTCATTTCTTTCATATTCTCAAATGGAAAATAGCACATATTCATTTCTATTTTTATTTGATAGAGAATATTATGTGATGTTCTGATGATTATTTCATTTTATAATTACATTTTGCTTAGCCAAAAGTTAAAATCCACTTATCTTACTTGAATATAGAAAAAGAACCCTAGAAACAGATGTTCATTGGCAAGGTATATTGCCCTGGAATTTGAAATACACTTAGTAACTCAACACCACATCATATATGAACCCATTCAGGTATATATGTACTCATAAACTCCCCTGTGGAACATTGTATAATTATATCCATTCATCCATTACTCATTTACTCACTCATGCATCTATTTAGCAAGTATTAATTGAGCACCTATTATAAACTGTGACTTGCATGGTATATTTGTTTCCTAGCTTTGCTGTAACAAAGTACCACATACTTAGTGGCTTAAAACAATAAAAATTCATTCTCTCAGAGTTCTGGAGTCCATAAATCCAGATCAAGGTGTCAACAGGACCATGAAAACTCTGAGATTCTGGGTAGAATCTTTCCTTGGCTTTTGTCAGCTTCTGGTAGTGGCCTTCAATCCTTAGTGTTTCTTGGTTTGAACTGCATCACATCAATACTGGCTTCTGTTGTCACAAGATATTCTTGCTGTGTGTCTCTGTCTTCATACGGCACTTTTCTTACAAAGACATCATTCATATTGTGTTAAGGCCCACCCTAATTAAGGATGACCTCATCTTCACTTGATTACATCTGCAAAAACCCTATTTCCAAATAAGGCCACATTTCAGATACCACAGTTAGGATTTCAATATATCTTTTGGGGACAAAATTAAACCCACAGCATATGGATACAAGATTAAGCTATTGATAAGACCAACATGGTTCCTTACTTAATAGAACATGCAATATACAGACATGTAAAAACATATAAAAAGATACTTTAAAATAATTTTATATAAGTAATTAATAGCAATTGTAACAAGTACAATAAAAGAAAATGTGAAATAATGATAAAAATGGCAAAAAGCAGGGATGTGTGTGGTTTGTCCAATAGACAGTACTCCTAACAGGCAAGAGTAATCTATCATTTTAGGATGGTAAAAAGTCTGGAATTGGCTGGGCGCGATGGCTCATGCCTGTAATCCTAGCACTCTGGGAGGCCAAGGCGGGTGGATCGCTCAAGGTCAGGAGTTCGAGACCAGCCTGAGCAAGAGCGAGACCCCGTCTCTACTAAAAAAATAGAAACATATTATCTGGCCAACTAAAAATATATATAGAAAAAATTAGCCGGGCATGGTGGCGCATGCCTGTAGTCCCAGCTACTCAAGAGGCTGAGGCAGTAGGATTGCTTAAGCCCAGGAGTTTGAGGTTGCTGTGAGCTAGGCTGACGCCACGGCACTCACTCTAGCCCGGACAACAGAGTGAGACTCTGTCGCAAAAAAAAAAAAAAAAAAAAAAAAAAAAAAAAAAAGTCTGGAATGCCTGGGTTCAGAAAGATCAACTAGTTGATTACTCCAAGTTCTTTTTACCTTATCATTGATTTTTAAAGTAAAATAGAACTAGGAGTCTTGCTATCATTAAGAAATGCTTAACCACAGAAGTAATAAAGATATTCAAGGCAGTATAATTGCATAGTGTCCAGATTTTGTGGAAATTATGTTAATAAGTAAATAACATCGGCATTAAAAATATTGAGTCTAATATATTTTTAATTCCCTGTAGCTATTCATTCTTCAAAGGTTGATATTTGGAGACAATCAGGGAAGAGGCATAATATTGATCAAGGAATTATAATTTCTGGTTCATGAGAGTGAGGACATTTAATCTACAAATGAAGTTTCCAAATCTCTAAAGATGATGCTGGAGCTATTTGCATGTATGTATGAGTTATGTTCTCTCATGTGCAAGTCTGTGATTTGAAGAGAGGTTCAGAATCTACCACAGCCAATTTGTATAGTAATGGGAACCATTAAAAATGTTAGGAATCATATACATTGAGATCATTTGCCCTACCTTTGGCACTAGCGGCAGATTAAACTCTCATTCAACAGGAAAACGGTGCCATTTTTGTCTTGCTTTTCAAAGTGGATATCCATGCCAAGTTCTCAAAGCCTACATTGTTCACATCTATTGTCACATACAGAAAATCTTCAGTGGTCCCTGAATATCTGCAAACTTTATTTTCCCCCCTTATGCCATATAGGTAGGACTATGAACTCTAAATGAGTATATTTCTAAATATGTCCCATTGACTAGTTGAGAGGTTAAAAATGTCCAGTGCAGTTTCTCTGCCTCTTCCTGTCCTAGATAAATGCAAATTTGGTTTGCTGCAACACTCATGATTTCCAGGAACTGGCACTGAATATAAAATGTGATCATGTACATTTGAAAACTACAGAGCACCATGTATATTTCTCTTAGTCTAATTGTGGCTGCCTGCTGTATATTTGTACATTCTCCCATCTTAAATACAGATCAGATGAGAGCATTATTACTGAGCCTTTAAAATTCTTCAGTCAAATAACTTGACAGTAATAGTTCATGAGTGGTTCTATTAAGATCTTTTATTTTGATTGTACCCAAAGATTTTTGAATACTCTACAGACTTGAAAATGCAGATAACAGCTGATCAAAACAGGCATTCTAATGTTTGCCTCACTTCCTTCAGTGACATTTCATACTTGATTTTCCAGTGTGCTGTTTTCAAAAAAATTTAACTCTTTTTTAGGAACTAATTACTGCCAATGATCAGCTTTTCCAGGATAAACTAGTTTCTAATCAGTACATCTTTCAAATATGAAAAAAATGCTCACCCTCTCTAAAAACATCTCTTGAAAATAAGGTTTCAAGCTTAGCTGAGACAAGTTCCTGAAGGCTGCTTTTGTTAACCCACTGATTTTGATAAGTCTGTTGGATAAATGGTTCAGTCCTGTGTATTTTGGAAAAGGACTTCTCCTCCCTTCAAAATACATGTGCTCGGCTACCCTGTAGTGAGTCAGTGAAAGGTGTCCACTTATACACAGCAGAAAAGGGATGTAATGAATCAGAAAGGGATGTGTTTTATGCAGTAAGCACTTTCCACACTCTTTCCTGCACTGCTACATTTATGCTGAAATGGTCCATTTATTTTAATCCTAAATAGGGTCCCTAGACAAGAGCTGAGAATGGAAGTGAAGTAAAAGGAAAAATAAAAGGATTTCTATTTCAGAACAAACTTAATTCAGAATAAGAAAAAAACAACAACAACACTCATTTAGCCCTTGGTAAAATTGAATTTTTATGGTGCCTACTCTTTCCCACTGTAGGAATTTGCTTTCAAAGCTTCTCTGTTACCCTCCAATCTTGATGGGGCTTGCAACTAAATAAATCAACCCCATTCTCCCATCACAAGTATGTTTCCACTGTGGTCCTGCATCTCAGAAGGATGGGAAGGTCAAGTTAAAACCATCCATTCCAGGTACAGACCTTGAATTTATGGGTTCTAGAGATGAGTCTGTGAGTATCAGCAGCCCCTACAAAATGATCTTCTATTCACTCCAGTGGGGTCAGTGTACAAAGCCAAGGGGACAGCCCTACCAGAGCCCCTGATGACCACATGAGCATAGGAAAATCAAGAATTTCCTTGTCTCGTGTGGCAAATTCTCATTCAAGAGGGAATCCAATATTAATCTCTAAGCCCCCTCAGTATGTCCATATCTGTCATCAAACTCAAAGTGTCACATGTTCCAAGGAGCTAATTAAAAGCCAAGCTGAGGAGAAGAAATCGTATCTACACCAAAGTATTCCTGTACTTGGTTATTATAGATTATTGCAAATCTGACTAATGGGTGTTGGAATGTATTCTGAGGATGCTACAACAAGAGAGAACAAATATACTCCTAAATCCAACATGACATCTTTCTGAGAGAGAGTCTGTGTATGTAAGACTGGTCTACATGCAGCAATATACCCTAAGCAAAGGGAAATTATCAAAAATATGTCGGCTTAAGATAGAGAAGGGAGTTTAGTGTCTTTGCAGAGTAGGAATCTCGGATTATATTCACAGGCTTTCTTCCTGCCCCCACACCCAAACAACGAGACATGAATCTAGGGAATGCCGGCGTTTTTGAACAGCACGTAATGATGATTTCCCTGTGTTCTGCAATGCTACAATTCAGATATACTTTCCCTAATTTTAACAGAGTGAGAGGATTCCAGAATGTCAGAGGCCAAATGGGCAGTTTTCACCACTAGATGCAAAGTCACCATCAAAACAACCATCGGAGAAGGCACCAATGTGGGAAACAAAATGGCCTTATTCATGCAGCTCTTAGGGAGTAGCCAATTGATCATAGGATCTCTAGAACAAAAATAGATGGGTAGGCACCAAGCATTTTAGAGCAGAGCCATGTTTGTTTCAGCAAATAACTATTCTCTCTTTGATAAATAGCTCTTGGCCTGCAACTCGGTCCTACTGGAGATCAAACCACCAACCATGGGATACCTAGTGGCCATGCATTCAGAGTTGACCTGGATATTATATGGTCCCTGTCTACAGACTCTCTTCCCAGCATCAGTCCATCAATAAATCAGAGTGACGTACGCTATATTGGAAGTGAGCAGGTCAGGAAGGCACTAGTAAGTTTCATATGCACCAGTCATACACTCAGTGGCACATTGATTTTATTTGACCCCATTCCTTCATGAAGTGGGTAATAATTTGTTCTTTCAATTATATGGGCATTCTGGATTTTTTGTCTCCCTGCCCATAAAGTCCTTGCAGACAACATCACCCATGGACCAACTACTGAGCCCCTTGTACACAATCATAGTATCCCATAAAACAGAATTTCATGTGGGAATTCACTTAACAGTTAAAGAACTAAGGCAATGGGATGATGCCCATGGAATTCAGGATCTTAAAACACATCATCAACCAAATGCAGATGGCCTTGTAGAACAGTGATATGGTCTATATATGACTCATATTCTCAGCAGGGAGTGAACCCCTTTTCACATTGAGATGTGGTTTTATAAAAGGCAGTATATATTCCAACACTGTGAACATGTGTGGTACTATTTTTCCATAAGTAGATGATTCCAGGACCTAAAGGGTAAATGTGTGGATATTCACTCTCAGATAAGTGACCCATTTATAGCATTTTTTTCACTCAGCTTCCTGAATTCTGAGCTCTTCCAGCTTCAGAGGTTTTAATAATCAAGGGAGAACTTCCATCTCTATAGGACAATGATTTTCTTGAATCTGAGACTGCCACATGGACATTTTAGACCCCTTCATACCTACAGATGAACAAGCTGTCTTCCATTGCTCAGACTATCAAAAGAGCTGGGACTGTTGCATTCATTTCAGAGGGGCCTAAAGTTGGACTCATCATACTATCCTGCCCAGTGGTGAATGATAGTGGACCCTCATAATCTCGTGTGAGTAGGATCACCAAGATTTGGGTTTTCACATTGGGTAAGAAACCTGATTTGACGAGCTGCTAGCCAGAGGCAAAGAGAACACAGATTAGTGGTGGAGAAGGAAAGCACCAAATACCAGCTTCACAAACTGGCTTCATTGCTAGTTATCCATAATTTCTGGAGCCTTTATCCATAATTTCCCCTGTTGTAGTACAAATGTAATTTTACATATTTTAATTTCCCTTTTAGTTTCTATCCCTCTCCCCACAGTTACCTTTACAGTGTGTTGGCTGTGACTACTGTTACAGCTTGTTCCATAGGTCGCAGAATATTTGCCCAAGATCATGGCAGAATAAAGAGGGGAATGGCCATCACCTGGAAGGTCATAACTTGGTGCCATTAGCAGATGTTCATGAGAACATGGGGTGTCTCCCTTTGGGGAGAAGGAGGGAGTATTTTTAGTTGCCCATGGAGTTGCATTATATTGAGAGAGGTATTGTTTTAAGACCATTGTGAGAATAAATATACATCTGGAGATTGGATAACTAACTAGGTCGACTATAGTGGAAGTTGGCTACCCACCATAGACACTCCCTTCCCACTGTGGGGAGTCCCTCATTGGGTGAGTCCATTAGCACATGTGGCATCCAGAAGGATGCTGACCATGAAGAGAGAGAGTAGTGCCTTTGGGGGCACCATACCCAAAATGTAACTCCAGGATGACCTCAGTTGGGTTCCCAGGTATCTGGTCTCTGAATTCCTGTCCATCTTCTGAATCCAATTCTCCAACCATCCATTAGTTCTAGGGATGACCTGATATTCTTCCATAAATTTATTTTCTGCTTAAATTAATAAGAGTTGGTGTCTATGGTCTGTATGCAACCCTCACTTATACATGGGTTTTCTATAAAGGGTCCTGCATTCTTGTGTCTGTGGTGGTATAAATTAGAAAGAAAATATCCAGTGCTATGATTAGAAGGAAAGATGAAAATCTTGTGTGTTTCCTACTGCATAAAGAGCTGATGATTTTGGAAGATGCTTAAAAATATAACCAATTAAGTTAGTATTAGTGAATGCAATGTACTGAATGTCCCCAACTCTACCCTAAAATTTGTATGTTTAAATCCTAACCTCCGATGTGATGCTATTAGAAGGTGGGGCCTTTGGAAAGTGATTAGGTCACAAGGAATAGCAGAACAGGGAAAAGAGAGGGAGCAGAGTATGAGGAACAGAACACAATGAATGACCGGATCAGAATGGAATAAATTCACAACTGGCTGGGATCAAGGTCCAAATAAAACAAGATGAAATGTAATTAATATACATATGGAATTCTGTATGATCAAAAAGCAGCTGCACAAGTATAAAATGGGGGAAGAAAGGGAGTAGGATGTGTTGACAAATTACATAGTTTTTCAGAAATATTTAGGCATTGTAGTTGAATAATCCTGAATGTATCAGCACTGTACCTCTCCCCTTCCCAAGCTGCTTGAATATCTGTTTTCTCAAAAAGCTCCTTCAGTGACTTGCCCAGAAAGGAAAGCAAGTTTCTGCCCACCTCTCCCTCTTAACGCCCTCCCCCCACCCGCCATCCCCGCCCCGGCCCTCAGCCCACCTCCACCACCCCCACCTCCCCTGGACTGATCTCTGTCAGAACTGAGGACCTTCTTGCTTGGAGCCCTGAGTGAGTATTCCCTGGTACAGGAGGTGCTGCTTGTTGTTGGGTTTCTAGAATTCTCTTGTTTTCACCCCTTGGTTTGTATTTTATTCTTTCTCTGAAACGCCACTTGCTCCCACGGACTCCATTCTGCAGAAGTACCCCTGGGCTCCTCCGCGGGCTTCACGATTGCATTTTCCTTGGAAAACTCCTGGCAACCACCCGGGCCTGTTGTCTCACACTCCCTCTACTGCCTTCTGCCACAGAGCCCCCCAAAACTGCCTAAGTGGGCCATTTCTATCTTTGACAGGGGAAGTACCTTATTCCAATATATTATCTTGTGAAAATAAATATATTTAAAAGCAGTTGGAACCCCCTCCAAATAAAAGTTATGAGAGAGATATGACCATGGTCTGAGTCATATATGGTTACAAGCCCTGTTTCTCAGATTATAGACTAACTCGTTCTCATTTTTCTTGCTCTGTACAATGTACAACCTCCTTCCTTCTTAATTACTGCTCTTTCTTACAGATGAACTTCCCCTTTGTTGTCTGGCTTTGCTTAGACTAGATGACAGAAAACTCACGATTATTATACCCTCTGTAAAAAACGTTAAATGTACCCTTTCCAAAAAGAAACACCACCTACAACCAATCAAAGAGCTGTAACTATGTGCCAACCTTGTATGAATAATGTTGTAATCCTGCTAAAAACTCCTCTGTCTCTGCCTGTATGAGTGAAATCTTAACTTCCCTATTTCAGAATGCTCTGTTCCTTTGGACTTGGTATTTCTGGGCAGTCCATTCTCACACTTTGTGCTTGAATAAATTGTCTGTATGTTAGAATCTGATCCTTTTGTTTATTGTAGGTTGACAATCTGCACTAACCTATCCCTGGTAGAATCCCATCGTTTTCCAGTTTTCCTTTGCCCTGTCCTTCCCTGCTCTGTCACCCCACTGCACCCCACCTCAACCCATCTCTCAATGGGGCTTTAATACTGAAGCTTTTATTCTCCATCTTCTAGCACCTGAGATGAAAATTTGGAGAATTTCAGATAAACTTAGGAGATTTACTGGGGAGTACTTTCATGGATATCATCCAAAAGGGGGTGATGGAAGCAAAATTGAGCAGAGAGAGGAAGGTGAACTGCGATGCATTTGCAGCAGAGACCTCAGAGGATTCCACATCCCATGGGGTCTCTGAACTGGGATGATACTTCAGAATTGTTTAAACTGAGGCAAGGGGGCTGAGACTTTGTGCCCTCCCTCCACTGACCAGTCATTTGAACCAGATTATTCCCGAGGAGAGTGTAGACTTGGTCAAGGCAGCTTCCTTCAGCTAAGAGTAACTCCAAGAGAGGGATTTGGCTGTGAGGCACTGGGAGCCCACATGCTCAGTTTCTTGGTAAATGAATGTCCCTGACATGGAGGGGGTGTCTGAGTAGCACACCACAGCATCCACTACACCTGCACATATACAGCCCAACACT
>CM052440.1:94530500-94557336 GCA_028533085.1 Varecia variegata
AATAAATGGGACTTGATTAAATTAAAAGCTTCTGCACAGCTGAGGAAATAATTAAAAGAGCAAATAGACAACCTATAGAATGGGAGAAAATATTTTCAAGTTATACATCCAATAAAGAGCGAATAACCAGAATCTACAAAGAACTCAAGCAAATCGGCAAGAAAAAAACAAACAACCCCACTAAGAAGTGGGCAAAAGACATGAATAGAAACTTTTCAAAAGAAGATAGACAAATGGCCAATAAACATATGAAAAAATGCTCAACACCATTAATCATCAGGGAAATGCAAATTAAAACCACAATGAGATATCACCCTACCCTAGTTGGAATGGCTTTTATTAAAAAGTCCAAAAACGATTGATGTTGACATGGATGCAGAGAGAAAGGAACACTTATACAGTGTTGGGACTGCAAATTAGTACAACCTCTATGGTAAACAGTACAAAGATTCCTCAAAGAACTAAAAGTAGACCTACCATTCAATCTAGCAATCCCACTGCTGGGTATTTCCCAAAGGAAAAGAAGTCATTTTATCAAAAGACACCTGCCAGCAAATGTTTACTGCAGCACAATTCACAATTGCAAAGATGTGGAATCAACCCAAGTGTCCATCAATTCATGAGTGGATTAACAAAATGTGGTATATGTATACTGTGGAATACTACACAGTCATGAAGAAGGATGAATTAAGGCCTTCTGCAACAATTTGGGTAGAACTAGAGACCATTGTCCTAAGTGAATTATCTAAGAATGCAAAAAGAAACACCACATGTACCCACTATTAACTTGAAACTAACCAATGAGCACACCTGTGCACAGAGGAAAGTAAAACTCAGTGGAAATCAAGTGGGGGGGGACAAAAACCTACCTAATGGGTACAATAAATATTGTGTGGGTGATGGGCACACCTATAACCCTGACTCAAGCGTAACAAAATTGATACATGTAACCAAAAACATTGGTACCACCATATTAAGTTGAAATTAAAAATTAAAAAAAAAGTAAACTAGAAGCACTGAAGGGGAGGCCTGTGAAGTCCCACTAAGTGCTTATGTCCTTCAGTCTCCCAGAGATCCTGGCTCAGATCACATCAAGTCATCTCATGTCAGAGGACTGCAGCAAAGCCACCAACTCTTTGGCTCTGCTCTGTCCTTGCTGGTGAGGGGCACAGTGTAGGTGGTGACAATCACAGGGATCCCCTTTTGGGTTTTAGACACTTTCTCCTGCCAAGAGTGATGTCTAATTTCTCTTTGGGGTCATTTCTCACTTATCGAAGCTTGCCTTTTCCAGGGGCCGGGCTGAGCTCTCCTCTGAGAGAGTTGATGGTGGCACAGATTAAGTGTTGACTCAGCCCCTGTCACTGGACTTGGTGCCATACATACCTTACTTCATGACACTGTAGAGTTAACCTTTCCTCCTGGATTGGAATCCATTCCTGTTTCACCACTAAGTGGCTCTGTCCTTGGGCAAGTTATCTAGCTTCTCTGTAACCTAGATCCTCAGACATAAAATAGGGATAATACTAATAATGACACCCACCTCACAGCACTGTTGTAAGGATAAAAATCATTCAACATATGTAAAGCCTTTGGAATAGTGTCTACTGCTTAGTAAGGGCTCAGAAAATGTTAACTGTTATTACTATAATTATGCCCATTTGACAGATGAGGAAACTGAGGCTCAGGTTAAATCACCTGCCAAAGGTCATAAGCCTACAGAAATGGGACACAGAGACACTCTTTCCAATATTCTTTACTGCCCCACACCAATACTAAAAGCCCCTTGTGTGTCCTAGTCTACCACCTTCCTCAGCCAATACAGAGACATCATCCCCAGTGTGGTTCCTGCTCAGTGACGCACAGCTATATGCCTAAGCAAAATTCCTGCAATCTGCCCATGCAATATTTTTGGAATACATGACTAAAAAATAATTTGCTGTTTATCTAAAATTCAAATCTAACTGAGTGTCCTGTATTTGTGTTTGCTATATCTGACCAATCTACGTGTGTGTGTATGTGTGTGTGTGTGTGTGTGTGTGTAAAGTCAACTGGATCACAAAAACTATAACTTTTATGACTTTATTGTTAGTACTCTGGGGCACGGCTGGGGGCACAGCTTAAATTATAAGGCAGACCACAGAGGCAGCTATCCCGTGTCTCCCTTCTCTTGGGAAGAGCTCAGAGATGTCAGGGAGCATCTTTGATGCTAAAAGAGGATATCTGTAAGAAGAAATTGAAGATCTGTTGAAAATGGTTTAGTAAACCCTTTAAATGAGAGACGTGGGATCTGATTTTTTGGGAGTGGCTCAAGAATAACCTCCGCTCAACCTGCATCATGTGGCTTCAAGAGATTTCTAGTTGCTGAGTATTTTTGTAAGGTTTATTTTCCCCCCTGACTTTAGAGGTATAACATGCATGCTTGTAAGTTGAAAAGCACAGGGTAACTTGTGTTAACTGCCCACACCTTGTGTCTTTGTCAAGGACTTTGGTCCTCACTCTGAGCCTTGCTGGTAGGTACTTTGAGACACTGGCGTTGTTATTAATTATCTCTTTCTACCTCTGTTCATTCCCTATCTGTCGGTGTCCTCAGGATTCCTATAAATTAGGGCTCCTAAATTTACTCCATGGGGTAGAACTCCAAAAGGTCAGGCTCCTTTGGTCGTTTGCCACCTGACTGACCTTGCTAGGGCTGAGACCCTGCTCTCACAAGGAAGAGGAAGAGCTCCCACTGAGGAGGGTGGCCACCGGGGCGGTCTGACCATGGGCTGCCCCACCAGACAGGTCAGCCACCTGCGCTGCCTCGTTCCCTTCTTATCTCTTGTATATTTTGAGAGTCCAGGTGAAAAGGATGGCTGGCATTTACAGATATTTTAAGGTAAATTGAGGGCAAATTAATGCTAATGCTTTTTTTTGAGGGTGGTTCAAAGCCCATTTTTTTTTATTTCAGCTTATTATGGGGTACAAAAGTTTAGGTTATGTATATTGCCCATGCCCTTCCACCCCCCCGAGTCAGAGCTTCAAGCGTTTTTATTCTACTATCCTTAATATATCTAGTTAACTATGCTGAACCATCATTTGGTTTACTTGATTTTTTTTTTTTTTGGTTTACGTGGAATAGTTTCAATAGTTTTTCTTTTAAAAGAAATAAGATTCAGCATCTGAAGCATGCAGGCAAAGATGTCCTAAATTAATGAATAAAGTTAGGAAGGATGTTTCTCTTATCGTGCCATCTCTGACATTCCAAATCCTCTGGCTTAGTTTGCCCTTTCTTTACAAATTGACTTTTCCTGGCTTCCTGGGATACTTTTCTTGTTCAATTCCTTGGAACAAAGATTTATCACTTAGTTATTTTTTTTTTTTTTTGTAAAGAATTAGTTCCAGAACTTTATTTAGGAATGTTGAAATTGACTCAGGTCTCCTGGGTTTCTCCATATGCCGTTCACAGAGAAACTTCCCTTCTCCCAGATTCCATTAGCTAAACCTTAAAGGCTTCTCAGACAGCATCTGACCACACAAAATAGACAGAGACTGTTGTTCAGCTGATAGTTGCTGACCCAGTCGTGGGCCATAACTCATAGGGGACAAAAGCAGTGGGCTCAACAGCAAGGACAATGTAAAATTGCCTTTCTGTGGCAAGATAATGACTTTGCCTCTGTTGTAGTATGCAGTTTGCTGCTGCCTTCCCAAATGGAGAAAAAGGAAAAGGATGGTGTTAGGCAAAGAAAAGTAGAACAAATCAGACTTGAAACATTGGGGAAAATATGCCTGAGACACACTTTTCTAAATGCTTGAATATAGAGTCGCTGATGTGTTTCCATAAAACAAATCTGATTGTTTCACCCTCCTGCTTAAGATCTCTATTGGGCCTTTGTTTTGTTTTTTTTGTAGAAGAAAGTCCAAACACTTTTGCATGACCCAAAGGCGCTTCAAAGCGTGGCCTGGGCTACCTCAGTAGATGCCTCTCTTTCAGCCTCTTCCAGTTATCTCACAATCCACTGGGCATTTTTTTTTCCACAACCACACAAAATTCACCACTTCCCAGCTAAGCCTTTGTTGGGCCTTTCTTTTTACATTTGGAGATGCAATTTCATTTAAGAAAATTATATAAATAAATTTTATAAATATAAATTTATATATATATAATTGTACATTTCACACACACACACACACACACACACACACACGCACATCCTTTGTGGCCCTATCTCTTTCAAATGCATCTCTCTGTGCTTTCTGCATTAACAGAAACTAGTGTGTGCTGTAACCATCTGTTTTCATGCCTGGCATCTCTGTAGACAGTGCTCTTAAGGGTGAGGTGTGAGTGTGTCATCCTTGTAACTAGGCCTGGTACATGACCATTTCCAGTTGCGTAGAAAAGCCACATTTATACCTTTAACTAAATATTTGGGGATTGGACTGACATTATGCTTCAGGACTAAACCATAAATCAAAAAAAATGATTAACTGTACATACCACATGCACACACACACACACACACACACACGCCAATGCTGAATATATATCAAGGTTGTAGAGGGCAAGATCAAATTCAGCAAGAAATCTCCACATGCCTTGTATGCTAGATATACGTAAAATATGCAATGTAATCGATACTTTCAAAGAAATTTGAAATCATTTAGCAAACAACACAAGATGATACCATCAGGCACAAAACATGCTCTAAACAATAGGGATGATGTGGAGAAAGCAGAGCATGAGGGAAGAGTGAGATGGCTAGGGAAGGCTTTGAGGAGTGTGAACAGGCACGTGACTGAAGCCCAGGAGGTCAGAATGGGCACCTTGAATTCGCAGTTTGGAGAGAACAGACGAGAGACACCTCTTAAGGAAAGGGCAGCCAAGTTCCAGATAGAAACCTTTCCCATCAACGTCGGCCCTTTGACCTTTGACATCCAAACTTTCCTGTTCTTCCACTGTCACATTTTTTTAAAATGCTGAATCATGAAGTATGTAAGAACGCATGGCAGCAATATCACATTTTTAGATTAAAATCTGAAAGCATCCATAATAGAAACTGTTTACACTGGTTGCTACATTTTTATGAAAATAAGTCCCAAATTCTCTAAACTTGTTTACTTGACACTTTGGGCCATGTCATTTCAATAAATCTCACGTTTAATTTACTTTCTCTTCATATCAGAAAAGAAGACTTGAGTTACAGTGTGGGGCATGAACTTGGGGTATCTGGGGTCCACGAACTTGCATGGAAAAAAAAAAGAATACATCTGTATTTTCACTAACCTTAACTGAAAGCTAGGATTACCATCAATGATGAAGGTAGGCAACAAGACACAGTAGTATTAGCAATACCATGACTTTGTCACCAGGTGACATCACAGGGAGCCTATCCCATTAGAATTGCTGAAGTTATCTAAAAATATTACTTACCTTTATCACTGCTTTGAAATTATACTTGTTATGAGTTCACTTGCAGACATTCTTATTCAACACATTCATGAAGAGGTATACATAGAACTATATAATAATGTTAAAATATTTTCTTAACTATTTCAATATAATTGATTTCCTCTGTCATCCTATGTATTTTTATTTTATTTTATACATTTAAAATATGTTTCTGAGAAGGGCCTGCAAGGAAGCCATGCACACAAGATGGATTGGGGACCCCTGACTTTAGTCTATGATATGAGAATAATAGTGGTACCCTCCTCGTGGGCTGGTTGTGATGATTACACAAGCCAATTCACACCTCGAGCACTTAAAATCGTGCCTGGAGACATAGATCCTCATAATCGTTTGTTACTATCATCATTACCATCCCTAGGAAAGACAGAATCCTAATGCGCCTACTGTGACCCTTTGAAAGACATGCATATGGACTGAAATTCTCCATCATTCTTGGAAAGAAAACTCGAAAGGGGGCTTTGATGTGATGTCAGACAGCCGATAAGTGAAAGCACATAAATGATAACCAGGAGATAGTTTTCCACACATCTTTTAAAAAGAAATCAGCTTCTTAATCAATTTGCTCAAAAGAAACCCCTTCTATTCCCCCTGCTAGTGACAAAACCTGTCAGACAAAGCAAGGTAATAAAAAAATGTGCAATCATGAGAAATGAGCACGCAATTTGTTTTATTTACCCTATTGTTGTGATCAAAGCAAGTTAAGCTCTGTGGGTTTATTTTTCACTCATCTTTTGTTGTCATAGTTGAGAAATTTAGCATTTAGCCTAAAATGTTTCGCATGATGAATTATTAAAAATCTTTAACTGCCGGACAACCTTACTGTGGTATAAGGGTGTTTTGTTTTGTTTTGTTGTGTTCCTTAAAAAAATTACCCCTTGTTTTGCTGTGAGGGGAGACAGCTAATGAAAAATGGGCCAGAATTATTGTGAAACAATTGTCTGTAGTGTAATCAAGTCTGTTTGTGCCCTGCAACTACTCCAGGATATAATGATACATGTATCATTAAGCAGCTGCTATGGGTGCCTGAGGAAACTGGTAGAAATGTGCACCTATTGTTTTCCCTTCTCCAGCTCCGTTTCCCCAGCATCACCCACGTTCTCTCATTTCCCTCATGCTTTTTGGAATATGGCTGCAAAGGATTTTGTGAAACATAATCATGTATTTTCACATATATATAGATTTGTGCATATACACACACACATATTTTCTTATATATACACACACATATGTTTGTGTGTGTATATGTACATTTTTTCCTTTCCTTTTCAAAATGCAGCCATACAATAAAATATTGCATTCTTCTGGGAACTTTTTGTAATTATGGAATGCACAAAGTAAGCTTTTTAGGATGGTGATTTTTAACACAGAAACCCGGGGTCAAGGGAGAGTGTGTGACTAATGTTTAATTAGAACAAGCTTCTAAAATAAAGCAATTATTTGTTTAACGGCTGCTAAATTTTACGTAACAGAGGGCTCAAGCTTGATCTCTCTCCATCACTCCCTCTTTGTGTGCGTGTGTGTGTGTGTGTGTGTGTGTGTTTCTGGCTATTAGGGAATTCTACGTGGGGTGCAAAGTAGCATTCTTAGTTCCATAGTCCTTCAGCCCAGAGTCAGACAGAGTAGGACAGATTTGCCTAAATGCCACTCTCATGATAATTATAAGGAAATATCATTGTGTTTACAAGTGGACACATCTATTTTTCATTTTCTGTCATGGTTTTCATAATTTCAATGTTGCAGAAAAAAGCAACATGGAAAGGAGAGGGATATAAAGCAATTTGATTTGTAGGAGATTCTCCTTTCTTGGAATATAGCATAAAACATATTTCAGGAGTTTTTTCCATTGAATGCTTTCTACTTGCCTAAATTTCCAATGTCATGAAAGGTCCAGAATCAATCAGGCATGTTCTCTATAGCTAACATATGGCTAAACTATGTTTTATCTATTGCACCATGCAATTAATATAAGCATATGAATACATAAGCAACTAAAAGCTGTAATCTTAGTTTAGTGGAATGACAAAGTAACATGTTGTTAATAAGAACATCAACATGGTACTGCCAATAGAGAGCATTTAATGTGATATTTGTGCATAAATGTATTTTTGGACAATTAGAATCCTCCTGGGGCAGATGTAACTTGTGCATTTTATATTTGCGCTTTATATCTGCAGCAAAAGTACACCTATCATGTGTATTAAAGTTCCATTTCATTTCTATAAATGTAGTCCCAAACTAACATAATTTGTCTTTCAGCCATATAAAAACGGTGGCCCATTTGAACAATCATTTAGAACTGAGCAGTAGTACACACTGGAGATAATATGGGACATAAGACAATCTTTTAAATGGTTTTTACCCCATCCAATTATTTTCAAATCTGCACATGGGCAAATGGAAATCCTCCCAAAATATAATTTAATTTTGAAGTAGAATTCAGTGTAGAGGGTAGACAGGAAGCAGTGTTTTCAGCTACATCTTGCTGGACTACAACTTTGTCCTCATGTAAGATCTTATTTAAAAGAAGGCATTATATTATGTTCACACATCCAGCATCAGAAGTTATCACAAGAAATACTTTTTCTTATTATTTTTAAACAATAAGATTCACTCATAAGAAACTTTAGGACCATTAATCCAACCAAATAAAGTAAATATTAATATTTAGACTTGTAATACAAATGAGTTGGATAATTGGCTTTTATACTTTCAGAAATCAGAGTGCAGGCTGGGCACAGTGCTCACGCCTGTAATCCTAGCACTCTGAGAGGCCCAGGCAGGAGGATCTCTTGAGGTCAGGAGTTCGAGATCAGCCTGAGCAAGAGCGAGACCCCATCTCTACTAAAAATAGAAAAAATTATCCAGTCAGCTAAAAATAGAAACAAAAAATTAGCCGGGTGTTGTGGCGTGCACCTGTCGTCCCAGCTGCTCTGTAGGCTGAGGCAGGAGGATCACTTGAGCCCAAGACTTTGAGGTTGCTGTGAGCTAGGCCAACGCCACAGTGCTCTAGCCCCGGCAACAGAGCGAGACTCTGTCTCAAAAAAAAAGAAAAGAAACAAATCAGAGTGCTAAGATGTAAGGTGCATGCTTCAAGTTGTAATATGAATAACAACTATAGGATAACAGGTGTTGGAATGAGAGTTGGTATCAGAAACATCTCTGTTCTGTATGTACATGTTCATGGTCAGAGGATGATGCTTAGTCTTCAGAGGGGATTCCACCTGCACCACCCCATCATCTCTCTGTTTACTCAGGAGATCAAAGCAGCCTCCAGCACAGATCAGCCATGTGTCCTCTTTGGAGCTCAGAGCCACACGTTGATACTGACGTGCCAGGACTTGGGGTGAGGCGATGCCACTCTGCTCTGAGTACTCAGTCCTTTAAGCTGCTATTTCTCCTGTGCTGTGAGAATGGCTTTTCCTATCTAGATCTTCTCTGATTGACATTCTAGACAGCACTAAATGCCTTCCAAGAGCATAGGGGAGAAATGATACTAAAGTATCATTCACTGAATCTTAAAATACTGTCTTTTCCTCCTATTTCAAAGTGTATTATCTCATTATCAGACTCATGATCACTCACTTTGAAATTTGTATTGGTATCTAATCCTTTGAGAAAATACAATTGTGTTGTATAATTACAAGGTTTAAAAATACTATCAGATATGCAGTAAAATGTTAACTGTACTTTAAAGCACAGGGAGTACAGTAGATAGTCCCTATATCTCAGTGTTTTGGGGAAGTGAAGTCTTACAATAAAATTGTTACATAGTCAAAGTTTACACTTTGAAACTTACATACTTTAGCTGGATCTTAAGCCAAAGGGGTGGATTGAGCTTCAAGTTTCTTGCTACTGCTACACGAGAACAGGCATTTTAGGGGGAACCATATTCCAAATTTGTTGCAAAATTTGATTCACCTAAAGATCAAGAAGCTCCATATATATTAACATTGAGCCTTTATGGATGCAGAAAAGTTTCAATAAATTTGAATCAAATGTCATAATTATTAAAATGTATGATAAGGCAAGATTAATCCCCCAATATCCTCCTCGATTATGTTTTGTCATTGTGATCAACTAATGAAAAAGAACACAGGCTCTAGACTAGAACTTAGCCATGAACCTCACCAAATTAATATTTCAGTAGTATAACAATTCAAGAATTTACTAAAACAATGGACTTCAATAGAAACAAAAACCACCTAACTGTACTGTTTAAAATGTGTGAGTATATTTTTTTTTCCTAAAATTATTGAATAGTGATAGAACTGGAATATATGCCCTGAACCAAACTTGATCCAATCCTCTCCTCTCATTTTACCAAAATCTAGGTTCCAAACCATAAAAGTAAAATAATTAAAGGCAGGCTTTAATAGCCTTTCTCTCTTCCTGAAACCTACTGAAAGACAATGGAATTCTGTGTCAAATTAGTTGGAATGCCATTCAGATGTTAGTAGAAAAACCTTGATGCTAAGATACAACAACATTCAATCTTTTGTGGTTTGTGGGAATGGAAAAACAAACACCAAATAAGTCCTGGTATTTGGACCACAGCAGGAGGGGACATTTATAAAATTCCCCCAAGGAGGCAGTTTGGCAAAGACCAAAGAGAGCAAAGAAACTAGCCTGGGAAGCAGGGTATATTTGTGGCAAAGAGTGCCATCAGGAAGGCTTTGCACTCATCATAGAATTCATTGCACGTGCTCCCAAATGAAAAGCTGTATTTGTAGACAAATGGTACATTTCAGAGAAATTACATCTACTCTAGCTATGCAAGAGTTTCAATCTAACTCATCTAAAAAATCATGAATTTTAGTACTTTTTCATGCAATCAATAAAAATTGTGGGAAGTGGAACTTGGGACTGCATATTAATCTTGCATCCAGCTCCTTGCTAGCTTTCAACAGCAACTATTCATCTTGTTGAGCCTATAGAAGTGATTTGTTTCATCTGTACACTCCATGCACAGCTAAATGTAAAATCAACTTCTATTTAACAAAGTGGACTAACAGCATGAGGCCTATCAGGGTAGCCTGCAACCTTGGTGTAACATTGCAAATGCCTGCAACATGTCAGCACTGAAGCCAAGCCATTAGAATGTTTCTTAATAATGAAGCCTTATTGATAGGTTAACTAATAGGAATTTTCCATCTTAAGTTGCTGACAGACCTGGCTCTGGTTTCTTTTCCAAGTGCTTCAACAAATATCCTGCCATGTCTTGAAGTTCTTCAATTACTTAATCCACTTACTGGAAATCAAGTTAAAATCATCTAGTAAACAAATGATTCCTTCTCATTCAGCTAAATGAGGAGTGCAAATGGACTTCACCTTTTACAAAAAGTGAATGCTGCCCTGGTTTGTGTTTTACAAGTCGTTATCTACCCTGCTGTACTGCACTTAATAAATGGGCATAGACCTTTGACAAGTGTGAAAATTGGTTGGAATGTTGGACACTCCCATCAAAGACTATTAAACTTGATATGGATATTATTTGTTACTTTCAACGCTGGAATAACCACAGGGAGGAAGAGTAGATGACAACAATTATCACCCCACAAAAATTCATCTGGGCTTTCTAAACCCATCATGTCTCACATTCTGTAAATTTCAGCACAGTCACCCACTGCCACATGTATGTCCATGTGCATGTGTGTGTGATGCATGCATGCACACACACACGCACACACCATCCAGCTTTGATTCTTGGCTATTTTTCTTACCAAACTGGTAATTGCCAGCTATGGTAAAGATGTGGATTTTTGTGCCAGGCCAGATTGATTTTAGAGTGACAGCTTTAAGTAAGTGTGAAGATATTAGTAGCAGTTAACTACTGCTTTGTAGCAAACCCTTGAAACTTAGTGTCTTACAACAATAACCATTTATTTTTTCTTACCATTCTGTGGGTTTGCTGGGCAGATCCTCTGCTGGATTTGCCTGGGCTCACTCATGTGGATACATACAGTAGCTTGAGAATCAGCTGTGCAGGGAGGTTCAAGGTGCCTTACTTATGTGCCTGGCAGTTGGTGCTGGCCTTAGTTGTGGCATGTTGGTCTCTATCCACATGGCCTCTCATTGTCCAGTAGACTGGGCTGGATTCTTTACATAGTGGACTCAGAATAGCATTCTAAGAGATTAAAGAGGTGAAAGCTACAAGGCTAATTTCTTTCTAAATCTAAGGTCTAGACTTGGAAGTTATATCATGTCATTTCTGCCATATTTGATCTGCCAAAGCCATCACAAGGCCAGCCCAGATTCAAGAGGTGGGGCAATAAACCCCATCACTGGATGAAAGGAAAAGCAAAGATACATTGCAAAGGGGAGAAGATTCTTGAATGGAAGAAATTTCTTTTGATATTTTTTAATACACAGAAACATAGAAGTTGAAAGAATGTTTTCTCCAGCAAGGTCAACTACCTGACCATTCTCCCTTGTTGGTGGAAAAAAGTAGAAAATGCCACTGTCCTTTCCCGTGTTTTTCTAAGATGTGGCTCCTTGTGCTTATTAAAGATTGGCTATTAAAGGTCTTCCACTGGAATGAGAGCTCTGGTGTGGCCTCAAGAGGAATTAGAGTACAACTAAAGCTTTGCACACCTGTCTTTAGTTAAGGGTAGAAACTGAGCACATAGCACAGACCCTGCCACCTGGAAGCTGTTTAATATAGATTTTGGAGTTTCTGTTGTTATTGTTGTTTTTGTTGCTCAATGTCTGAATAGTATAGATTTTCTTGAATAAATGAATAGGGAAAAGATGGGCTCACCTGGGGATAATTTGCTGACACTCTTCTTTCCCTGGTAGTTTAATTTTTCACAGCCAAGACTCATATTTATCAGCATCAAATTCAACAAAATGTATAGAGTAAACAACATGTGTCCAGTAGAGTTCTGTGTATTATTATGTATACTATTTCACTTTTATCCAAAAGGCCAACTCGCCCAGTGCAATAACACAATGAATGTGAATAGAAACATCTATGGGGAAGAGAAGTCCAAGGAATTGTTTCTCTGGCTCTGAATTTATTGGAACCTCTCCAGTCTATTCATCTTACATACAGAGTTGCCACCAAGCCAGCAGACTGGACATACAATTTGGCTCAATTTCCAGGGCTAATTTTGTGATTGTATTTTATTAATTTTCATGTTAATATTTAAAGACCAAATTTATCCTACATTATATTAGCATTCCATGAAATATTTTTCTTTCACCTTACCTTTTCATATAAAAAATCAAAAATTTTGTTTACTAAGAGCATCATATTATTTAGTATGTATTAATCCTTGAAGGCTATCTTTACATTCATAAAATATAAATATTCCACATTAAGAATTTAGGAGAATTGCCACTCTTAACACAGAGGAAAGTCAAATTGAAGAGCAAAATTTTATGTATATGTTTAAGGAAAATAAAACTAAGTGTTGTAGTAGGTGAAGAGGGAGTAGAATACAGAGATAAAACTATCTTAAAAGAAGTTTACCGTTGGATACTGAGAATTTGCTGAACTCATTTGTCAATTCCAGGAGTCTTTTGGTTGAATATTTGGGGTTTTCTAGGTATAATATCATATCGTCAGCAAAGAACAATAGTTTGATCTTCTCTGCCCCCATTTGGATACCTTTGCTTCCCTTCTCTTGTTTGATTGCTCTGACAAGGACTTCCAGCAATATGTTGAGTAGAAATAGAGATAGTGGTCAACTTGTCTGGCTCCAATTCTAAGCAGGAATGCTCTCAATTTTTCCCCATTCAGGATGATTTCAACTGTGAGTTTGTTGTACATGGCGCTAGTAATTTTGAGGTATGACCCATCTATGCCTATTTTGTTAACAGTTATTATCATAAAATGGTGCTGACTTTTTCAAATGTCTTCTCTGTGTCTATTGAGAGGGTCATATGGTCTCTGTTATTGCTTTTATTTATATAGTGAATTACATTTATAGATTTGTGTATGTTGAACCATCCTTGCATCTCTGTGATGAAGCCCACCTGGTAATGATGAATTATTTTTTTCATATGAAGTTGAATTAGGTTTGCTAAGATTTTACTGAGAATTTTTGCAACTATATTCATAAGGGAAATTGGTCTGTAGTTTTCTTTTTTTGTTGTGTCCTTTTCTGGCTTTGGTATCAAGGTGATATTGTCTTTGTAGAATGAACTGGGGTAGGATTCCATCCTTTTCAATGTAGGGAGAACTATGAAACACTGAGAAAAGAAATTGCGGAGGATGTAAATAGGTGGAAAATTGTACCATGCTCATGGATCTGCAGAATCAATCTTGTTAAAATGTCTATACTACCTAAAGTGATCTATAGATTCAATTCAATCCCTATTAAAATACCAAAATCATTCTTTTACAGATCTAGAAAAAATTGATTCTATGCTTTGTATGGAACCAGAGAAGACCCTGTATAGCCAAAGCAATCTTAAGTAAAAAGAACAAATTGGGAGACATCAATCTACCAGACTTCAGGCTGTACTACAAGGCTATGGTAAACAAAACAGCATGGTACTAGCACAAGAACAGAGATATAGACCAATGGAACAGACCAAGAACCAAGATATAAAATGCTCCTCATATTGTCATCTGTTATTTGACAAAGCAGACAAAAACATACACTGGGGAAAAAAATCCCTATTCAATAAATGGTGCTGGGAATATTGGATAGCCACATGTAGAAGATCGAAATAGGATCCATACCTCTCACTTCTCACAAAAATCATCTCACAATGGATAATAGACTTAAACCTAAGACATGAAACCATAAGAATTCTAGAAGAAAATATTGGAAAAACTATTATAGACATCGTCCTAGGGAAAGAATTTATGAAGAAGACCCCAAAAGCAATCACAGCAACAACAAAAATAAATAAATGGGACCTGATCAAATTAAGGAGCTTCTGCACAGCCAAGGAAACTATCATTAGAGTGAACAGAAAACCTACAGAATGGGAGAAAATGTGTGCATGCTTCACATCTTATAAAGGGCTGATAACGATAATAGAATCTATATAGAACTTAGGAAAATCAACAAGAAAAAAACAAACAACTCCATTAAAAAGTGTTCCATTGCTGCATTTCATCTTGGCCCCAATGTACCTCTCCACCTCCCGCTTCTCCGACTCCTGGGCTTCTCTGTTCCTCTTGTTGCTCTCCCAACTCCTCCTGTTTGGTCCCTTCTCCATCCTTAGCTCTCCCACTCATGTGTTCTGGGGGCCAATGTTGGGGACCCAGCCTTGAGAAGAAAGCACATTGGACCAAGCATCAAAAAACTCGAGCGCTATCCTCTGCTTTGCTATGACATAGCTTCGTGAATTTGGGGAAACCCCTGTGTATTAGCTTTTCGACATTATAAAAGGGTTGGGTGGGCTTTACTGTTAAGTAATGGTATTACTTTCCCACCCAGCTCTAAACTGTAAAGACCCTAACACTGATAATGTAGTCGAGTGATGTGAACACTGTATGCAGCAAGGATGTCGAGTTAGGACATGAGTGATCCAAGGTGCTCTCCTCCCTGCCCCTACCCTGTGACAGCAAGGGAGCTTGATCCTAGTGTGTCTTCATAACTCTGGCACGTTTTTGTCCTGACTTTGGCTTAGAAATCTAACTTTAGACCCTTACGCTTGTATCCTCATTTTTTATTAGCTTACTCTACAATCAAGATGCTCATCTGTGTGTGTGTGTGTGTGTGTGTGTGTGTGTGTGTATCTTGTCTGATGAGCTAACCTGTCTCCAGACTGTTCTGTTTGGGGCATTTGGTCATGGCATTTTTGGCTCTCCACTAGACTAGATTTTTGTTTGTTTGTTTTAAATGAACTTTATAAGTAGGTGATGAATTGCCTTATATTTATCAGAGAAATCTGCATTAGAAAACCTGGTGTAGCTCATTACTTCATCTCCCGAGCCACAGTGTTCTCATCTAGACACTGGGGAGAATAGCACCCACGAGATAGGGTTGTTGGGGAGATTCACTGAGGCGATAACATAACTGGAAGTACTTCTCACATTTTGAGCCTGGTGCAAAGCAAAAATTCACTGCTTAAAGCTCCTTCTGCTCTTCTCCTGGTCCAAAGTGGTTGCTGGTCTTCACTTAGGGGGTGACCACTGTGGACTCAGGCTAAGATTCTGATTAGAGATAGAATTTTAAGCTGGGTGTTCAGGGATGGGTCAAATTTAGAAACACACAGAGCAAGAAGGCGACTGCCACTCTGGGAGGAAGAACATGATTTAATGCAGAGGCAGGGATGTGTGTGATGAATGTTAGGGAAACAGGGGAACCTGACACCTGAACGGGGTGAGAAAGGTCAATTCTGAGCAGATATGATGCTAGGTAGATAGCTAATATTCACATAGCCCTTTCTCTATGCTTGGCAAGAACATGCTAAGGACTTCAATTCTGTCACCCTCCTTCAAATCTCACTATATCCCATGAGTCTCTACCCTTTGTGAAGAAAGAAACTAAGGCTTACAGAGGTTATATGGTCAGCCCAAGGTCAAAAAATTATTAACCTCAAAGTCAGTACTTAACCCCTCACCTGCACATACCAAAAATTTGTGGGAGGTTAAACTTGATATGTTAGTTAAGAGAGAAAGCAAGTTCAGGAGGGTTTTTATACAAAAAGTAATACAATAAAGGCAATATCAAAAAAAGATGAATCCCACCATACTGGGATGGCTTTTCTGAAGAAGAGAAAAAACAGAACAGAAGTAAGGAGATCATCTGATGGCTATCTAGATGTCACTTTCTGAGAGCCATACCCGTCTTTTCAGTTATTCTGCATGCACAGAGAGAGTGGCTGCCAGGTGCCGGTGACAGAGCTCACTAAATGCATAGCTGTTCACATGGGAGCTCGTAGTCTAGCACGGGAGCTGGAAAGTAAATAAGTAAACAGAGAAAACAAATAAAAACAGATTATATGAGGCCATAAAGGAAATGAACACAGTGATATGATAGAGGAACGTCTGAGGAGGTGACAGCTGAACTGAGTCCCAAAGGTAGAGAATGAGTCAGCTACAGCCAGAGCCAGAGAAAGAATTTTCCAAGCAAGGGAACTACTGAGTTAGGAAAAGGGCTGCTTGGATCTCAGCAATAGAAGGGAAGGTCACGTGGATTGTGAGCAGTGAGAGAAGGGTGTTATAGCATGAGTTTGGAGAAATAGGCCAGACACAAATTATGCAGGACCTTGTAGGCTTAAGAACAATGGAAAGCTATTGACAGACATTGAGGAGGGAAGAAATATGATCTCACTTGTGTTATAACAGATTGTCCCTGCTGCCATGTGGACAGGGCACAAAGAAGAAAACAGAGAAATAGTCCAGGTAAGAGTTGAGATAAGCATATGGCAGAGAAATTTGGCAACTCAAGGAAGAGCAAGGCTTCAGAGGACTAGAAAGATAGAAGGATGGAGAGATATATTAAGAGTACAGGGCTTCAA
Organism: Varecia variegata; assembly: GCA_028533085.1. Taxonomy (NCBI): domain Eukaryota; kingdom Metazoa; phylum Chordata; class Mammalia; order Primates; family Lemuridae; genus Varecia; species Varecia variegata. Next base: position 94,547,371 of record CM052440.1, read on the forward strand.
CAACTCTGGAAAATGCTCACAGGTTGTTAGAAATTTGCTTCAGGTAGAACAGCCAGGCAGGCCATAAGATAGACTGTCCATGAGTCCATGAAGGGGAAGAGTCATGGGGTCCACACACTAAGAATCAGATGCTCCAAGCACATTAAAAGCAAGTTCTAATAGCTAATATTTTATAGCACTTTAAAATTTACATATGTAGCACATATGTAAATCCTCATGAAAATCCTCTATAAATATTAATATGGTGGTTATCATTCTTGCTTACAGATGGAAAAAAAAGCTGATTTAGCAGAAGCATGATGCCCAAGACAATGAAAGAAATAGCACTATCATCTAAAGACATCCACTGCCCTACTTCTCTAGCTAGATCATTTGATAGCCAGAAGCACGTCTTATTCCTGCTGGTAGATTTATTGACTTTAATATAGTAGTTTCTCAACTCATAGTTGTTGATGATGAACCTAAGAATTAGGGCAGAGATGCGGATAAACCTTGATGGTTTGATGATGAGATTAAATTGTAGTAACTCCTTTGCACCCCCTAATCCAATGGCTCTAAAAGTGCTGTTCCCAGACCTGCATCCTCAATATCACCTGGTGTATTAGTCTGCTGGAGTTGCCATAACAAAATACCACCAACTGGGTGGCTTAAATAACAGAAATGTATTTCTCACAGTTCCGAAGGCTAAAAAATCCAAGATCAAGGTGTCGGCAGGGTTGATTCCTCCTGAGGCCTCTCTCCTTGGTTTGCAGATGCTGTCTTCTCCCCATGAACACACATGGTCCTCCCTCTGTGTGTGTCTATGCCCTCACCTCCTCTTCTTATAACGACACAGTCATATTGGATATGGCCCCACCCTCATGACCTCATTTAATCTTAATCACCTCTTTAAAGGCCCTGTCTCCAAATGTGGTCACATAAGGGGTCAGAGCTTAAGCATATAAGTTGGGGGACAGGTAGGAATGAAGACACAATTCAGTCCACAACACCTGGGCATTTGTTAGAAATGGGAATTCTCAGATGCTACTCTAGACCTACCTTATTGGAAAGTCTTGGGGTGAGGCCCAGCAATCTGTGTTTTAACAGGTCATTCAGGTGGTTCTAATGCAAGCTCTGATGCAAGATCTAGTCCAACACTATTTCCCTGGACAAGGAGAAGAGAAAACCAAGGTAGGGGGATTGAGAAAATAAATCAGAATAACAGTCTGGAAATGAGAAGACAACAGCACACAGGGATACTGGAAGATATAAAAGAGAACAGAAAAAGAAAGGCCTGAGGGAGGAGGGAGAGATGCCTTCTGAGTACCTTGGTGGACCTCAGATCACGCTTGCAGCATCCCTGATTATTAGGCAACGACCAAATGTCGTGATGGCAGCGGTCGCCTCATGGAAAAGGCATCCGCAAGGTTTAAAGGAAAAATGAAAGAAAGAAAAAATCTCCTCCAGCCACATTTGTACCCCATGTCCCTTTCCCTCTCTTGTTTGATGAGGGTTGACTACTATACTTGAACCTTGAATTAGACCAATCAAGTTGTGTCTTCCAGAGACAGAAGGTTGGATTGGAGACAAAGAAATAGTAGGGGGTCCTCATGCTCCCTTGAATGAAGAGGCCCAGTAAGACTGGTGCCATGCAGCAACATTAATGTTGTGTGTGAACATCTCAGAGAAAACAAGTTCCCAAATGGACAAAGAAGTAGCCAAATGCACATTTAGAAAGCTTCATCTGGTTCTATTATACCTTCTGTCTTCAGGTTCTGTGAGCTACCCCCATATAACTCCAATAAATTCTCCATTTTACTTGTTAGCGTGGTTTTCTCCTCCTTAATGCCAAAGGATTCCTGTCACCTCGGTGCCCAATGCCTCAAATTTTACACGCATGTTGACATTTGTTTTAAAAGTCCTGTCGCAGGCTGTGTGAGTGAAGAAATGAGAGGTCATATTGTTCTGTCACACAAAAAGAAATCGTCCATACACCTATGTCTATGCATTTCTGTGTATGTTCAGTTTTACGTAAGTCCTAGAAACAGTAGTTATAAAATAGAAGAAAAAATAAATTCTGACTTTTCTCTATGTCTTCTGTGGGTTGAAAATGGCCTCAGCTAATAATAGAGCTTCCAAATTTCCATTTCTTCGGCAGAACTTGAACGCACCTGGAACTCTCTTTCAAGTTAATAGGCGCCCTCAGTGTAAGCTGGCTATGCACAGCGGCGAGAAAAGCTGGCACTTGATCACACATACTCTCCGTACGTGAGCCCTTGGAAGTGCGGTGGAGCAAGAGCGAGGTGCTATGCTTAATGTTCAATTTCCTTCTTCAGCAAATTCAAACTGTACCCACATGGTCTCATAAAATACTTAATTCAAATTTTTTTAAAAATTGAAAAGGCAGGATTCTTAATTATTTTATTTATGGAAAAACTTGTATAAAATCAAAGAAAATTATATTTTGGAAGTGAGTATAAAGGATTAGGAAGGTCAGGCTTACTGATAGTATTTTTTTAACTAAACATATATTTAGGAGAATAGATCCCAATGATTTATTTTCCTAAAACTGTTACAAGAACTCTTTGGTTGTTTTTCTGCTTTCAGAAGCCTGACACATTTGTCATGCATGCAGCCAACTACCTAACACACGTATGTTGGCCCCTTCAACACCAACCTTCCTTTTCACTGAATCATCAAATTTCCTCGTAAATAGAATTTCTAATTTCACAGCTCCCAAAACAGGTGGGTCTTGGGCATACCCCAATTTTGAAACATTCAATAGCTCTTAAAATGCAGCCCTACAATGATCACTACAGTTATTCTTTATTGGATGTATTTCCATGATGCATTTATTAAGCACCTATTATATGCCAAACGTTGAGCTGGTCACTTCATGCTCAACGAGGGAAACAAGGAACAATAAAAAGAACACTGGAAGTTTAGAAATGAGCTGTGGCAGCACAAGGAAGAGCAACGTCTTGTTCACAGGAACAAAATGGGATCAATGCGTATTTTTATTACTGAATCCCCCTTCATCTGTGAGAATGTAGGTGCACTCACAAGGCTGAGAACTCACAAGGCGACGTCTCAGGAACTCCTGGACCTTGGTCCACTTAAGAGTGTTGGGTTCAGTGTGGTCAATATTCTTAAAAAAACAAACATCAAAGGTCAGAAAATATCTTATTTGGCAGCTAGGATAGTTTTTACTTTTAAATGAATAGTAGTAGCAAACCTTTTGGGCAGAAGAAATGAAACAAGCAGAGATTGGAGGGGAGGTTTATATAGAATGATAGGGGGATTGTAAGTATTAATAGAAAAATTGGGTGGGCCAGAGATGCCTTGGCCAACTTGCAAAGAGCTTTGAGTGTCAAATAAGAGAGTTTTGCTTTCAAGGTCTAAGTCTGAACAGTCTGTACAGCTACAGGATAAACACGACGCTATTTTTGGGAGCCTCCATTTTGCCCAAAGACTTGGGAATTTAAACGTTATGCTATTTAGCATGAATCAGATAAAATTTGAGACCTAAAGACATTTTACACTTTGCACAGCCTCTTCAGGATAATTTGTTTAACCCTCCACCTACCTCCATCTCTCTCCTCTCTCTCTCTCTCTCTCTCTCTCTCACACACACACACACACACACACACGCATACACATGCGTGTGTGGACACATACAAACTGCTTTACCCTCTGTGACCACCAGTGGGAACGTTTGAAGGTTTTTTCTGGCACTATAGTGATGTAATCAACGGGATATCTTGGGAAGATTAATCTCACCACTCACTACAGAGATGAACCAAAAGGAGTGAGACTAGAAACAGAGAGTGTGTAGACAATGTTTCAGCAATCTAGAAATGAGATAAAACAAATCTACACATGAGAGGTGGCAGTGAGTAGAGCAAAGGAAAGATCCACAAGACTTGGATGCAGATACTGGAGGGAGAGGTAGAAGGAAGAGAAAAGTAGCTCAGAGATTTGGGGCTTTAAGACTTAAACCTTACTAACCTCCTGCCAGGTTCCCAAGTTTGCTTGCAAAACTATTCAACTTATGCCCCATCCCTTCCAGCTGGTTGATTTGGCTCCAGGAATATGTCTAGAAAGGTTGTGTATGCTTTGGACATTGGGATCTATTTTTAAAGGCTGTGGTGGGAGATGAGAACTTTCTTTCCTATGTCTGATGAACAGATCCTTCTCACCCTGCTCAGGTTGCGTGCCTTCTTCTTTCGGCCACTGTGTTTCAAAAATAAAAGAGAGTAACTGTTTGGCTTTGTTTCCCACTATTACACAGAAGCTACTAAAGCACTAGAAGGAGACATTGTCAAGGTTCTGTGTGACCCAGATTATAAACCTCTGGATCACTCAGACGTCCAGAGACTCTGATGTAGAGCACCAACTCTGGATGCTGTGAGCTTTTCCGCTACATGAAGCAACTTGTAGCTTCCATAAAGCTTTCAAAGTTGAAGTTTACAAGGTGCTATCCAAGTTGTCTTCCCTGGGAGAAACTTTATGCTTTGTGTACAACATAAATATGCAGCTCATAGTTATAAATGAATGAATGAGATTGAAAGAGAGAAAACAATCAGGGGATGGGGGATAACTTGGAGAGAAGATAAGCTTAAATTGTCACACAATAATTTAACCAGGAAATTTCCTTGGAGTTAGAGGTTACAAAAGGTTCCCAAAAAGGCAACATTTTCTTCCTACCAACAAATTCAGTGTTGGTTTCTTAAAGTGTTTTTCATAGACCAGCAAGAAGCCGCATAAACCAAAACCATGGTTAGCTGTTCAAACACGTGACAACTATTTGGACTTTTTGGTGATGAATGGTTGATATAATTAGGATCCATTTCTAGTTATTGGCCTGCCGGGCCAGGGGCAGAGGGTGCCTTTCTGAGTGGGGAGAGGAAAAGCCAAAGGCAACTATTAGAAGAGACTATTATACAATTTTGAGCTAACATATGGAATCAATAGCCAACATGAGCAGCTGTGTTCGGCTGTGGAAAAGCCTGAAATAGTGTAGTCTCACTGTAACCAATAAAACGAATTATTGACTAAAGGAGAAAGCGTGTGTGTGGAGAGAGGAGGAGCTCCAAAGCAGGATTAAGAGATGCATTTACTCTAAGACATAGAGTGCTAGGAAATGAACTGTGTCATGGTTTTCTTCTTGATTGACGGTGAAACATAGTAGAGCCAGCATTGAAGAAAAGGTCTGGAACCAGGGCGACATAGTTAATTTCCAACTCCAAGCTCACTAGCAGTGCAGAACGCTTCCCCTGCCAGAAATCAGAAATAAGCGTAATGAGGATTTGCCAACACGCTATGTATCCTGGACGCATTCTACCATCCAATGGGCACGCTAGGACTTCGCCAAATACCCCGGAGTTATACGTGATGGGGCAAGAACATCCAAAGTAAAAGAAAGAGTCTATACTGTCTAAAAACTGCGTGGTTTGTTTCTTAAGAACTCAAATTTGCCTACTAACACATTTCACTATTAACAAAGGGAAAAATACTCTATTGATGCTGCCAAAAGAAAACATTAGTTCTATGTGTTTTATTTTATTTATTCGCATGAACATTCATTTGGGAATCGAGTTGCTTGGGTTGTATTTTCTCCTTGTGCCACGACTCCTGATGTATAATATAAGATCAAAAAGCTTACTCAATCCCTCCATTTTGCCATCTGTAAAATAGAAATAATAATACCTCTAAATAACCAGGAAAATTTACCAGGGCAGCAAATACAAATACAGAGAGCTATGTAAAGGTATTTTAAATGCCTTCGAAGGGAACTAAATGCATGTTTCAAATAGTATATGTATTATCGCTAGGAATAATAATGGATGTTTACACCAGTCTTCTACATTAAATAATCATTATTCTCTTTTAAAAATGCTGCTTTTTTTCTTGCTTGGAGTGTTCAAAAGAATTTGCATTCTTTAAGCGTAAAACCCCCTCCTGTCTAAGCTGATAGACAAAGCATTCACATAACTAACACCTTTTCTCCAACAGTAAGTGGGCTATGCTGGGGCTTAATAGTTATTTTCTGGGCTTTTCTGAGTGAGACTCATGGCCATGTCAAGCCAAGAACTCTCACTCAAATGAGAACCACATTTTTTTTTTAACCAAATGGGATACTTTCCTTGCTCAAACAAGCAGAAAGCCCTGCACCTGTGTTTAAAAACTCTAAAACTCCAAGGTTGTAATCATCCTCTGGAGTGAGAGAATATGGCCCATGTACCAGGGCATCCTGGATCCTCTCCATCAATTTTCTGTGGTTTCTTGCCTGAAGCCATCAATGAGCAACCTCATAAGCCCGAAAAATACTAAACACCAGAGAATCGGTAAACAAGTTGTTAAAAAATAATTGGAACTTCCATTTCCACTGCCCATTCGGCAACTTTGTTTGCATCTAATTACTTCTCATTGCGCACCTCTGAGGCATGGACAGGACACAGCGTATTAGCATAACTTCATAGGTAATTAAAACACGGCCATCAAATTATAAATGACTTAGAGTAAGGGTGTGAGAAGTTCAGGTCAGAGTTAAGTTCATAATCAACAGCTTCAGCTTCTCATTCTTGTTCTGCAGACACTGTGACTCACTGCTCAGGGATTTGGTGAGATGCTAAGTACTTTCTGCATTTGCTATTAGAGCTAAAGATGCATTTGCTCATTTGCTAGTTTGAATGGTATTCAGTCCTTTATTATGCAACATATGCATGCTCTGTGGCCCATAAGGATGAATGCACATAAGGATAAGAGGGTAGGAACCAACTGAAAGGCTCTGGCATGGGGAAATGTGGAGCAAAACAGCCCCAAGTATCTGTCCAAGGACACAATAAAATAACATCCGCAAAAGGCCCACACTATCATTCATCCCTCTTTTTGCTAAGACACTAGCTTATTCCAACGAACAAGAGGTGGTGCTCAGCAACTGTTTACTCTGTATGGGGCATTTTGCATTGAGTTTGTAAGACTCCTAAAAGCTTCATATTGCCCAATCCAACTTCCTGCCTTTTCTGTGGGTTCTCAGTTCATTTTGGACTCCCAGAGAAAGAGTTTAGGCCCCAGCGTTAAAGACAAGCAGTCGGTCCTTCATCATCCGGGCTGGAGTCTTGACTGGGGAATTTGAGATCCAGACAGAGGGGCTCTCAGAATTGACATGCTCCACCCATGTGATCATAGCTTCGAATCTGATTCTCGTGTTTAAAAATACTAAAATAATAGCAGTAATAAAGTTTAACAGATATGAGGGGAAGGCCACTGACGTTTAAGACAGAGACTAACACAAACAGGAAAACAAAAACAACTTTGAGGAAATTGAGATTGTGCAAGCAGAAGAAATCTTCCCCCAAGGCTATTATGCATATTTTCAGAAAGCTTTCAGTAGATACTGTAAGGAGGAAACAAGAGCTTAATTACTGACATTTTGATATCATTGACTGATTAATGATATTAAATATGGACAATGAGGAAACACAAACAGAGTTGTAGGAAATTTTACGTGTCTATGTGAAATTAGTCATAAGGAAGAATGAGCAATAAAAATTGTAAGATAAAGAGTTTCCACAGATGGAAAATAGACTAAAATATGAGACTGTTAGAGCTCAGGAAATCCAATACTCCCCACCCCCGAAAAAAAAGAGCTTCCAAACATATAAAACAGAAAAAATGGAAGGGGAAAATGATCAATAAAACAATTAAATAATATTCGCTAGAAGTGAATGGCATGAATTTCCAGGTTATAAAGGCCTACCAAGGGCCTAGCACAAAGGACAAAAAAGAATCAACAATTTGGTAAATTGCCATGAAATTTTGGTAGCATTGGGATAAAACAAAATATGAACAACTCCCAGAAAGGAATAAAAAAAAGGTGACACGGAAACAATCAGAGATCAGAGTGGCCTTGGAATGCTCTAGATGGCAATATAGAAGTCAGAAAATAATACAACACAACACTTTCAAAATTCTGAAGGAGAATAGTTTCCAGTTTAGAATTCTATACTCGGGCAAACGATCCCCAAAGTATAGAACAAATAAAAGTGATTTTCATACATGGCAGTCTCAATAATTTGCCTCCCATACCCGCTTTCTGAAAAAATTACTGGAGCTTTCATTCTACCAGAAGGAAGGCAATGAGTCCAGAGAGAGGGGCAGGGTGATGGGGTGGTCAGCGCATGAGGTGGGAATCAGTGGACTCCCTGTTCAGTACAGAAACTTGGGGAAATTGCTTTACGTTCATAAACCTGGGTTTCTGCTTCTGTAAAACAGAGGTAACAATAGGTAACACACAAGGGGTTTGTGGAGGTAAAATGAAATGATGCACAGCGGTCTTTGAGAGAGGTCATATTTTGTCAATGCGGATGATTCTACTACTTTCCTATTTCTTTTCATAAGCCTCTCTTTTTAATGTCCTTTGAATGATTATTATTTTATTAGAAAAATCCTCTAATAAGCATTACTTTATCCATTTTACCCCTTAAATTGAAATTGTATCTTAACTTATCATGCAGATACTATTTAAAAATGCCCCCTTTATAAGGGAATCTCTTGAAAGTATCCTTGAATGAGAAGAATCATTTATATGTTTTTAAACTATTATACATGAAATTTTACATTTCAACCTTTTTTTTTTTTGCTGTTATATTCTAAAGTCATCTTGTGTTCAAAGACAAAGTTTCCAGTATACATTGCATAGCAAGCACTCATACCAGCTTAATTTTTTTTCAATTACCCTTATTTACTGAAAATATGAAACAACATCATGCTCAGAGCTGAATACATGTTTTTGTTACCCTTCCTTCCTTTTTAATTTTTTCTGGAGCCTACTTCAGGATATTGGAAATGAAAATTTAATAAAAAAAATACAAAAGCCAATGTGTTTTTCAAGGAAATTTAATCTATATGTTCTGATTCATTTCCATTTAAATCATCAAAATGTTACTTTACAGGAACCATTTTAAATATAAGGAGACTCCTGTGCCATTTAAGCTTTATTTTATTTTTATTAGAAAGTGTACTCTCTGTTGCTTAATATAAATACACCCTGAAGTTTGGGACAAGCCCCTTCTGCTGTCCAAATGGGTTTGCATTTTATGCTAGTACTGACTTCCCTTCATGGGCAGTTTCACCTCACTTGACCGGTGAATGCCTGTTTCAAACATAGGAACTAAGAGCTAATTGTAAACTCCTCCTTTTGTCTTCGTTTTGCCAGACACTTAACACAGACACATCCTCCACTCTCTTATAAACACTTTGTGTCCCTTACCTCCTCTCGGGCAGCCACGCGCACAGTTGCTGGTCCTGTGAGTTGCTGAGGGTTCCTTCAGACACCCGCAGGGCTGCCTCTTCATTGTGAATGCTGAAGAACCCCTGATCTCTGCCAAGAAGCACCTTCCTGAGCTACTCAGGGTGCAGGTCTTACAATGAATACCCAACTCCTCTGCGCCTTACCCCCCACCCTCCCAGGGTCTCAGTAAGAGTGACTGGTTTATCCAAAAAGTGCTTTAGAATAAAGCAAAAGTCAGAATCACATCCCTCCAGTAGTCCAACATGTCCTGCCTCTAAATATGGCGGGTGACATTCAAAGCACATATTAGAACGGGCCATTAGGAGGAGAGTGCAGAACTGAAAATGAGGGGCTCTTTGGCTTCAACACTAACTAGCATCATTTCTCCTCCCTGCCTCAGTTTCCCTCTTAGTAAAAGGCCACATTTTGCTGCTTTATTCTTTCTGTCTTGTTTTAAATGGTTTTATAATATTTCTCAAAATAAATGGTACTATTTTTTTTTTTTTTTTGAGACAGAGTCTCACTCTGTTGCCCGGGCTAGAGTGAGTGCCGTGGCGTCAGCCTAGCTCACAGCAACCTCAAACTCCTGGGCTTAAGCAATCCTCCTGCCTCAGCCTCCCGAGTAGCTGGGACTACAGGCATGCGCCACCATGCCCGGCTAATTTTTTCTATATATATTTTTAGTTGGCCAG
>CM052440.1:94557836-94591459 GCA_028533085.1 Varecia variegata
ATTAAAGTGTTACATGTTCCAGCTCTGAGTGAGTGGAGACCTAGCTCCTAATTCAGTTTCTGACTTGACTTAGCTGTGAAATAAAACCGTACTGACTACCACACAGAGGCTCAGGCGCCCATCTGGGTCTAACTACGTGACTGCTCTGGGGTTAGTTTCTATAGGGCTGAACCTGAGGCTGCTACAGCAGACAAATAGGAGAGGAGAAATCCAGAAGGCCAGCTAGGAAAACTGGCACTATGATAGTAACTCCACAGCAGCTCTAAAAATTAGGCAAAATTGGCCAGCTAGGAATTTCAGCTATGGAAGAAACCAGGGTTTGGTGGGGGGAGACAAAATTCAGAAGTCAGAGGTAAAAAGTAAGGTCCCCATGTGAGGTCTGAGCCAAGAGATGATGGAATCAAAACAGCAGGCTCTAGTACAGAAGTGGGTCTAGTCTGCTTGAAGTTACAGCGCTAGGCTGACCTCCATCACCTGGGATATGTCACATTCTTTCTGTGGGTCTCAGTTTCTTCATTAAGTAATGTTAGAGCCGGTTCCTCTCGGCCCCAGGAACAGAGAGGCGGAGTCGCCGAGGCTGCAAATGGCAAAGGAGTTTATTTACTAGCTCGAGCCAGGGTCCAAGTCCTAGAGCACCAACACAGCGGCCTCTCCACAAACTAGGACCCCACCCTGGGGTAAAATTAAGCTTTTATACTCTTTTGCAGGTTTCACACGACACCTGCTGCTGGTTTCACACGACACGCTGGGCACACCAACCCCCTCCCCCTTTAGTTCATTGGCTTCTTTAAAAGTTGCTGATCGGGTGGGCCCCCGATTGGTCCAGTTCCAGGCCATCGTTCCTGCTCTCGATTGGTCTCGTTCCGAGCCATCATTTTCCTATCTTAGGTGTACCATGCCCTGGGCAGTTTGGGCTCTGGGCCTTATCTTGTTTTCGCAAACATGGGTGTTGTACTCAGGCATTTCTGTGTTGGGGTAGCAAGCAGGAGCAAGCAGGTTTACAGAAGCAAATGGCAGATTAAAGCAGAATGGCAGGTTAATGATTTTTGGCATGACATTCATACTATAACAGTAAAGGCCATAATAGTAACTGCTCTACCCTCACTGCCCAAGTTATTCAGAGAAGCAGGCGTGATAAAATTTCTTAAAAAGTAAAGAGTGAGGAATTGCCTACATAAAATAATAGCTAAGAAGGCCTTACCTCCCTCTTCATCACACCTCCACCCCATCTCCAAAGAGTGGCCCCTCGCTTCTTAGACTGAGCCCACCCTCTGCTTTGGTGCCTGTCACTTAGTCCTTCATTCAGTAGACCTTGCTCCCTTCATTCTTTTCCTCCCTTCCTGCGGCTCTTTCTCTTTAGCATATGAAAATGTTCATTACCTTTTCAAAAAAAAAAAAAGCTTTCCTTTGCCTACATCTAGTTATAATATTATCATTTCTCAGTATTTTAGAAGGACTAGTCAGCAATCTTCAACTATTATAACATGACTTCTGCACTCACCTTATTAAAATGACTCTCATTAGCATAAAAACTAATAAAAATTATTTCAGTGGTAAAGAAACCAGCATTAAATGGTAATTACTATGGTAGGCACCATGAGAATATCTCCATAGGAACTCTAAAATTTAGACAAAATTGTTTATTTCCATTTTATAGATAAGGACTTGTGACCTAAAGGAGTTTCATACCTTTCCCAAGGGCAGAGAGCTAGTTAGTGTTGGAGCCACGATTGGAACCGGGTCTACCAAATTACGGATTTCCAACTCAGCATTCCTTCTTAAGGGCCAGACCAATTACACAGGTGTCTACTGTCCATCTTCCCATGGCAATCTCAACAAGTTCAAAATCAAACCCATTATCTTCACTCTCTAAATCGGCACATCTATTCCCAGCCACCTCCTCTTGCCCACCCCTTCAAAAGGCATGACCTTCCATTTCTTCCTTCTGATGGCCAAACCCTTCCCAGCCCCACAGAAAGTGACTGCACGCTATTCCTGATGTCGTCTTACCTTGGAGGAGCCTTCTATTATTACATTCCACAAATATTTATTGAGCAGTTGCTACACAGGGAGTAGATTAGAGTCTAGTGATACCAAGTGATATAAAACAAGGGCCCCATACTCAATAGTTATATAATTTATTGGGGCAGAAAAGACAACTCAAAAGTGATGTATAAGTCACTTAGAGCAGGAATCTGTTTAGTATGTTACCTGTCACATAGTATAGAGATCCACTCTCTGGTGTTCCTGATGGATGGTCATCTTAATGGGTGTGCCCAGTGAAGAGGAATTTGGAAAGCCTATATATTAGAAAATGATTTTACACTGGGCTAAAATCGCTCTCTTTTTGTTCTACCCTCTGATATAACAAATAATAAATCCAATCTTTTTATCTTCAAATATTCAAAGCATGTGTCAATATCCTCAAATATGTTAAGCCTAAGACTGCTGGCCCCTGCAATTAAGCTTCTGATTTCTTTGTGCTTTTCACTGGCCTAAATGTAATAATGATATATCACATTATCATAATTATCATGTATTATTAATTGAACCTCACCATAAGCAAAGAACTGTGCTAAGAGATGTATACATGTAGATGAATAAGACATAGCTCTTGTCCTCAAAGATGTTATAATGAATTTGGAGTGATAATAGACATGTACAAAACTGGACATTATCAATGAAAAATGTACTAAGTTCCTTGAAAGTGCAATAATCCATTCTAGGAAGAGTCTTCTATCAGCTGTGATGAAGCTTGAAATAAGTAGATCTGGAATGATTATAGCCCAAGAGAATGTGATAGGTATTTTCGCTTTTCAACCTTTCTCCATATTTATTTTACATATGTACATATATTGTATGTATGTATATAATATGTATCTTGAATGTAGAATGCTTGAAAATCAAGTCCAGCTTTGAAATACACACTCCGTACTTCTCAGAAATCAGAAAGTCTTTAATCATCCCTGTGCATCAACACTAGACAATGGTTTCTCTTCAACTGTTCTAAGACAAAAGAAATCCTCATAAAATGTTCTGCATGTAAGCATGCATGCATAAGATGAAATGCACTCTTACTAATTAAATGGTTTCTCGCTAATTAAATATCCCTTGACAAGCAAGATACAAAGACTGAAAGAAAATCAAAGAATAGAGCAATAAAAGGAAAGACTTTCTGCTGGCATTACTTTTCAGACCTATTGCAAAAACCTGTATGTAAGAATTAGCTTTGGAATTGTAGTGAAATTTCTCTGAAGATACCCATCTTTTGGAATAAAGTGTCAGGCCAATTACAAATTCTCAAATGATTATTTGCCAAAACAAAGCAAAACAAAACAAAAGAAGCAAAGAAAGCCATTTCCTTCATGGTGGAATGAAAATTTATTTTACTTTATAGGAAATAAATCAAAACAGTATAAAAATAATGTCTCAACTTCTTTGTAGAGCAATATGTTTTCCTAATATAGACATTATAAACATTGGCAGTATATGTACTCTGTTTTTAAAAGTAAATAATAAATATAATGAAATATTCATTTGTCATCATTTATCTCTTTCAAATATTAGTATTAACCACCAATAGGAAAGGTAAACTATGCATAAAAACACAAGAGCAAATTTTCTAATGACACGTAACTGTCATATAAGAAGTTTAAAGATGATTTTAAAAGGAACATATTACCATATCATAATTAAGTGATAAACTAAAAAATATACTTTTCCGTTCAGCTTGAATTTTCTAAAATTCATATACACATTAACAAAGGTCATCTGTGTTGGGAAATAATGACTCTTTTTATTTATTTTTTTCTTCTTGGTGTCTCTGTGTACTGAAAAACCTAATTATCCTTTTAAAAAATAAATACTAATAGGATATTAGTCATCTCTGCTACAAGAAAAATGACCTTAAAATTTTAGTGGCCTTTAACAACTGTTTATTTCTCAGTCATGCCAAATGTTAGAAGCTGAAGTTTTTGTGGTTCTTCTCCATGTGACTTAACATTCTAGGCTGAAGGAGCAGTCCTTATTTGGAACATGCTGTCCTCACAGCAGAAAGAAAGAGCAAAAGAATTGGCCAAAACACACAATGGCTTGTCCAGTTTCCACCACACATATGACCACCCGCTCACTTATCATTGGTAAAACAGGCCACACGACCAAACCCAACTTCAGGAAACTACAGGAGGCACAGGAAGTCACATGGCCAGTCACATGGCAAGGAAAGTCACATAGTATGAACCTTGTGGGTACCTACCCTTTTACTGGAAGAGACAGTGATGATTTGGAGCAATAATAGCATCTACCAGCGAGTATAGCTGTTTCATTCTAAGGGAATTTCCAGACTGAGTAACCTGTATTGATCATAAAGGGAACTTTAAATAAAACATACATGTGTATTTCATATGTATGTAATGTAAAATCTATCTAGCCAGAATAAGCACCTAAAATGCTGCTAGTGATTTTAAAAATATTTAAGCTTTATTACCATCTTTGAGAACTTAAGCATGGACAACTGTGTTCATCAATCTTGAAAGTACTGTCCATACACAATTTTATGAAGTAAAATAATGGGATAGAAAAATGGACACACCTGAAGCTCAGACTCAGGGGGATGGGAGGGGCATGGGCAATACATTTAACCAGAACTTTTGTACCCCCATAATAAGCTGAAATAAAAAAAAGAAAGAAAAATGTATGAATATAAAATATGCAAAACAGCCTCCCTCTTCAGCATTCAAGTGTGTCATCAGCCTGAATAGTCTATCCCTGCACAGCAAAATACCAAACTTGGTTTAATCCCCAAAGCACTTATTGAACATCCTTCTTTCAAAGAACTCAAACTCTCAAAAAGAGATTAAGGCATGTGGCAGTGAGACAGAGCTGGGTGACAAGGTCACAAGAAAGGATACTCTGGCATCCATACACGGCAGAGAGACAGTCCCTCCCTATTACTTAAGATCACTTTGCTGCATTTTCTGCCATCCACGAAAACACCCCCATCAACTTTAAGGAATGTGCTCAAAGGCCACTGTCCAGTCTGACTCGGAGGTATGTATTTGCCCACTTCATAGGAAACAAGACCACATGTGCATAAGCACCAAGCCACATGAGGCCATAGAAACCAATGTTTGATCTGAGGAAGAAATAAACTCGTAAGATGTAACACGAGACACACCTAAATAAATTCAGTAACACTCCCACAGTTCTTTCAATGGGTTGTATGGAAGAACCACGAACCTATGCCCATGTAACAGGTATTGCTAGGAGACACAGACTTAAAATTAAATAAGAAAAGAGGCATAATCATAAGTTTGGGAAATAATTTTTAAACTACTGCTGTAATTCGCAAGTTAGAGCTAGCAGGCATAAATCAGGGTCTTTTTTTTTTTTATAACAGCAAAGAACAAAAGGAAAAGAAGAAAAAATGGAATGGAAATATATTTTTTTCAATTTTCTTTTTTTTTTTACCTGAACTTCTTAAAGGTAAGATCTGCTTTAAATGTCATGCTCAGAACTAAAGAATATACAAATCTGGTAGTGCCTTCTTTTTTCAGTAGTGTCAAGCTACAACAAGGTGCTAGGAGACCCTCCATTGTTGTATCGTTATCTCAAACTGTCTCATTTTTAAGTGGTTTACAACCTTTATAAAATTTCATTCTGAGCTGAGAATTAAGCTTTCAGTCTGGAAGCAATCTTGTCTTGTAAATGTTTCAAAATATGCAGGGCTATTTTGAATGTAAATAAATTAATAACTGGAAGATTGTAAACTGACTTCTGCTGGGCAGTTCTGTGGTCTGGGTGAGAAGTGGGAGAAAGTTACTTCTGAAATTACGTACTCCGGATGATTCCACATCAAAGCGGAAGTTCTACTTTACACATGCCTGGGTTTACACAAATGATCTGTTTTCCTCTCCCAAGATCTGCTTGTATGAATCTTGAAGATCAACCAGACCCTGTTCAAGACCAGGTTCTTCTGGGATTGGCTCTTCTGTCTTGCAGATCAGAATTCTACATCATTGCTCCATGCTGGAGATTACTTGGAAGAACGGCTCACAGGCCAGTCAAACAATACCAGAAAGATAGAATTAAAGCAAATACTTTTAATCAGCCCATGCTATGTCAGGGATAAAAGTGAACATCAATATTTTAGGAGCCTGCCCAATAGCACACAAAAAAGTATATACATATAGTTAGGCCTAAGTACATACATAAATAGATATTTAGTTCTGATTCATCCTGGACCTGTGTATATACTTGCTCATATTTAAGAACACAGATGAACAAATGATGAAACTAAGTCTAACTATTTGATGCCACTGAGTCAACTTCTTCCTTCCTGTCTTCTTGTTGCCAAACAACCCTTGAACACATCTTTGGTAAATGCTACACAGAAAGGTAAGACTGAACATATCATATAGAAGGGAGCTAGATGTATGGACAGGAATCCAAGTTTCAGTTTCCACATGGCAATTGCTAGTTACATGTTCAGCCAATTTTTGTTGTTGTTTTTGTTTGTTTGTTTGTTTTATCTCTTTAAGCCTTAATTTCTTCCCCTATAAAGTAGAAGTATTGAGCAAGATTCTCCCTAAAGTATTTTCAGCCCTAAAAATATAGGTTTCTATGCTTCTAAATGTTATTTCCTCCAGGAATTAGATATACAGGGGAAAATAATCAAGGTTTCAGCAACAGAGATACTATGAAATTTTATTTCTCATTTTGTAGATTGACCCATTAGAAATGAGACAATTGTTCATGGATCTATACAAGCACAGTCATGAAAAGATTTTCCTGTGTACATCTCATCATGCTCAATAACCCTCACTTACTCACGGCTCTACCTCCTTCCCTGGCACAGTATGTGGCACCTAGGGTGAGCTCAGTGCATGCACTGAGTAAAGACAACGAGGTAACCAACAGGCCTGTGGCCCTGCAGAGTGCTGTCTTTATTTGGCATAGGTAAAAATCAGGAGAGAGAACATATTCGCAGCAATTTAATGAAAAGGAGCTCTGAGAGCACCAGATTTTACTGTTGGTTAAAATGTGATGCTTCAGATCATAATCAGGGTAGTTGGCTGTGCACGAACTGCCCCAAATATGTTATGTCCAGACACACCATTACCTCAACACCCCCACTGACCTTTTGTCTTTCTGCCACATCACAGCACAGGGCACGACTGAAGCACTGTTGAAGTGGTGGCATCCGAGAGGCAAAGCTTGTTTGCACATCCAAAAGATTGGCTCCCTCTGATCTGTTCACAGCAGGAACTCAACATCTGCTTCTCTGTACAAGTAAAAATAACAGCACACTTGAAGTTCTGACTCTGGGGGGATGGAGGGTGGGGAAGGGGATGGGTGTATACCTACATGATGAGTGCAATGTGCACTGTCTGGGGAATGGACACACTTGAAGCTCAGACTCAGGGGGATGGGGGGGCATGGGCAATATATATAACCTGAACTTTTGTAGCCCCATAATAAGCTGAAATAAAAAAAAAATTAAAAAAAAATAACACTTTCCATGCTCACCTAAAAATCTGCCTTTCTTGAAGTTCACTCTCCTTTTTGAAGACACCTATTAATGACACCCAAGCATAAGCAACAGTCTTTTTCTGCCACCATGAGCAAAAAGTGCAAGAGGTGAAATCCACTGTTTTTTTTTTTTTTATTTAAATGACAATCCACTTTTTATTTCTTAATTAGAGACTATATGAAGGGGGCACTTTAGGCTCTTGTCATGTTTCATAGCTGGTGTCTTCTAAGCCATATATGTGTTATATGTCTCAATATGTAAAAAGAAGAAAAAGAAAAAGAAAGAAAAACTAAAAGGGGGGGATCTCAGTTTCAAATAATGAGCATGTGTACCTTTTCGCCTCAGGCCTTCATACACAATTTAGCCAGGAAGCCGGGGAAGATCATGATTTAGCTCTTGACATCTCCTGCCTTCCGGCCAGGAGAGACTAATACCGATTTCTGACTCTGTGCACGCCACAGGAAAAAAAGTGAGAGAGAGAGAGGCCTTTTATTGACTAAATGATAAAGAGGTTTGTAATGATAAATAACAGTCATTTTATTGTGGAATTCCCCAGAAAAGATGCATTCTGCAGTGTCTGAAGGAGCCTAAAAGCTAAGGTTGGTTCCCCATGGAGCCGAACCTGTTAAACTTCAATTTTTACAGCCAGGGAGAGGGGTCACAAATTGCGGGCACCTCTGGCTATTAAAACCGCAAACCCACTCTACATAGCTGTGGTGGCAGCCTGCTTCTTGGCTCAAGGAAAATTACCAAAGGCTGGTCCCAGGGCGGTTGGTGGAAGGTGTGACTGTCTGTCTGGTATCTGTCCGTCTGCATCACCTTCCTCTGGCTCCACACGCTCCGGTTCTGATGTAATTCAGCCCCTTCCAAGCTCGGGCTGCTGGAGAAATCACTGCCAGCTTTGATCGATAGTTTAATTGTAAACTTTGGGAACAATAATGGATAATTTGGCTTGAACCGTCCATTATGAGCAATGTTGTCTAGGAGAGAGCCTTCAAAATTAAACAAGAGTTGGGCCACATTATTGCATTTGTACAACTCACCCAGAGTTAAATAAATTCCCCTTTACAAATGCTGCCTTGGCATTCTGGGGAGTTCAATAAACATAGGCCCAGGCAGAGACAGAGAGGAAAGAAAATAGCAAATGGGCCAAAGTTAAAACTATTTACCTGCTGCTTTCTTCTGAAAATATTATTATTATAATATTACCACCCTTTACATGATGAAAAGTCCAAATAAGTGGATGAATTATTTTTCAGGGAAAGTTTTGTTTTGTTTTGTTTTTTTTAATGGAAATTGAAGCCAATGAAATTAAGAAAAGCTATAGGTAATTTAGTTAGAAAAAAATTCCCTAAAATGGCTTTAGCGTTGATAACTACCATAGAACAGACTTCTCAGAGAGATATGCAAGACCATCTGGTTGTCAGTTATTTCTTCATGAAGAAATTATTACAAGAAATAACAAAAAATATCATTACATATTATTTTTACTAAAATATTATTAAATAGGCATAAGAATATGTTACAGTTAGAATTTAAAACATTGGGCCCCAAACCAACATTTTCCTATCCCCATGGGGATTAACGGTCTGGCTTAAACCACCAAAGGGCTCATCCTCAGACACATTCACTACATTTAACCCAGAGACTCAAAAACCTACGAATGTGGTGACAGGGTGGAGCTCAGCTCCAAGGTTCAGTGGTAGCCTCTCTTGGTGTCTCCCAGGGGCATTTTCCCAAGGAAATGTCTAGTAGGAGGTTGAGAAGTATTATCATGCAGAATAGTGGGACTGTATAATGTAGGAGTTGAAAAAGGGAGGCTCTAGAGACACCTGGATCCAAATGCCAGCTCTGTGACTTACTAACTGTGTGACTTTGACAAGCAGCTTCACCTATCTGTGCCTCAGTTTACCCATATTTAAAATGAAGATAATAATAGTACTCTTCATAGAGTATTACAAGCATTAAATAAATTAATATATGAAAAGCACTTAGAACAGTGGGAGATACATAATAACTGCTGGCTTGAATAATCGTAATTATAATTCTAACTGGTATTCCTAAAAAATGGTGGGTTGTCATTTTCCACCAATTTTGTTAAAAAGAAAAGACTTTGTAGTTCTAATTCCTTTTGTTTGGATAGAGGAGGGTTTCCTTTGACATAATTTTATCTTCCAGTTTATGTTTGATGCTAACCTTCTTTACCGAAGCTAACATTCTAAGTTGTTGGCCGATCAGGAGCAAAGGGTGGTGTAATTATCTCTGGTGTTATCCTCTCCATCCAGTAATGTACCCTGATGAGTAGGATAGCAAATTATCTTGCAGCTCAGTTGTAAGTTTTAGCCTCCACTAGTTCCAATCCCTTACATTTTGTGCTTTTAACCGCCTCTGGGCCACTGAGCTCTATCTTCATACTTAGGGCAGCCCTCAGATCCCTGGATTGATACCAAGGCAAGAAAGTCATATTTAAGAACCTTGGTGCACTTTGGATATCAGCATGTGCTCCGGAATCAGATCATCCTGCCTAAGTTCCAGTTTCTCCATTGACTAGCTGTGTGACCTTGACCAAGTACTTAACCACTTTGAGCTCTACTTCTCTTATTTGTCAAAGAAGGATAATGATAGCTACCTCTTATTTAGATTAGTTATAAGGATTCAAAGCAATCAAGTATATAAAACTCTTTGCACAGAGTAAAATAATGGCAACTTATTGTTTTCATGAATAGTATTACATATATAATCAATAAAGCTTTCAGCTAGCTAGACTCTAAGGCAGAGTCCCATTTCTTCCACAATGGCTCTGTGTTGTTCCTGGGTTCAAGTTTATCCATGTGCTCTGCTTCTCCTAATGGAGTTTGTGCCTGTGTCTGTATTCTAGAGTTCCTATACTGACAATATGCCCAATGTCCCAGTCTTTGTTTAAAAAGAGATAGAGATCTGTCTCACTCTTTCTAGAGTCTATACCACTAGTGCCCCATAAATCTATGCCATTTATAACTAATATTAAGATAAGGCAAACTTATGTTGTACTAAGACAATCATAATGCTTGAATAAATAAAGGTGAGGATCCTTAGGTATCAATGGTCAAAATTCTCCTGGAGGAAGAAGCTCCAGATGTAAAGAGGTACTATGAAATCCTGAATCATGACCAGAGGAGAGTCACCAAGACGGGAAAGTGGTTGGAAACCATACTACATAAAGAGCCATTATAAGGATAAGTAGAAGGAAATTTCAGGGAGGGATTATAGTTATCTTAAAAAGCTGTGAGGGAGAAAAGTAGATAGATGTAATTATAATTATGGTCAGAACCAACAGCAAGAGAAAGAAGAGTATCTTTCCAACATTAGCACATTAGCATCACTGAAAATATCTGCCCCAGAGAGAAGAGTTAGTCCCATTCTCGGAGGCTATGTGCTGTGCCAGCAAAAGGGTTGATATGAAGAGTTTTATTAAGGAGAGGTGTGGGATTAGTTGGCCCCACATGTCATTCAAAACCTCCGACTTTATGATCTGATCATGCTTCAGGGAAGTAGTGCTTTTTTGAGTCTCAGAAGCTAGTACTGCCAAACGGATTTGACATGTAGGGGCAAGAAACATGCAAATACCCTCTCCGTTTCTCACAGCCCCTGCCGCGGCTCAGGTGCAGAAGTTTCCTTCTTGGACCATCACAGGGTGGAGAGGCCAAAGGCGCAGCAGTATGTACGGAGATCAATATAACAGCTTCTAACTCTTTGAAAAATGCTTCTCCATCCCTGGTAATTAGGAATGCAAAAATATTATAGTTTTCATTAAAAGTGACACTCTAAAGATAAGCTCAGTATGAAGTGTCTATAGGTAGAAAAAATATCAAAGTATTCTGTAAAGTATTTCAAATACACTCTTTACTTGAGGACTCTTAAAAATCCTCTTTGCTCTATTTGAGAAAATCTTCACTCAGATACTTATTTTTTTTCATTCTTCAAAGCTCTCTTTCTCTGTTATTTAAAGGTATGAATCTTCCCATTGACAGAGATATCAAATGCCTGCCATAACCAGATTTAATCCGAGAATATCTTCTTCTCTTCTTCTCTTTGTAGACATTTGATTTAGCTTCACTCACAGAGAAACTCAGAAAGGATAAGCTATTCTTTGCATTGTTATTGACAAATACTTACTTGTTATTGCAATAGACTATGACAATAAGTTATTTGCTATTGACCAAATTTTGACAGTGCCATAAAATATTTTAACTTGAACTGACATGGGAGTAGATGATCATGCAGTCATTCCTCCTAAATAGTACCCGGAGGTGACTACATACTCTTTTCCCAGAATAAAGAACCCTCCAGGGATTTGAGATGAAGGACCATTACTAACAAGATGTAACCACTCAGTAAGGTTTTTATGACACACATTGTATTAAAATGCATGTAAAATTGGAATGTTTGCACACATGTGCTGCCATTCTTGATCCTTTACAAGACAACAAATTAAGGTGCTCACACTAGGGATGTTTGCTAAAAATACTTCTTCATGGCCTCCTGACTTGGATGACTGACACATACGTGAATCTAGTAAATTAAATCCTGTGGTCAGAAGTCTTCAACCTGCATTCAACCAAACAGGAGGCATGGCAAGCATTCTTAAAGCAGCCAGGCAATGCCGATTTAGGGCTGAATAAATGACTTAATTTTTATTTAAAATGCTGTGCTTTTCCTTCTTAAAGTCAGAATTTTGGAAATTATTGATTTTTTTTTAATAGTGAGTTAAACTTGCCAGTTTGTTTAGGTTCAATTATTTTTTAATTAATAGGGATTAACTAAGGTGGACTTTTGAGATTTTTTTTTTTTTTTTTACTTTTCCCCTTTTCTCTGAAACTTTAAATCCTAAGACTGGTTCCTCCACAGCAACAAAATCCACCAGCTGCAGGTTTCCTGGCATCGGCATCTGCAAAGGTCATGCTTGGACTGCTCGTGCGGTTGTGTTATTGGGAGATCATAGAATTTTGTCTCCACCCTGATCATAAACAGTTTGAGAGGATAAACAAAGTGCCCGATATTTTAATTTCAGGTCCTTTTTAATAAAATATCTTTCTGCTGGAAATAATTTTGTCCACATTCATTTTGAGCAAGAGCAGGTATGTTACAAATAATACGTAGCCTTCTCTTTATCAATACCCAATGAACATTGTGATTAGAAACAAAATATTGAGAGCAAGACATAAAGCCTCTTAGTGTCACATCCTTTTAAGCATTGCATTGACTTTTCTCACTCTAGTGGATAAAGGGGGAATATGTTTATATTCAGACATTATGTATTCCCCAAAAGAGGGGCTAAGTGTCATTCTGCATCTGTTAGCCCTGGACAAAGTTCGACTGAGCAAGATGTGTCCGTGGCCCTGTGCATTTTTTTAAACTACCATTTTACTCTTTTTGAGCATATTTCCTCCTTTCCTCTCTGCACTCCCTAAACATCTGCCTTTCACTCTCGTTCAGTAATTTTACTCTTCTTTTCTTTTCTCCTTTCCAAACTATTTAGAATATCTCAAGAAAGCTACTTGTTCTCTTTCCAGAAAAAAAAGCACGTACCCCCAAATTCTGTAAGCAACTTTGGGAGTTTTACAAATACCAGAGATGCCTTGATGGCCTAAGAACCTGTATTCTCACCAGAAAAATTAAAGTCTGCTATGACCATAAACCTTACCTAAATTAGTTCCTATGTCCAATTACTTTGTGAAGGTCCATCACGGAGATCACATGAGTAACATCCCAAGAGTTTTCTGGGGGACCCTAGAATATAAATATAATACAAATAGTTCTGTTCCTAAGATTTCCTGGGGTCCAAAGGACTGATTTTTTTAGTCGATAAAGAGTAAGGAAGGAGGTACTATACCTAGAAGGATTCATTTCATTTATTGAGTATTTGCTGTGTCTGTGTTGTTGAGAAATGTGGATAAGGTGTCTTTGCCCCGAGGGGCTCTCCGCCCAGAAGGGCGATTGTGAGTCAAAAGGAAATTCTGCTCCTTATTGGCTGGGCTTCCACAGAAACGCACTAGGAGCACTGAAGAGCCCAGGAGGCTCCGGGATGGCTCACCAGTAAAAGTCAACCAGATCCAAAGGGAGTAGAGGAGTGTGTGTTGGAAAAGAAATGGATCCAGATGGAGTGAAAAGCGTGCCCAGCACAGAGCAGCATGCAAACAGCAAGGCAGGCTCAAAGGGCCGCAATGTGAATTTGGGTTAATAGAGCACTAAGCTTGAAGGAAATAAGGTGGAAAATTAGAGGACATATTTTGGCAAGGGCTTATATTTCATATAATAGGCTTAAAATTTTTTAAATATATGGTGTGAAGGGGTTTTAGGGAAAGAAAATGCATAATCTAATTTGAACTTACTTGTCTCTGGCCATGTGGCAGATAGATCCACGTAAAGGGACCCAGGAAGCAGGGAAAACGATGGAAAGATGGACCCAACAGTTACCTCCCGCTAGGAAATGGCTGTCTTGCATCTGAACTCATCACAAAGGACCATTGATCATAAAGCTACATTTCTTTTGTGATACAAAAGAATGGACTTGGAAATACAAAGGAAGTTTCTTTTTCTTTCCCTTCCTCCAGAGCTTTGGCGAAATCTCTGCCCAAGTCTTGTCTTTTTTAAAAAATATCTTTTAAGGCAGCTAAACATCCTTGGCAGAAGCAGCTTTGATGTGTTATGTTCCACAATTGGAATACTGGCTTTCTCCCACGTATACACAGAACTTTTCAGAGAAGTAGCAGTTACAGGATTATCTATTACTTCAAATATGAATTCTTGAGCACTGCTCTGTCTTTTCTTTGTTCAGGTAATAATTATGTTTTTAAGAGAACTTTACTTGCTTTCTGAGTAATGGGTGCTGGGTTTTAACTTTTTTTTTTCCTTCTCAAATGTTTGATATAGGCTGGGTGTGGTGGCTCACACCTGTAATCCTAGCACTTTGGGAGGCTGAGGTGGGAGGATCGCTTGAGGCCAGGAGTTCAAGACCAGCCTGAGCAACATATTGAAACCCGTCTCTACAAAAAATATGAAAATTATCTGGGCATGGTGGCTTGTGCCTGTGGCCAGCTTCTCGGGAGCCTGAGGCAGGAGGATCACTTGAGCCCAGAAGTTTAAGGTTGCAGGTGAACTATGATGACGCCACTGCACTCTAGCCCAGGCAAGAAAGCGAGACCCTATCTCAAAAAAAAAAAAAAAAAGTTTAATAAAAACTTGGATTTGTGCCATTCTGGAAATCCTGACCAGCAAACAACTTACCTTCTGAATGTCATCATATTGTCCAGTAAGATGACTGTTATAAGTTGCCTCGTTATCTCTGAAAATGAGAGGAAAAACTTAGCCTCTCGAAGGAAGAAAAAAAAAAAAAGAACAAACACAAAAAACAGCATCCCTTTAGCTTAATAGAAAATATAGGGCAAGGAATTGTGTCTGGTCACTATTACAGTTATGAGCCCATCAACAAACTGGCCCGTATTGAGGACTTAAGGCTTCTGGGCACAGCTTTGATGTATCCATGTTCCTCAGAAAAGATCTGTCGTCCAAAAGCCCATACACTGCTGGACATTTTCTGTGACATCTTACTCCAGGGGGTCACAGAGGAGGTCAGAAGGTCCATGAACACCCCCTCCAAGGCCCACAGGACCCTCAAACCCTTCTGAGTCAGATCCACTCAAGACTTGGAACATTCTTTTGTTTTGTCTTGTATTTAAACTTCTGATTTCAAAATGATTATGGATTCAAAGAAATTGCTAATACTAAAGTAGTACTAAAATAATAAGTAAGGCTCAAGGAGAGAATGATGCCTTCATGTGTCAATGGACGTGACTAATAAATAACCACTGCCTCGTACCCACTCCAGTTCAAGACTGTAGGCACATGATAATTAACATTAGCAGACACTAAATTTTTTTGTTATTTTTTTAAGAGATGGAGTCTCACTCTGTCATCCAGGCTGGAGAGTGATGATACCATCATAGCTCACTGCAGCCTCAAATTCCTGGGCTCAAGTAATCCTCTTACCTCAGCCTCCTGAGTAGCTGGGACTACATACGGGTGCACAGCATCATGCCAGGTTGATTTTTTTCTTGTTTTTGTAGAGATGGGGTCTTGCTATGTTGCCCAGGCTGGTCTAGAACTCTTGGCCTTAAGTAATCCTTCTGCCTCAGCCCCCCAAAGTGCTTGGATTATTGGCATGAGCCACTGGGTCTGGTCAAGACACCAAATTTTAAAAAACATAGCTAACTATTTAAATATAATATGAAACTACTATGAGCTGAGTATTCTTCCTACTTAACAGCCTACTAATTGGCTCAGACCTACATCGGAAGCACTAAAGATTTTTGACTTTTTGTTTTCATTTCTTTAAAAGAGACTGATCTTTCAAGTTGAAGAACACATATATGTTAATATACGCAAAGAAGTAACCAATCCATAGGTTTGCCTCGTAAGATCTAAGTAAAAATTGTAAAAACATTGAAAA
Organism: Varecia variegata; assembly: GCA_028533085.1. Lineage (NCBI taxonomy): Eukaryota > Metazoa > Chordata > Mammalia > Primates > Lemuridae > Varecia > Varecia variegata. The sequence continues at coordinate 94,573,856 of CM052440.1, forward strand.
ACTACTTTAATTATTCCATTTTCTCTTTGTAAGCAAAAGAAAAATATGTGAGTTAATACATGTATTGTAAGCAATAGTGGAGAAAAGCTTTTGTTAATAAATTATCTTCAGAAAATTCAAAGAAACAATCAATAGAATCCAAAAAGCAATCTGTTTAATTCAATAGATTGTACTTTGATTATGGGACATTAGGGACCACTAATAAATGAAACGACGTTTGCCTTTGATAAATATGTTTGTATATCACCAGTTTTGAATTTCATTTAGTAATACAATGCCAAGGAACACTTTTATGGAAACAAAACAAAACTGGCTCTGAGTAGATCATGGGCATGTAGTAGGTCCTAAATAATTTTAAGTCATTCTTTGTCATCTTTTGTTTGTGTGTTTGTTTTTGAGATAGGGGTCTCACTATGCTGCCCAGGCTGATCTTGAACTCCTGGGCTTGGCCTCCCAAGCATGAGCCACCTTGCAACCCATTCTTTGTCATTTAAAAATGCCTAAAGTAAATCATAAATGCTGCTCATAGACTGCCCCAGTCTGGAGTCAGAATGATGTGCAAAAGAACCATGCTGAGGGGCTGAGGGCCAGGGTTCCTGAGTGCTGTTCTCAGCTCAAGCACAGACTTCTTGACTAAGGATGAAATGTTTCCTCATCTATATGAGTTATATCTAGATGAGTTTCCTCATCTATGAAATAAAAGGATTGAAATACATGTTTAAGCTCCCTTTCAGATCTGAGTTAGGGTTCTATGCCACTATTACTATAAAATAAACACAAACCTTAAAGAAAAAGAAAAAGAAAAGAAAAGAAAGAGAAAAAAATCAATGTGTACTGTACTAGCATACCTCTATAAAGCACTCAGGAAGGGGTAAGACTATATGTTTGAAATATTTTCTTATATTCTATTTTATTCTATTTCAAATACATTTTATTTAATATTTAATGTAGATATTTTATTTTAAAATACCTTGTTATAAAAAAGTTGCAAAAGTAGTATCTGTACTACTACCCATAAAAGAGAGTTCCTGTATGTCTTTTATCTAGCTTTCTCTGATGTAAACCTTCTGTATAACCATAAAAATAATTATCAAACTAAGAATTTAACACCGGTACAGCACTGTTCTCTGAACTACAGACTTTACTCAGATTTCACCACTGTTTCCATGATCGTCCTTTTTCCATCTCAGGGTCTCATCCAGGAGACACGTTGCATTTAGTTGTTACGATTCCGCAGTTTCCCCCACGCTCTGATAGTTTCCAAGCCTTTCATCATTTTCCGTGATCTTTACATAGTCTTTTAAAGAGTACTGATCGATATCTTGTAGAATGAGTGCTGGGCTCACGTTCTTTACTTTGGGTTAAACCAGTGTTTTCTCATAATCCCATTAAGATTATGTGTTTTTGGTAAGAATGCCAGAGAAGTGATGTGTCCTGTATATCACAACAGCAATATATGATGCTGATATGTAATGGTATGTCATTAATGTGTGTGCACAAATAAATAACTTTTATACTCCCCTATAACTTCTTAAGCTTAGATATAAATTTTATTCATTTTTTTGACTTAACAATAAGAAACAGGAAACTCCACCAATCCTAAATCTTAATGAGTAAGTGCAAAGAATAGAGAAACTATTTATTCCTTCTCTAAGAAGGATGCTCAAATATGGAAAGGAGAAATTAGAAATTTAAAACTGATGGGAGGGATCTTTCAAACTCACACAACTAATATGAAGTTTGTTTATAAAGGAAGTAATTGTATTTGTAGTTAATAATATAACTTAGTGGAAATACAAAACAAATGGCAAAAATAGACATGGAAATGCTTTAGTTAATTATGTCTGTGAAAAGACATCCTCGTAATGATTTTTCACTTAAAAGATATTATGGTGCTGTTATCTATTTATCTTTTACCACTGCAAGGCTGTTCACAATTATTTTTCCACACTCTATCTACAAAGTCCCTAACATATATGACTGTACAATGTAATAAATCTATTAATATTTCTTTACTAATTTATCCAATGCATGTAAACATTCTTTACACACTTACTTTTCTACCTCTGAGAGGTCTAGCTACTGTAGATAGCCTCCCTGTTTAATCCCACTCCCCTTTCTTCTGCCTTGTAGCAGTTAGGCATAAACCAGAAAGAGAGTAGGACCTTCCATCCCATAGGTGAGATAAGATGAAGATCCTTCCTGCCTCCCTTAAGTTAGATTTGTGCTACATTTACTAGAATGTAGTTTGAAACAATTAAGCAAGAGGTTGACAAATCCTGAAAGTGAAAGAATGCCCTGAAACAGGATGTATAAAGAAATGGAAAGATAATTAAAAAACAAATGTTCAGCTGTGTGTTTAGAAACAGCAAGGAGATCTATCACTGTATTTAGAGTTAGTTAGACAGGTTTGCTGTGTTAGAAATACTACAACTCAAAGTTTTAAAAATACTTCTTGGCTTTGGAAATGAATTCAATTATAGTTGGGGAAAAAAGAAAAAGAAAAAAAATCTGCTGACCACCTTATGAATTAAATTAAAATATTAACAAAATGTATTCAAACAGATGAAATACGGAATAGCAAAATTATAGAAGAAATAATTATAAAATTCTTACATCACGAGCTACATATCACATTTTCCTATTTTCTACTTAATAACCTAAAAGAACAAACCTCCAATAAGAAGTTCTTTATTCTGAGCATTGATTCATATTTTTTCCAAGATGAAAACCTGATGTTATTTCTGACTCTCCTTTTCTTTTTTTTTCCCGTGTATTTTATCGTATATTTTTCCATGCAATCTTAGTCAAAAATCAAAAGGGAACAACAAAAGGTTGCAAGGACACTTGTCATTCCATCGCCCACCTTTTTTTTGCAAGTTTGTTAGACAAGATACAGAAGAAAAAAAAAAACTTGTTTTGTTATTTCAGGATCAAGAAGGTGACTGGTGACTCTACTCTGTCCTGGTCACCTGAGCAACATTGTGCTCAGGTCCGGATGTCTGGATTCAACAGGTTTTTGAAAATCAAAATTCCAAGTGACAGCTGAAAATTTTGCAGATATTTAATAAGAGATGGAAAAAGACTGAAAACGCAACAGCCATCTCTAAACACCTGAAGCATCGTCAGGTGAAAGATTAGATTCATCCTCTGAGACTCTTGGAGGGCGCAACAGAAACAAAGCAGGTGAAAACTGCAGAAAGGAAGATATTGACTCATTGTAAGGAAGAACTGTCTAAAAGTTACTGTGCTTGAAAATATATCTGTTTTTTAAGTGAGATGGTACATTTTCATCACTAGATATGTGGAGAAAAATAAGATGACCTTATATTATGGTTGTTACAGAGGTTATTCATCCATCTGGTGAGTTTATACTAAATAATCTTGATATGTCCTACTAAATCTGAGACCCTGTATGTGTAAAATGGCTATGTCAAACAAATAAATTGAATATTTAAATGCCTTAAAGGTACTTTTTAGAAAGCCCTCAGTCCATTGTGTTGCAAATTGATAAACAAAGCCTTTGGGAGTACATAAGAAACTCTCCTAACTTTTCTATTTTAAACCTCAGGTTTTTATTAGTAGTAATCTGTATATTAAGTAACAGCTATCTAGATATTAATAGCTATAGAAAGGTATTCAGTTATATATATACACATTATATACAGTACAAATATATTTATATATATATAGTATTCAGGCTAATAAAGTAAATAAAGCATTCAAGAAGGATAAAGATTATAATTTCTACTTTACATGGCTTTATGTTATGAACTTATTTTTGCTGAAGCACATATGAGGTCTAAAATAAAATGAGCCTATGCCCATTTTTAAACAAAACTTTAAAATTTTATTTTCTAAATAAATATTTTATTGTTAACAACCAAATTCTTTTATGAAGAACTCTAGAAAGATTCAGAGAAGGTTAACTTTCTGTGAGAGATTTGTTCTATTCCTGTTTAAATCTATTCTATTTGTATTGTTTTTAAACATTCGCATACTGATTCCATGTTTCCTCCACTTCTGTCTCTAGAAAAAGTAATGCTAGTGAACACAAACAACTTGAGGTGATACAGAAAAAACAAAAGTAAAGTGCTTGGTGGGGGTATTTTCTTCAAGTTTTATCACTCCAACCTCTTTGGGTTTTTGTTGCCTCATTCATCGAGGATGGATGTGAATGAGGCCTAGAGCTGCCCAGCCAGGCACCAGCATCTCTGGTTTAAACAACTGAAATAGTATAATAGGATTGGGGCCAGATTTAAATTAAAGAAAGACAAATAGGGAACATGGATTGCAGCAGATACCGACTGAATCAGCAATATACTGTCTGTCCACCCATGGCACATACAAGGCAGCAGAAAATAAATCAATTTACAAAAAAGTAAGTTAACTAAGGGAAATCTTTCCAATTGTGCAAGGCGGGACCGGGGGTGCTTCTCAAACTGCCATTCTCAACTACTGAGCCAAATATTTAAACGAGTGGGAGCAAAAGGGAAGGAGTTATCACTAAACTCACTGGGCATCCTGTGTCACCCACCGAAGCCAATCTTTCCCAAAAGGCAACTCTCCTCTCTCTGGGACTAGCCATGCTGTAATGACAACAATGGTGCTACAATGCTACCAGTGCTCTAATGATGACAATGACAATGACAAACTAATAAACCTAGATATACCCTTGCAAGAGTGCTTCTCATTTGAACATCTTTCATTATTGCTTTTGTGGATAATATAAAAAGTCATCTATAACACACTCCTCCTAAAAAGGTGATAAAAAAATTAAGTAGCTAAGAATCCACTTCCAATGACTTTGATGTGGGTATAGGCAGGATGTTGATGGCGTTAGGCCTTGAAGGGCATACTATTCACCAGCAAATGTTTATTAAGCACCCTAAAGGTACTCAACTCCTCCAAGCATCCTCCACATTGCACCCTCTGGTATTTTATCTTATATTTCTGGTATTTTACCCTATATTTAGAATGCTAACTTTGTAGCATTCTAAACCTCAGCTCTGATTAATTCTCCCTTCCCAGTTCTACTCTTCAAAGGCTTCTCACTGTCGTGGTGTTTCAGACTCTATCTGGCCTCATTTCTCGGTGCTCCTTCTTTTTAGGCTTTCTGAATTTCTTTTGAGTGGTGCTTCCTCAACATGACCTCTCATATTTACACTTTTGCACAACCTGTGCCCTCAGGATGAGACACTCCTCTGCCTTCTGCCTGTCTAATTCTCACTTATCTTTTAGAGTCCTATTTGAATGTCCCTATCAAGGACTTTTCGAGTCCCTCTCTACTGAATTAGATAGTTACCCCATGTGCTGCTCAAGTGCTCTGTGCTCTTCCTACAAAGACAACTCACGTTTTATTATTTGCTCCATGTATTTGTCTGTCTTCCCTGATAAAATATAGATGCTGTGACAAATGGAATGCCACATCTTCAGTATCTAGCACAGTGCTTGGTACATAATTGGAGTACAAAAAAAAATTTGTTGAAAGAATGAATAAATGAACTAAGTGGGAAATGGAGAGTTACATGGTGAGTGCATTTCATCATCCATTTGTAATATGTTACCCTCTTTCCTACAGTAGCCACAACAATGATCCTTCTTGCAAATAGAGAAACAGAGGCAGAATGTTTGATGTCTCTTCTAAATCACACAACTGTAGAGATGGCATGAGGGCTAATGTCTCTAGACATTTTCTGCCCTTCCCCCCAAATTGAGATTTATTTTAGCCACACTGTCACAGACAAAACACCATACACTGGATTAAGTTCCCAAAAAAGAGGGGAAAAACATATTAAATGGATCAATATAGAAACAAGATATAAGTGTAGTTTCTCCAGAGGCTTTACTTTCATTAACTAACTTACCGAGGAAAAGTATTGCACAAATAATCCATGGGTATAAAATGATCCTGGTATTTGGAAGAAACTGAGAAAAGGACTGAATTTGCCTAGAGGCATTTCCAGATTAACCTATCTATACCATGTTCCTCCAATGGAATTGGAGGCATCGGAGGAAATACACATGCCCGAAACCTGATTTTCAATTTCTGGATAGTTTATCAGATCTCTGGCATCATCATGTTTTTGTGATTAAGGAAACCAGTCTTACTTACACATAATAACTAAAAGAAGACAGCTTTTCTCATTTCAGCACACTTCGTCCTCAACGTCACAAGACTGACTCTGGTGTAAAATGAAAGGAGAGCACTCTGGTTAGCATAAATCAAAGCAAACACTGCCCTGTGGCCTTGCTGGGCTGAGACTGAAAAGATCCTATCAGCCTTTTCAGGTTATCCACTCCATAGGACTTTGGGCGCTCTTCCGTTTCTGCAACTGGTTACCTTTATGGTACAATATGAGATTAAATACAGGGAAGAAGGGGAAAAAATTACAAGTGTACTTAAAATATAATAGTCCCACTAGGAAACATGCGGCATTTAAACCTTGAACACCAATGCCCATGCAGAACGCTCCCGTAGCCTGAGCAATAAATCAAACACACATGGCTATGACTAGTATTTGTGCACCCGAAAGGCTCCCTGGTGAAAGATAAGAATCCACCTTTTCGTTTTTCTAGAAATGCAAGAGTAGTCTTAAAGTTCTAGTGGAGGAGAAAAAAAATTTTTAAATATGTCTACAGAAATCATTACAAAGTCATGAGGCCATACCAGATTTGTGCCCAGCTATACGGGAGCAAATGTACAGGATCTTTGTAGGCCGATGTTCAGCATGAAAACTTATGCATCGTTCCTTTATCGTGAGGACGTCACCATGTTACCAGTCGCAGTCTCTTGGAAACTCTTAGCATTCCACGGTAAAACCATTGCACCTCCAGCGCTTAATTCAGAGAATTTTCTGAATGGCCACAGAGATGTCTCCTAAGCCTGTCTGTTCCTCTCACAGTGGCCGTCACCGTGTGTTATAGCAGCAGCGAGTTTCCGGCATCTGGATGCTGAATACCTTCCTCTCCTGATGTCAGTGGAGTGGACTAGACTGTTGTGTCCCAGGCCAGCATTCTTCTCTGGCACCTAGTAATAGGTGTCTCAGAAATTTCTATCAGCCAAACAAATTTTGGTTTTCAAATGTCTATTAATCAAAAAATGTCTTTCTTCAAAAATGCACTATAAAGGCCTACAGACTCCCACGGATCTTCACAATCGTCAGATGTGCCCGGCTCACCTGTTTGGTGTCATCAATTGCCGTTCATTTATACCAGAGTTTACATAAACATCTTCATTGATATTTGAGGCATTTTTGAAGGTTTCAATTTTTGACCACATTCACAATGAAGAAAATTTCCTGTTTTATTTAAATATTTTCTTCCCCCCCCGCCACTTTTTTCCTTTGTCTCTTACTGTTTGATTAGTGCTTGTCGGACTGAGTGAGAGGAGATAAAATTTTAGTCAAAAAAAGAAAAAAGTGGGGGAAGGGAAAGAACCACTCCTAAGTCCATGTTTCCTACCTTATCCGGGCTGACGTTTTACAAAAACTAATCTAGCATTGAAAAGAAATTGGGTTGAGATATTCAATGATCAACCACTGATTCAAAGAAAAAGACCAAAGACATCTTTTACCTTGTTCCATTTCTCTCTCTAGGAAAGGATTAGAGAAGATGGTTTGTAATAAATGTGCATTTCCACAAAAAAGACCTCATCACTATCACCTAGAGAGAAAAATTTGAAGTTTCTATTTTCAGCAATTGAGATTACTCTAGAAAATAAATTCCAATTTAGTCTTGAGGCATGATCCACATGTAATGATAATTAATATATTTTTGACTGACACTACCCAGTAGAATTATCGGGATTTCAGTAGGTGATAAAGTGAAATGTGATAGTGGCTGAAATACATAAATATTATATTTCATGTTTGTTGAGCTTTTGTTTGAAAAAGGAGGATGACTTCTTCCTCAACACTCCAAATCCATACAGTTGAAAGTGTGGTCTTGGGAGTTTTTGGTCTGCCAAAGCTAGGCTCAAATCCATGAGCTAGGATTGGTTCAAACATCAATAACAGCAGTTTTATTAATAATATTCTCTGATTCAGTCTTCACATTTGACTTCTTAGGTAATCAGAAGAGGTTTATTTTTTAGCATAAGTTGTGAAACATAGCTGGAAATATTACTGCTAGTTCCTAACTTACAAATGAGCCAATGACCACCTCTCTGCACCTCCGGTCAGGCTCACTCCCCAGGCTCCCTGCAGGGCGAGGAGGGGGAGGGTGGTGACAGGAACCACCAGGCTGAGACTCCGAGGAACAGCCACTGATCAAGGACTTCTAGTTTTCCTCTCACTGATGTCAACGCATCAGAAAAGCACAACTCCACCCTCCTTCCCACGTTTCTCTTAGACGTTCCAGTTGGCCTTCCTGACGTAAGCCTCTTCACAGAGGGAGCATGAGGAGGCAGCAGACCAGCTCGGAGGACAGAAGATGAAATGCTACCAGGGCAAGGTGAGATTTCTAAAGACAAGCTTCACGCCAACTTGGTCTTTAGGGCCGTTCCTGTGTTCACCAAAAAGGGAGAAAATATTCCTCACCCATCCAATGCCATCTCCATGGCATTTTTGACTCAGACCATAAAAAACAATAATTTGTATCACCCTTAAGAGTTTACTCAGTGTTTTCATACATGGGGTTCACGTGAGTCTCAAAGTTGTGTGGATGGATACAAGCTTTCCCATTTTACAAATTCTAGTTCTATGTACCCGCTGTGTGACCTTGGGCAAATTACTTAACCTCTCTGTCTCACTTTTCTCTTGGTAAAATGGGAACAATCATAGTACGTACCTCAGAGGATTGTGGTAAGAATTAATAAATACAGACAGTACTTAAAACCATGTCTGGCACACAGGAAGAGCTAGAGAGCAGTTGCTAGTAATGTTATCACTCTCCAATGAGGCTTATATTAATAATACATGAATTAGGGAGAGGGAGTGATGTCCCTTTACTCGATTTAAAATCCTGTTCTCATGACACCAGACTACCTCCTCTGTGCAACCTCAGACTGTCTCTGGCATGCTCACTTAATCTGTCAGATAAATTTAAGTGAACCAACTTCATATTTAGCTATCTGTACAACAGTTATCTTCTGAAACAACGGATTTGATTTCCAAACAACTTTCAGAATACAGCTCATCAAAAGCAGGGACCGCCCTCTGAGTTCTCATACCTGTTTAACGTGGTGTGTGGGCTGAGGGAGGAGGAACAGGAGGGACACCTTAGAGCAGCAGCAGGCCACTTAATTCATAGAAACATTTAGCAAAATCACTGTGTGAGTGAATCTGATAGAGGTTTTGACTATCTCTACCAGTGTCTACAGAATAGTTACTGGCCTGTTTTAAAAGTTTTCCCTAAGCATCTCGGCAAGTTAAGTCATTTAGCATTTGTCCTTGTCCTAATCAAAACCAGCACAGATGCATTTAGTTAAAACCTCCTGGCTAACAGCTGAATACTTTGAGACACTGCTCATGATTTTTTTCCTTGTAATTGTAAATAGATGAATAAGATTTCAATCAATTGTGTCTTGAGCAATGTTTAATTCAACTGAAATACTGATTTAATATTTGCCACAGGTAATGTTACTTTCTTTCTTAAACATGGAAGATACTTTAAATCCACTCCTTCCTCCTTAGTCTATCTCTGGGAAGAAGCAATATGGCACTCTGTAAAAAACCATGGCTTTTAGAATTTTTGAGACCTGTATTTGAATCCCATTTCTGCAACTTTATAGCGGTGGGACATTGGGAAATTTGCTTAGCATCTCTGAGCCTGTTTCTAAACTATAAAATAGAGATGACAATGGTCCACAGTACACACCCACGCCAGTGCCTGCCTCATGGTAGGTGTTCAGACATGTTTGTTCTTCTCTTCTTTTCCTCTGGGAGCAAATTGAAGTACAGGTCCCAAAGGGCATTTGCTGCTCCATTACTTCCAGAGCAATGTTTTTAGGTCACTAACCTAGGATTAAAAAACAAAAAAACAAACAAAAAACAAGTTCCACACTCTTCTAGCCTATTTCAGTACTCCCTGATGCCTCCTTCAAATCAAAGTCCCTCTTTCCCACTTACCTCAAATATTTCTCAGATCCCAGGAAAATAGATCATTCATTTTCCTTTTCTACCCAGATTAGAATTGTGGCTCTGCCACTTTTCACTGTGTGACATTAGGCAAGTTACTTAACCTCTCTGTTCCTCTACTGCTCTGTCTATAAAATAATTTTTAAAAAACCTAAATCAAAGTTGTTTTGAGGATTGGAAAAACTAACGAAGGTGAAGCACTTGGAACATTTCTACGCCCATAGTATTCAAATACTGGCTACTGTTGTCAATGTTCTCCTCCAGCTCCCTGGGGCTGCCAACCCAGTTTGTGTGTGTGTGTGTGTGTGTGGTTCCCTGCACCAACTTTGTGTAACTTGAAACTCTCTACAGGCCATCTGACTACCGCCACTGACGCCTACAAGTCAGGAGCCAGATCTTTAGGGCCTCCGAGGAGCCATTTATGAACTGAGTTGCTGCTGCCTGAGAACACTCTGCTGCCACCAGGCACATGGGATCCTCACTGCGTGGCCCTGACAGCTAGGCAGCTGCCTTTCTCCCAGACACAAACATTTATTTCTGGTTTTTGGTTTTTGTTTGTGTTTTCATAGATCCTTCCCTGCCACTGAGGTGTGATTCCATAGGTGTGCACCAGGGCATGCTTTGATGACACATCCTCCCCTGATCTCTGAGTCACCCCTTCCGACCATGAGGCATTTTACTGGGATCTATCTTCCCTGCTTTGATCTCTCCCATGCTGAAGATGAGCTTTGTCTGGAAGACTCCTGGATACTCCTGCAGATAAGGCTACTCCTCGGTTTGCCCCCTTGTCTGAATCCCAGAACCAGTGGCCTCAAGGCCACATATGGTCCTCCAGGTCCCTGAGTCTGGCCCCTCGACCAAATCCAAACTTCACAGAACAAATCCTTTTCATAAATCAGGATTTGTTCTGTAAAATTTGGATTCGGTCAAAAGGCCACACTCAAGGATCCAGAGGCCACATGTGGCCCCAGGTGCACAGATTCCCCACCCTGATCGGGGCACCAAATTTCCTTGTTAGAAAAACCAAATATGATTTCAATAGGCATCTAGTTTCTATATCAGAAAATATAAAAAGCAGCGATATAATGCTACAGAGAAAAAAACATTTTCTAGTCTCCAAGAGAGGAATCCCCAAATGCCTCTTGTAGACATCTGTATAGAAATGGGCATTTGATGTGGTTAAGTTGTTGATATTTCTAGACGGAAGAATGCTTTTGGGAAAATAATAGATGAATATGTTCTACTTGGGTCTCAACTTCTTAATGCTAAGTAGAAATCTATTTTGCTGAGATTATAGCCGAGGTAGCCCCTAATAAAACAGCGCAAGCAAGAGCACATGCCCGAGGAACAACGCACATCCACACAGTGAGCACGGCGCCTGCGCAGATAGTAATCTTAAGGTTCCAGGGGAAGGAGAAGGAAACCATATGAGTCTAAAAGAGAACAAAAAATTATTTTCCCTATTGCCTGTTGTTTAGTTTGAAATGGATGAATATTTTTCATGAAATTTCATCATTAGGATGTAAACTCCATAGAAGCAAGAATTGCATCTGTCGTGCTTACTGCAGTCATCAGCACTTAGAATTTTTGTAATGTTCATTCAGAGTTAATGATCATTTCATATATGAGAGGTGTGCACTAGATGCGTGGAACTTAGTTCAATCATTCATTCTTCCATTCAGCAAGTATTTTGTAGAGTCTACCGAGTACCCATGGATGAATGAATAAATGAAATTTTTTCAATATCAGGATTTAGGATGTCTTGCATTTAAATTTATTGATACCGTGAACTAATTTAGACCCAAATATTGACAGACCCTAGAATGATTCTTTCAAAATTTCATTCAGAGTTAATCATTATTTCAAATGTGAAAGATATGCACTAAAATTGAGCAAATGCAAATTTATAATACTCTAATAAATATGGCTAGTGATTGTATTTCAGAGGTCATATTCAGCAAGATTTAGTCTAGATGTATCTGAAATATAAATATTTCACATCTACTTAAACTTAAATTGTGGAACGCTGTGATCCTAAAATATCAAACTTGAAAATTCTTACAAAGGATCAATGATTACTCCAAAGCATTTAAGAAACCACTGCCATTCCCCAGCTGTTTGGGAACCTTGACTTACGGCCCTCTTCCTTAGCTCAGGATTTTCACTCTTCAGTTAGTTCTAGACTCATTATAAAGAAATATGCACATGTAAGCTTGGGAAAAAATTAAAAAAAAAAAAGAGTTCTAGACCTCATTATAAAGAAATATGTACATTTTAGCTGGGAGGCAGAACTAAAAAAAAACCAGTATAATACCATCTTTTCTTTCAATCTTCTTGAAGAAAAAGACTGGTTGCCACAGATCTTACATTTATGTAGATAAAGTATATTTAGTGATTAACAGCTTGAATTGCGTCCTGTGATGTCAATGTTGTGTGTCTTGCTATTAAGTGTAGTTCTTTTGCAATCATAGAATTATTTTATGTTAACCTCTTTAAATGGGAATTATAGCCTTTATGTTTGACATTTTTGTTTCAAAAAGAAGAAAACACCTTTAAAAAGCTAGTACTGGATGCTTATTTAATTTTTAAGTAACTTTAACGTAGAATATAGCCTATACCTGGTGTTCTAAATTGATTCACATTTGTCATTATTCTTCAAATCTGCCCATTTTTTATCTAAAACATTTCGACAGCTGTTTTGACTACCACATTGAAATAAAATAAAGTAAGTTTGATATACATGAACCTTTGCAACCTTACAGAGTTACAGATTTAAAACATGACCCTGGGAACTAATTTTGTTTTGACTCTGAATCTTTTTTATCTATTTGCCCCCACCCCCACCCACCTTCGTGTGTGCCTGTGTTAAAAGAAATTGGAGCAGTTGAAAGGCACTTCATGAAAGATGATTTGGCATTCACATAAGGTTGAGAAACTCACAGATAAATACCAAAAAAAAGCTGCTAAGCAAAAGAGCCCCAATTGAGCTTGTTTTAACTTACCTACTTAAATACCTAATCTCTATTTTTTATATGTACTACATTTTATGCCCATCAAAAAGTCCTCTAAATTATAGCTTTTACCAATCTGAAAATACATGTTCCTGGTTTTTTATTGACATTGATTCCAGTACCTCTGTTACTACAAAACAGAAGACTACCAGCCAACACGTTCAAGATAAACTTTTGAACGATATGGCTTTCTGGTTATTTTCTTTCTTTTTTTCTTTTTCTTTTTCCCTCCCTTCTCTTCCCTCCCCTGCTCTCCTCTGTTACATGAGCAAGTGATTGAACAGTGGAGCACTTCAGACCACAGAAGTGATAGAATGACAGCAAGCTTCACAATTTCCCCTCTCAGAGATCTGGACAACTGGCTTAGTCCCTTACAGAAAATTCCTTTCTAGGTTGGGTGAGCCTCGCACACTTGGGTACAACTTGAATTCGACCTCAAATACGAGGACATCATTTGGGACAAGTTGCCATGCACTTGTCCTTCACAGATTTTCACAATGCCTCTATGATAGCCAATGGCATCAGAAAGCTCTTTAATCTCTGGTGATAAGTTGGAATTGGTTGATTAGGTCAATGTGCAACACGAATAAATGGGTTGTTGCTTAAAGGTGGCACAAAGGATTCATTTTAATTAACTCTCAAATGTAATAGATTGTGTACCACAAAAGATCTATCTACACGTTGAAAAGTGATATGTGTACATGCCTGTTAAGAAAAAAAAAGCATAGAAAATGGTGAATTATTTTCCAGGAGAGGAGTTTTGCATTGTTCTGGAATAAACACATTTCGAGTACCTAACACCCATTTCCTCTAGGCACAGACATTATCTCTAAACTAACCGTGTTTTTGCTTGAGTAAATAAAGTATAGTTATTCTCAAACTACAGGATTTCACGAAATTTTCCAGAAATTGGTGTGTATACAGTCAGGGCATGTATTTCTTCCATAGACTCAAGCCCTATCCATTCAAATGATCTGTGTGGATTATCTGTTGTGTGCAGTGTATCTCACGAGGGAAGAAGTGAGACTACAAAGATTAGTAGTGTACAACTGGACAGTCCTGAACTGTAAGGCTCTTACATAAACAGGTAAATTGGCTGCCCAGACAAGCATAGTAGAAGCTGTACTCTGACAATGAGCTCGGCCAGGATCCCGTAGAAGTGATTTAACCTTTGCGCATTTTGTTATTCCATATAAAAAGAGGAACAACACCGTACTCTGCTCTCTTTCCCCAGGGGATAATGTTCATAAAGTTTGTCAAAGTGATTGCTATTACTATATCTTAAAATTTTTAAATATCTACATCTGCTAATGTATCACGTTACACACACACACACACACACCCAGAAAGAACGTGCACCACGCCCTCCCAGTTGATTAGCTTAAAGCAGCAACATCAGCATACTTGATAGAATGCCCTCAGTGTGTGTGAAATGAATTTACGTTTTCCCCCATTGTGCAATGGAGGCTTCCTGATGGTTTTTAAACATGATTTCATCGCAGGAACATGTGCATACATGCACCTCTGCATAGAGCACTGAAATTAAATCGACTTGCTGCCGAAAGTTAGAGAAAATCCTTTCCTAGCTTCTTTCTACCACTCAATAAATTATTACAGTCTGTGCACAAAACACAAATTACATGCTTTATTAGTATGTTCTGTGGTAACCTCAAAACCACAAGTGTTTACATGTGCTGCACGCATGCACTTTGGGGCTTTTTAATAGCAGGTTGACAAGAGATTAAAGGCAGAAATATGGCATTTTATTAAAGCAAACATATCAGTATGCCTACCATGATAAAATGATCTAGTTTTCTTCAGACACAAAAGTTTCTGTTGAGTGATACCTTTGAAATTCCTTGAGGGCACCCTATTATTCACTTTCCTCAACAGAGAGCAGCTGCAAATGGTCTCCAATTTTCAAAGAGTATTGCCTGGTCATTCTTTACTGTCAGAATGAAGAAGAGCATAAAAGTTAAGTCAATAAAGTAATATGAAATGCTTAATATAAAAATTCAGGAATGAATGATTAACCATTAAAAACTTACAGTAGCTATTTCATCCAGAAAAAAAAAATTAACATTTCCCCTGAAACCTATTAACACTCCTTGTAAACAATATTCTTTTTTGAAATATATGACCTTTCCTAATGCTCTCCACACACACGGCATTTTTCTTATATCCACTTTACCTCTGCTGATAGGAAGCTGAATTCCTCAGGAGAGAGTGCTTCAAGCCTCTCGCTCAGAAACGTGTGGTCTTCTACCGCACACCCCAAAGGACTCCTCTCAGCTGGACACTACGACGACAACCTGTTGTTCCTGTTCCAGTTCCAAAATGAACAGGATTTGCCAGTAGACAATCAAGAGGCCAAAGACACTGCCTACCTTGGAACCCACAGCTTCTTTATCAATCTACAAAATTTGACAAATTGAGAATTATGAAAATTAGTATAAAAACCTTTTTTTGTGTGTTTGCATCCATCTTTCACCTACATCTCTGCAGGATCTGTGGGTGCTGCGTGGAGAGCCATGTGCAGAGGAAAGCAGAGATCAAAGATGTTTCTTTATATGTTTGAGGGAACTATTTGAAAGGGCAGGGTTTAATTTAGTCTAGGACTTCTTTTCAAAATTAAATCAGTAAGAAAGCAAGACTATTCAAGACCTATCCTGAAGCTACGCCCTCCATACATGCCCCGATGCGGCTAAGAAAAATAACACCCTGTGTTTGATATATTTTTTTTATCTATTTGCTTGAGTTTCTTCCTGTAGATTAGAATCATTAATTGGCTTGTTGAAAATATTTTATGGGTTCAATGTGCCATTTTAGCTCTATGTCTCCTTATTAATAAAATCTACTTTTCTGGCGGTGAATAAATCCAGATGAGTAATAAAAAAATAAATAAATAAAAATAAATAAATAAATAAATAAATAAATACCAAGATGAAAAAAATTGTAAAATGATATGTCCTGGGTCAACAAGACCGCCCGTTGAGGCTGCCAAATGTTTTCTACACAACACTTTTAGAGCCACTGGAGAAGCCTCCACCATGTCATCCTCAGAACACCATCACCAGGGCCATGGCAAGTTGGTTTACATAGGAGATGAGTGAGTATGACTTGAGTCTGGGAATAAACCTCACATTGCAGGGATTTTAAATATTCTTGTAAATCTCTCACAGAATTCATTTGCTTTAGCAGATATTGTGAGCTGCCATTTCCCAGATATTTTATTCCAGAAATTGAACAGAGATATGCAGATTATCCCTAGTAGGGAGACAGGAAGGATACTGAATTGTGTCCTTATTGGGTTATCAAGGATTTGTGTAGCACCTAAGAAATATTCTGCTCTTGAGGAATACCTCAAAGAGAAAGGATGTGTGGACAAGAAATAACCAAAGAATATACAGCACATTCCACACAAAATTCTCAAATGCTTCAGATAGGTGTAGATGAAATGAGAAATGTCCCCTATATAGTGTTTGTTTGTTTGCCTTGTGTTGACATTTTTTAAATCAAACACTAGATTCCCCCTGTAAAACCCACAACTTATCTGCTCTCTCCTCACACCAATGGGCCTGGCCTTGCGGTTCCTGTCCTGTAGGAAAAATTCCATGACTTTCTTCGGGGAGAGGTGGGAAGTGGGGAGGACCAAGGCCAAGGGGGGGAGTGTCTCTTGGTATTCTCTTTTGTCAGCCATTTCAATGTGATTTTAAAAAGATAAACCTTATTTATAAATTACTCATTTTCTCATGCATTTTACTTATTAAAACACTAAACAAGATACATGATTTCTGGTAGGTTTTAGTTACATTGTGTGTGTATATGTGTGTGTGTATATATATATATATGTATATTTTAGAGTTAGTGGCTTAGTTGTGCTACACAATCTAGATGAGTAAAGCCAATTGCAGTGGTGAGGCTAACAAAACGTGGAAGTGGTTGATCTAAATAAAACTTTCAATTTTTCTATATAGATTATAATAAAAACTCTGATGATATTTTCTCCCATATCTAAAACAGAGGTCCCCAAATAAGTTTTTATCATCGTTTTTATTTCTTACCAAACCAAATAAACCATCACGATTTTTTTTTTAATTTCAGAATATTATGGGAGTACAAATGCTTTGGTTACATATTGCCTTTGCACCACCCAAGTCAGAGCTACAAGTGTGCCCAACCCCCAGACAGCACACACTGTATCTGTTTGGTGTGAATTTACCCATCCCCTCACTCCCCCTCCCACCTGCCTGACACCCAATGAATGTTACTTCCATATGTGCACATACTTTGATCAATTAGTACCGTTACATGTCTAATTTATAAATTATCACAAATGACATCAATTTCTGCTTTCCTTTGTCTCTTCCTTCCACCCTGCACAAGCACCCAATGCACATCATATGTCTTTATATACAAATATATGGGTCGTGGTTTTAGACATTGAACACACAAAGGCAAATTAAAGTTTGGTCCTGACCTCAAAGTAATTACAATCCAATTTGCTAAGCATC
>CM052440.1:94591959-94627201 GCA_028533085.1 Varecia variegata
CTAATTTATAAATTATCACAAATGACATCAATTTCTGCTTTCCTTTGTCTCTTCCTTCCACCCTGCACAAGCACCCAATGCACATCATATGTCTTTATATACAAATATATGGGTCGTGGTTTTAGACATTGAACACACAAAGGCAAATTAAAGTTTGGTCCTGACCTCAAAGTAATTACAATCCAATTTGCTAAGCATCGTGATAAGGATAAGTAAAAGGTTGTGTGAGGAGGGTTGTTTCTTGAGTTCCTTTTTTATGCCACGCTGTGCAATAAGCGAGTAGCATGTTTTCTAATTTAATCCGTGGAAGTGAGAAGGATATAAACAGGACATTTGGAAACTTTCATAATGAGGGGATAGACTTTCAAAGAGAAATTTACAAAAGAGACCAAGAACAAATAGACATAGAGGAAGAACTAGAAATATACAGTATCATGCAATTTAAAAGTAAATAGTAAGTAAATAGTAAATACCAAGTGCCATGGAAAAATCAGGTATTAACATGGGAAACAAGCAATAATCTAAGGAGAAAGAAGCCATTATTAACCCTTGAGAAAGAGATGGCATGGAAACATTTGACTAATTATGGCAAGTTGAACACAGATATTTATTTTTGCTTGTGAAATTTTATTAAAATGACACCAAAGGGATTAAAAATACTACAAAATAAAAAATATTAGATAAAACATAATAGCAGATGAACGATTTGAAGAATACTCAGGAAAATGAAATGTTAGTAGCTGTGTAGTAACAAACTTAAGTATTAGCCCCCTCCATCCATTAAGGGCCAACAGGAAGCACATTAATTTTCACCAGGACAGTCCCAGAATATCTCAAAAATTAGAGGCAAAGGTGAATAGAAAGGCAAGGAATAGGACAGGGATGAGAAAGGGGGGAACTCATTGAATGTCTGTGTTAATAAAACCACATGACCTCACTGTGTGGAGAATCTAAAAATGTTGATTTTATAGAAACAATAGAACAGCAGTTACCAGATACTTGGTGGGGAGGAGGAAGGAGAGGGGTGGGGAGAGGCTGGTCGACAGATACAAAGTCACAATTAGGCAGGAGGAATAGGTGTTATATTGCACAGTTGGGTGACTATAGTTAACAATAATGTATTATATGTTTCAAAATACCTAGAAGAGAGGATTTTGAAAGTTCACACAACAAAGAAATGACAAGTGTTCTAGATAATGAATATGTTAAATACCTGATTTGATCATTACACAATGTGTACATGTATCAGAACATCTCACTGTTTCCCATAAATATGTTCAATTATTATGTGTCAATTAAAAACAAAATAAAATATAAAAATAATCTACACAACAAGTACTTTCCCCCATCTGATTCAGCCAAGTAACTATATTTCTGTCACCCTACAGGAGATGGGAGGTTTACTATGGAAATGCTTTGAACCGGAGAAGCTCTGGGCTCACAGACATCAGACACAGCTGAGCATAAGACTAAAAAGCACCAGGAAGAGGGCGAGTGAATGAAAGTATTAAACTAAGGAACCCCACCACCACCACCTACTATGCACCCATCCCCTGCCTGGCACTCGGTGCTCTAGCACCCAGACCAAATTCAAACTCTCTTCTCTATACCATCCTCACTCTGCTCTCACAGGCAAGAAATTGGAGGATTTCTTTCTGGGACATTTTCTCAGTCTAAGAAAAAAAATTATTCATAAAAAAAAGAAAAAATATCTGTATCAACTGGCATTTGGAATCCCCTAACCAAAAGGCTGAGTTTCCACACCATCAGCAAATCTCACCCACTTACCCATAAACTTCTGGGAGTGTCTCACTGCATCATTTTGAAATATGAACAGAGAGCCAGAATCATAATACATGTTTTCAAAGTCTTCAACATTAAAGACAAAGTTCAAAGGAAATAGAGAAAAAGAACTCAGAGAAAATGAGATCAGTAAGATAAGAAATGAAAACTACAAAAAACAAACAGATAAGCAAAAACAAACAAGCAACAGAACCACCCTGCAATTGATAACTTAGGAAAAAAGTAACAAAGTAAGAATAGGTACATGAAACAAAGAAGGATACTATTAAATAAAATGAATATTCAGGAAACAATAGCTCTTGGAAATTAATAACTAGTACTAACTAGTTAGTAATTAATAACTAGCAGTAATTAAAATTTCTACTTAAGGACTAGAAGATAAAATTGAAGAAAACTCTCAGAAAGTAGAACAAAAACACATGAAAATGAAAAGTCATATTAACAAGAATGAATTTAGGAATTACAGAGAGAACAACAAAACCAGAAGGAAGAAATCCTTGAAAAAAATAATGCAAATAAATTTCTCAGAACTGAAAATAATCTGAATCACTTCTTACCAGATTGAAGGGTCCATGAAACACTCAGCTCAATGAATGAAGCAAGAACCCCACCAAAGCACATAACTAAAAAAGTTTAGATTACCAGGGAAAAAGAAGATTTTCAAAGCTTACAGGTGGATGAGTCCATATTGAACCTCACCATTTTGTAAGGATGTTACAGTCCTGTCAAAGAACCTGAAGATAAATTAGTAATAAACATACAGGGAAAGTAATAAAACTATACTGATTAAGGCAATTATTAACTCCTGAAAGTGTAATAAAGGGACTATGATTATAATACTCTGGATTACCTAATGAGGAACAATATATATGATACTATGATACTATAACAATATGATACTGTAAACAGTGACTAGTGAATTAACAAAAGTTGTGATTGAAGTGGACAGGCAGGTGGAAGAAGATGAAGGGGGTTAGAGAAGGCCTCAGAAAGGATAAATTGCACTCTTCTGTTATAAGAAGTTAAGAAGCAATATCTAAAATAAGGAAGTCTAGAAATTAGAATGTATGCGTGTTATTTTGAAAAGCAGATTTTTATGCCAGAAGAAATGTCCAGAAGAATTTCAAAGGAGTAAGTTAGAATGGGATGAGACTGTTAACCGCTGGTTCTATTTTCAAGTCTTATGGTAGTAGGTGCTTTTAAGAGTTTTTATATGTATTATTTAGCTAAAAATTTAAAAATGAATAAATTAAATGAGGTAAATCTAGATGCACTGATGTGCTACTATGTTTAAAACATACTAAGTTATATTAAGTGAGCTACAGAAAAATACATTTAGTACTATTCCAGTTTTGCTGTTAAAATTATATATTTGCATATTTATTCATATATGTAATTGTTTTGAAAAAGACTTAAAAGAGCCACATCAAACTTGGATGGCAACCCAATAGGAGGAACTTTGACTTATTTTATCACAGTTTTGAGTCCCTGAAATTTTTTATTTATTCAGGTATTGCAGGTATAATTTTTAAATATTTGAACACTAAACAATATTTAGTCTATATGAAATTAAATGTGTATGTACATAGGGAAATAAAATCATAGTCACTAAAATGCTGAGATGTTATCTCAGAGAGATGGAATTTCATTTCATTTTTATTCTATTGTTTACACTTTTCTCCGTTGTTTGGATTTTTGGAAAGGATAAAGCAAAAGTCAGCATGCATCAGCCACCATGATTTCAATATGGAACTGTAGCTTGAGAGCGTGTGCATATGAATAACTCCTGGAGAGAGTGATTAAAAAATAAAGCGTTGTAATTTAGATGCTGTGGTTATGAGGGTTAATTTTTTTAACCTTCCCACATTTTGTGTATGTGGCATTTACACAAAGGAAGAATGACTCTAAGAAAATTAAATAAACAAGGAAGGCAAACGGTGAATGTGGAGAGAACATGGGAGGCGGGGGCAGCTAAAGGAATACTTGTTTGCTGATCATTACTGTACGATGAGCACTGTACTGTGCATCTTGGTGGCAGGGACAGTGGCATCCTCAGATTTTTCTCCACTGTCCTAGCATAATATCAGATGTCCAATAAATATTCTTAATAAATTATTGCATCTAGGAATGAATGAATGGATTAGTCACTGAGGTATGGAATGTTTTAAAATTCGATAAGAAAATAAAAAGAAAAGTTATGGTATCTTTGATAGTCATGAGTAGGGGCTACATTAAGTAACAGAATTTGATTTCATTTCCAGGCTGATGGAAATTGAATATGTGTAAGGAGAGAAGGGTTCTGTAGATGGTTGTGATATAATTGTATAGGAGGTCCTGAAAGGACCTATAATGATCGGATCCAGAGCAAAAGAGACTAGCTTCAGCTGCCTTTGCTGAGACTGGAGGTATACAGCTGTTGCCCAGTGTAAGGGCAGTTACACGGAGAGGCTATTTGGGAGGGTCTCTCAGAGTTACTTGTCTAGTCTCGAACTTCACATAAGTAGCCACAAGCTCATATTGGAAAGTGATAAAAATGAAAGCTTTCAAAAGATTCCTTTAAAACGAATGCTAAAGTTTTCTTGAAATATCTCTAAAAGGTAGTTGCCAAAATGTCCTTAGAAACAGTTATTAATAATATTAAGGACTTGTAGAGTCTTGAGATTTATATGAGATATATTTGCCTCCAAGTCCAAATACCAATATCCAAAACATTGACAATGAGCTTTTGCTAGTATGTTTGATAACTGTAGGACTGTCTGTCTTGAAAGAACACATTAGATTGTATCTAATGTTATTTATATCTCTATAAATAATGTTATTTATATCTCTATAAATAATGTTATTTATATCTCTAGAGTTATTTTATTGCAAAATATCACAAGGCAAAGGATCATGAAATTCAAGTCATATGCTTTCATTCTTTCATTTAAACTACTGATAAAATTGGATATTCATTTTGAATGGAGGTTAAACTCTTTAGAACTTCCATATTCTCATTTATAAAATCAGGTTTAGAATATGTCTAAAGCTCCATGAGCTATTAGGTTTTCCAGCCATAACCATGACTATAAATAGACATTGTCAAGGCAATTCTCTCAGTAATCCCAAAATATGGCAAGGACACGTGTATTTTCAACTCACAAGTGAGAAAAGTGGCCTATAAAGGCTTTAAGCTATATGATTTAGATGTGAATAACTGGGGAGAATGAGAAATCCTACTAAGATCCCTCAGTGATTTAATATTGCAATTTGATGAAATAATTATTCATATGTATTTAAAGGTATGTATTTCTCTGGGCTTTGTGGTCTCTGAGTATCCACACAATTGAGACCTGAAGATCTGGTCATTGATTAATGTAATCAATCCCTTTAAATGAATGGGTTATATGTTAATAGAATTAAGCACTTAAATAAAAATCTTTAAAACATTTATTATATATAGTATATATAGTGTACATATTATATAGTATACATATGATACTATAGTGTACATTATTCTATATATAGTGTACATCTGGATATTTTTGTTTTCAAAAATATTCTGAATATTTTCATCATAAATATCTTACTCCAAATTCCCTGAGAATTTTAATATTTAACAGAAATTTTATATACTGAATCTCATTTTTAAATGATGTAGAATATATAAAAAGAAACTGGATTAATTAAAATGGCCAAAGATGGGACATCTCTTCTACGATCTGTAAATAAGGCAGAGAGAAAAACAAAGGAGAATAAAGACTGCACCAACTGTCAAGATCAGAAAGATAGCATGTAACAGAGTCAGAAAATGATATATTTATTTAAAAAACAGACTAAACATATATTTTAAGCATGACATCATGATGGAAACTGACTAAGGCTAGGTCAGTATCAGGCACTGACAGAATGGTTCATGTCACCAGATATTTGACCAGATATTTGAGAACATTCTGAGCACTTACCGAGGACGTGAGCCAACCTCGAAAGTCCCATGGTGAGAATGCTTGTAAATAACAATAGGACTTTGTAATTTAACTGGAAATGGATTTTCATCAGGTAGTAATATTATGCGTAACACTCAAATGCTCTCATATGCTAAAGTTTAGAAAGATTTAGACTTTTTTCTCTATAACAGGTATAGATCATAGATCCTATCTTCAACTAGTGTGTCTCTTGGGTGTCTGGTAGACTTTGCTACTCTTCTGATAGAGAAAATAAGGTTACAAAATTGCTATACTATCACTTACTCTTAGATGGAACAGGTAAAAATCCTCAGGGAAATCATGTTAATGGGCTATAGGTTTTCCAGAATTTCACCATATGCTTGGAAAAAGAGTTAGCATGCAAACTTCAGATTTGAGCAACACCCCCATTTCATTTCTTATAATAGCACTGTGGTTTGGTGAGGTATTTTTAAATTTGGAAAAGCAGAGCCATAAAATATCTTTTTAAATAAATATATTCACTGCAAAGCAATTTATCTGCTTCAAAACATAACACATTTATGAATAAGAGTACCATAAGAAGTTGATATTAGTGTTCAATATAGACTTTTTGATAAAGGGATGGCTTCAAGAATTAGAAAAGTTTCTTCTGTATTATCGAGACAAATTCTCATCCTACGAGAGGATGAAAATATGTTTAAATCTTAAACAAAATGAATTTTACTCCAAATCCTATACGCAGTACAGTACAGGAAGAAAAAAAAAAGGCAAATATTTGTTGAGTGAGAAAGGTGAAATAAACAAAAACTAATAAAAATGGGGGGAAAATGTAAACGTCTACAAATTGTTTACAACTTTCTCTTAAAACTGCTTATCGCAGCTCATTTGTTACATGAACAGAAAGAGGACTGGGATCATGCTCTTGTCATCTAACATGAAAATTCATTAGCATATCATTAGCATGTGCCAAAGTTTAAATTTTCCACTTACAAACACATGGCTTGGATGGGCATTCAGCACACCAACAATCTGTTCAGAAATTGTCTGTACATTGGTGTATTTAATATTCCTGAACTATTCTTTCCTGAAATATCCTCTACCAGTAAGGCTCTTGAACATAGAACTCCCATTCACATTGACTTTGGAAGAAAGGCTGACTCTTTAAATCCCTCAGTTAAGGACATATAATGAAATGCCTCGTTAAGAACCTTAATTTAAAGCAGCACACAGTTCTGTATGTCAGAGGTAATAGTTACCTTCTTTAATGAGCCTGACTTTTCCCTGTGATGAGTAAGCCTCTTTCTGCCTTGTTTGTAGTAACTCTGTATTTATTTCTGGATTTCTTCAAGTGCTCTTATTTTTTAAAAATATAACATTATGTCTGTTTTTCTGGGGTCAAATTCTTCCTACTCTATACTGAAACCATGTGCTGTTCAAGCACTGCTAAAATCGATTACCCATATATTCCTGGGACATGCAGGAGCCTATAGAAGTCAGATAACCCACATCCCAGCTTCCAAGCAGAGCTACAGATAAACTACGTCAGCCTGAAAAGGGTCTACTCTGTGATTTTAAATAATTTCCATGTGAACTATATCTATCC
Source organism: Varecia variegata (assembly GCA_028533085.1). Taxonomy (NCBI): domain Eukaryota; kingdom Metazoa; phylum Chordata; class Mammalia; order Primates; family Lemuridae; genus Varecia; species Varecia variegata. The sequence goes on from CM052440.1 coordinate 94,599,292, forward strand.
AAAATGTCCCAGCAAATTAAGCAATGAAATTGAAAGGCTCTTGAACAAATTGATTTTCTAGATATCTATTATAATCTTAAAAATTTAAGATATCTGTTTGCAGGCTGAAGAGAGCTTGAAGAGTTATGCCCAAGCATATGGGAAATTATCTGACAACTTGCTTTAATTACAATAATAAGCATTTCTTGATTTCCTCCAATATAGTTAGCTCTTTCCTCTGTCTTATCAACTACCCATAATATTCTGCCTGAAGATTATCTGCATTTCTGAGACCAGTTTAGCTTTTAGATGCTCAAGAGTTTAAATCACATAATATAATCCCTTCGGTTTATAGATGGGAAACAACTACAGAGACATAAATGGCACATTGAAAGTCATACAGTATGTATGTGACAGAAGCAGAACTTGAATTTAGGTATTTGAGTCTGAATCTGTCTATTCCATTAAAGTTTACCCTTTGTTTCTGGGGGGAAAAAGAGCCAATTGTTCTTTCTAGTGTTTTTGTAAGACATGTACTATTAATATTTTGTCAGGTTCACTTAAAAGAGATGTTTTATGACTTTCCAATTTGAAACTAAGAGCCAGGGTTATTAATTTCTTATTAATCCTACCCTAGTACCCAGTCAGACTGAGAATCACAGAGGTTTGGAGTTGGAGAAGACCATAGCAATCTTGTGAAGGGACATTTTATGAAACGTAAGGCAGTTTCATTAGTAGTTGGACAACACAGAAGAACCAAGGCACAGGCTTGCTCTTGTCACACAGCGAGACAGAGACGGCCACGACTAGCACTAGTGCCACCGATACCCAGTACAGGTCTTTTTTTACTCTAAAGCATACTTCTAGATGAGGAGCTTGACTTTTTTTTATTGGTTTGTACTTGTTCTTTTTAAATGGAACTGCAAAATTGACCAATAATTTGCAATGGAGTGACCTCTATTGTAGCTGAATGCAGGAACAGCAGAAGATGTCAGCTTGGAATTGTCTCCTTTTGTTCCTTTGGGGTCATTCTTTATATTCAACCTCTCAAAAGTTTCTATATGAAAAAGAGTTTGTTCTTTAAGCTTCATGAATCTTTAAGCCTTTCCAATCTTTCCCCTGGTTCTTTCTTGTCAGTGTTATATTAATTTTCAAGAGAGAATTGGTCTGTTACTGTGTTCTTCTACTACTGGAAGTGAAAACAACAGTTTTAAATCTCTTGGGTCTACACTCTTTAATTGTTTTAAAATTTAATACAGAAATTGGGACTATTCTATCTCCAAAACATCTTATTTTCAAATCCATTTACTTCAGTTTCCAAAGTTCAAATAAATACACAGAGAAAACCCTAATGGAAAGGTTCCCATATGCCATGTCCATGGCTAATCTCACTGTATACTTAGAGCTTATGAGCTGTGCCTGTAGGGCAAGGATGCTAAAAGTCAGGATTTCATAACCCCCCCCCAAACACACAGCCAAATAAGTAATGTTTAGAGCAATGAGATCACCTCCAGATGCAACTAACATTAGAAATGTCCAATTGTGCAATATCATTTCTTTTATTAGCGTATAATTTAGGCTTCTTAGTACATCAAGTAACAACATTTGCAGGATAATAAATATTGAACTGGACACCATCACTGGCTGACTAAAAGAAGGGACTCTTTTACATTGTGTGAATTAGAACCTAATTCAAGAATCAGCACATGAGATTCATTGTTTTTATTTTTTTCTCATTCAGTTCCTAGCCAAAGAGAGAGCAAATGATTTGATGTAAAATAGCACAGATCTGAATTTGTTAGAACTGTGTTTGAAACCCAGTTTTGTTATTTCTAGCTACAGTACCTCAGGAAACCCCTCTAAACGAGTTTCTTAATAAATTGGAATAAGTATGTAATCTGTAAGATTTTTTGTGAAGAACACAGTACATAATTGGTGTGAAATGGACAAACGCAGTATTTGGCGTGTGATAGAAACTGTTGCTGAGAGCTGTGGCACAAGATTAACTGAAGAAGGAGTGGTAATATGTACAATCTTAATAACTGAATTGTGCACAGTGACCTTTGTTCTTCCAACAACAGGATGTTCATAACTCTAAAGAAAAAGTATCAAACCTCATAATTTTTGTTTCTTTTCTACATAGATTTTGAAGGCAGTAGAGCCAAGCCATATAAACTCCTGCAGAGATTTTTGTCTGACTTTTCAGCCTGTTTATCTGAGATGATATCTGGTTTAATTGTCATAATTTTGAATTATAGAATAAGCGTGAAGAAATTTGAAAATATGCACCAAAAGTCAATCCTAACTATTATGTTGAAATCATTTGACATCACTAAGTGCTTGGAGTATGCATTGCAACACCTGGCTCCCACTTAGCAGAGCTTGGGCTCAAAATCGCCCAAAGGTTTATGAATCAGTACCAAATAACAAATTATTAGAGAATTCCAAGCACCCAGTCTTGGGTAGAAAATGGTGGTCATTAGTGTCCAAATGTGGCTCCATATCATCTGTAACATATATATTATTTCAAAGAAATAACAATGATAGCATCAACAAAAATCACAATATAAAAGACCTCACTATTTATTAAAATAATAGCAATAACAATAAATTTTCTAAAACTTTGGTCATAGCATGTGACATTTGACAGAGGTCATGCCCATAGGTAGTTACTTTAAAAGCTGTTAATCCCTTTTGGCAACCAGTCACTGGAAAGCCAGTAAGATTTACTAAGGGCTAAGATTCAGCAGCTAATTTAATTAGAGCTCCCACCATTTTCAGGAAGTGCAGGATGGATGGAATCAGCATATCTGGTCTCCTAAATTAATCCACATACTCCATGCAACAGATTTTCTAGAACTTGATAACCATATCTTAATGTTTATATGAAAGAGTTAAAAAGCCACAAATGGTCAATTCTATTTTGAAGGCAAAAGGGGTGAGGGATTCATGCTATCAAACAAAATGTTTCAGAAGGATAAGGGGAAGGAGAGGGGAATAAAAAGCTCATGTAACTATGACTTTGTGCATTGGTGCAGGACTAAGGAAACAGAGCAGAGGAACAGAGCAAAGAGCCCAGCAACATTGATATAGAATATAAACATAATCTTACAAATCTATAGGAAATACCCAATAGAAACACTTCAAACTCTCTAGTTATAAGTGAAATGAAAATTTAAAACTACCTTTTCACATTCATCAGACTGATCAATATTGAAAGTTGTTTAAAAGTGTTGGAAAGGATGTGGAGAAATAGGAGCAATTGGCAATAGCTAATAAAGTTGAATACGGGTGTAACCTAAAGCAAAGAATGCCATACTTGGAGAAACCTTGTCCATGTGGATATAAGAAAACCCAAGCAAGAATATTCATTGCATCATTGGCTGTAATTAGAGAATAGACTCAGCAATGAGATTTCCCCGGCCTCAGTCCTGGTACCAATGCTGTTATCTCTCTGAATTTGAACAAGTTACTAACCTCTCTGTGCTGCAGTTTCCTCATGTGTAAAACAGCCTCACAGCTGTTGTGAAGATTAGGTGAGTTCATATATATAAAGCATTAAAGAAAGGCTTCCACATGTAAATGTTTGCTAGTATTATTATTATTGTTGTTGTTATAGATGGGGTTTCACTATGTTGCCCAGGCTGGAGTGCAGTGGCTATTCACAGGCGCCATCATAGTGCGCTACAGCCTCACACTCTTGGCCTCCAGCAGTCCTCTCGCCTCAGCCTCCGGAGTAGCTGGGACTACAGGTGTGCTCCACTGAGCCCAGCAACCCGCTATTATTTTTAATAATTATATTTATTTAACATATATCTGTTATTGCCAATTTACTTATCTACCCCAACAAGGAGTAAATATATTTATACATCAGAACTTCATTATTCTGTGCTACACTAGGTCACATGAAAATCACTCATCTTCGAGTCTTCAACCTTCATTTCAGCTGCAGAAAACTTTCTTCCACAAAACGTAAGCAGACGCAGGTAATGGAATCCATGATAAACCTTTCAGAAGTCAGCATGTCATGGTTAATCTCCATCAGGGCACCCAGATCTCAAAGGTTAATAGAAATAAGCAAATTAAAGCAAACCAGATGTACTGGGTCCTAAATCTAAGAACTGGAGAGACTAGGGGATGATTGTCACAATTTTAAAAGGAAGAACCCCACCTCTAATAAACAATCGCTCTCTTACTTAATTTAAAATATGACTTGATTTACAACACACATGCACAGCCATACACAGTTTGCTGAAAGTTTTTAGAAAATGTGCAATTCAATAAACAGTCTTCTGTACTTGGAGTCTTTCTTTTATAATCACAGAAGTCATAGAAAAATTAAAAATATTAAAAATACAGACACGGAGAATCAAAAAGTAAAACTTCTTTTAATCTCTTCCCTTCACTCTGACAGTTTCCTTTCCTGACATTACACAAACACACACACACACACACACACACACACACAGAATATATTTTGAAAATACATGAGATTGCAATGTTCATTACATATGTATTGGAAAAATTTTAGTTTCATTCTTTATATATTGATTTTTGTGTATATTATAAGGCCGGGTTCTAAATTTTTATCCATGTGTGTATCCAATTATCCCAGTATCATTTATTAAATGATTTCCCACTGATTTAAAATATTATTTTTATTATAGTCATAGTCTCTTTCTGGAACCCAGGCTATTCTATTGATCTATTATTCCATTTCCATGCCAAAACCACATCAATTTGTTTGCTGTAGTTTTATATTATATTTTGATATCTGTAGAGAAAGTTCCTCTTCACTCCTCTTTTAAATTTTTTCTTGCCTATTACTGTGCTTTCTTTCCTTCACACCATCCTTATCATTGACTTATAAAGTTCCATAAAGTATATCTTAGAGATTTAGATTGGCATTTCTTTAAATTTATAGATTTATTTGCAAAAATGGGATATTTCCAATATCCCAAGATATGCTGTAAGAAGAAACAAGTGGATTAGAAAAAAATATACCTTTCTTGAATATTGAATGTCAAAGAAAGGTAATTTTCTAAGGATAGATAAGTGAAGGTACTCATTTTTATTGTGAAATAGGAAGGAAAGGATAAAGTGAAAAATAAAGGCTCAAACAATATCATGCATTATAGTGTAGCAGATTTGATTTTAAGGAAGGTCTCTTTTACCCAGTCTGTGCCAAAATTTTCTCATCTGTTAAATAAAAAACTTGGACAGGATGAAGTCTAAGGTCATCACCAGCTCTGCAGTTGAGGATACTCCTGTTCTATACAGGACAAAATCTTGAGCAAAACCATAAATTGTGATCCAGACAAACTTCGTGCTTGGCTGTTCTTATGCCTTATTCTGGGAGGAAAATAAGTTTGTTGCCCTTCTTACATTTGTGGATTGGTCTGCCAAACTAAAGGAAGATGTTATCAATCCGATTGTTCATTGGAGAATATTGAGGCTCAGAGGGGTTAAGTAACTTTTCCAAGATCACACAGTAAGAGGCAGAATGTCACTTCCGTGCTAGATGTGTGATTCCAAAGATGATTTTCTTTCCACTGTGTAAAGCAATTCTGGGTGCTTGGTATAAATAAATAAATAGATGGATGTTTAAGAATTCAGTAATTAAGGGTATCACAATCAACTATATTCTCCTCATTTCAAAGTAGAAAAATAGACACTTGCTGAGAAAAAAAGTAGATCTTGTTTTAAAATTGATTTTTTATTTTTTAATGGACTTTTTAAAATCATCATAATGACTAGCTTTCAGAGGAATTTCTTTTAAAAAGCAGTGACTTAAAACTGACTTAAACTGACTTTAAGGTTCTAAGAATATAGACAATAGGCAAAGTCATTTAGTCTTTCACTGAATCATAGAATACAACCAATAAAATGAGTGTTATCAATATCCTCTATCCTAATTAGCATCTATTCTACTCTCTCTCATTTATAACACACCATGAATGGTAGCTTTTGAAGAATTATCTTTGCAAAATAAATGTATAAAAGAAGAGCTGTATTAATAGTAAGAGTTTGATTGATTATGTATGCAGCATATACCACATGTTGTTCTAAGTTTTTTACATAGAGTGGAGAGATAAGGTTGCCCTCAGCCCAGCACCCAGATGAGTGTGTTTATTGAAATGTAGGCAACCTAGTGCCCAAACCTGAGATCACTGTACTCTTTCACCAGGTAAAGATAATGAAATTTTGAGTCATAATAATAATAAGAAGAAGACGAAAGAGAATAGGTCACAGATATAGTGTACAGTAGAGTAATGAATATTCTTCTAACCTCCTTAAATAAACTCCTAACAGTCCTATGAAGTCAAATTGCTGTCTAATTCCTCACAAGCTGTGTGATCTTGGTTGAAGTAATTAACATCTGAGCTTCATGTTAGAAGCAGAGATGGTAATACATAACACAGCTACTGTAAGGTTTAAATGAGAGCACTCATTTCACACTATGAAGCATAAGTGTTCAATAAATGCTTGTGGCTTTTACCTTTCTATACGATATTTTCCATATGATTTCAGAAAATTTCAATGTCTCCATGAAAGAGAAGAACTTTAAGGGTCTAAATATTTAAGGGCACTAGAGTTTTTAAATTTATAATTCAATCCAAAAAATCTGATTTTTTCTAACCACATTTACTACCTTCTTAATAGTTTTTTATAGCTCTTTCTCCACAACACAGTAGTCTAAAAGAATATGAATATCAGTATGCCCCCCACCCTTGAAGTTCCTTTTCAAACAGAAAAATACTTATAAATCTGAAATATTTAATACAAGGGATCTTGTGAGAAAAATAGGGATTATATTACAATTTACACCAATATAATCATTAACTGATGTTCATTAGGTTCATGCTAGACGAGGAGTCATAGAATTTTAGAGCTGGAAGAAATGTGACTTACCTGTACAATAGCTGCATTTTACTGACAATAAAAGTAAATTTCAGAAACAAGAGTTGACTTGCCCAGTGGCACAGACTAGCTTGGGAAGCTTGCCAAGGGTCACATCTCAGTCCTGTCTCCTATGAGCTTTGAATACGTTGACAGACTGTTGGCCTGCTAAGCAGTTACTTGGACATGAAATGCGTGTCATCACATCATCACACCACGCCCTCTCTGAGCACTGGTGGCACCAGCCTAAGAAATAGACAGTGGTCTTTGCCAAGGACAGATGGTCTTTGCCCTGGAGTTATACTCAAATGTTGCTTTGTAAAAGTGATGGGATATCAGGATGGTGAATAGATATCATGTCATTTGTTCCTCAATGCTGGCCAAAGGAGCTGAGAAGAGTAAGGTCTCACTGTCTCTGCCAAAGTGGATGTAGACCGATCAAGAGATAGTAGTTCCCAGACATAGCCACTAAGACATTTATTAAAAATTATCTATCCCCCCATCTACTGCTTGATTTTTTAAGTATTTATAGACCAAACTACATAAATGAATATATCCTACTGGTATTGCTATGATCCACAATAATGAGAATAATTCATAGCTCCCATTTCGACTTTTATATTAAGAAGTTTTAAGTCTTAAGATGTTTGAGATGCCCAAAGTCTTAAGAAGTTGGGGAAGCCCAAGTTGGAATCATTGCTCCTTTGAATACTTTAATTTAAAAATGGGATCTGATGTTCAACAATATTTTACCCCATTTTGTACAGAAACACACTCAGGAAAACTCAAATACACTAGAAAAAAAGCACAGCAAGATGAATTTAATATTTGTTTTTCGATGTTTTTAACTAGGTTTTGGAGAAAATTTGATTATTTCTCATTGATTATAAGAGGCACCATTAGTGAGAAAGACTGAAGTTGAAAGATTTGGTTGGCATAACCTCACAAAACGTGGAAGTGTGAGGCTGAACTGGCTTCTAGAGGAGATCCTTTAGACGAAGGGAGTATTTGCATTGATAGATTTCAGAGAGAAAGAATAACCTACACTTCACGCGTACCTACTGTGTGCCAGGAGCCGTAGTGAGCATGCCATACGCATTGTTTCATTTCATACACACTGGGACTCTCCAAGTAGGTATTAAGGACCTAATACGAGAGACCTTAAGAAACATACCCAAGGGGCAGAAAATCGTGTCTCATATGTTACTGTTTATATCTGTATACATTGAAAATGGAAGTGTAAGCCAATATTTGCTTATACTAAAAATGAAAGGAGAAACAAGAATTTTTTGAAAAGGACATCTGAAAGTGAAAGGTGGAGGGAGGATAAGTAGAAAGGTACAGGGGTAGGAGACAGATCTCTGAAAATTTAACGGGATGTTTGACTATACCTTGCTCTGGAGAATTTATTTTGGAGCCATGTAAATAGTTTACATAATCATAGATGAAAATGAAATGGGAAAAAGCAATCTGTACTACCTAAAGCCAAATGAAACAAATGAATCCAAATATGTATCAAATTGACACAATTACAAAAAGGAGCATTTTTTTCAAATGATTTTAAAATGCTGTATATGACAATGACAGTACATTCCTAGTGGGAGAGACCCTATGGACAAATGAAAAAAAATCTTTGATTTTACTAAGCCTAGTGTGGGTGGTAGTATTGGTATTGTTACTCTGAGACTGCTGTGCATGAATCATGCAATACAGAAAATTAGTGTGTATGTTGGCATTACTGAGAACTAGAATTTTCATTGTGACTAATGAATGCAAGTACGAATTCTGGAGTCCTGAATTTGATTTGGAAAGATCCATATGAACTTATTGTACACTTTACCTTAGAAGTGTTTACCTAGCACTATCCACTGAAAATGCCTAGAAACTATTACCTACACAATAGCACCAAGCACCATTAGTGCTCAGATCACTGTGTCTAAACACCATTTCACTCTAAAAGAAACCAGTGCTCTTTGGAGAAATGAATGATGTCAAGCCTAGAACAAGAAATGCGCAAAAAGAGCCTGAAACATCCTTTTTTATTAAAAAGCAAGAAAGCTATCAAAGACTTCTAAGGTTTTACCAAATGGACTCAGGAACTGCTTGAGGAGACTCCTACATTAGCCAGAGATAGACTGTTGAGGCATCAACAAGGATAATAATTGCAATCTGCAGCTGATTTATTGTGTTGCAAAAACATCAAATATATTTAAATCAATGAGTTCTTGATAGGAAAAAAAGAACTAGTTGGTTATCTGTGAGGATGATGATAGGGAACCAACTCATTATTTTGAAAACTAGTAAATAAAGAGAAAGGATCAAGCATTTATCCTGTTTTCCTATATAAACATATTCTTTAGTGTTAAAACAATTAATATAATAGGAATAAATTCCCATTTTAAAAATGTAAATCAAATATAGAAAAATTTTATGTATGAACTAAAATTTGCACTTACCAAACAAAGCTATTATTAATGTATCTTGCAATTCACAGTTTCAATTTTTTAAAATTTAGGAGCAAATAACTTCAAGTGGTCTCACAAAGTGACAGAATTGAAATAACTTATATTCTGTTTATTTCTCTTTATGATTATTTCAATATAGTTGATTTATTTTTTATTTTTAATTTAATTTTTGTTTTTCTCAGTTATACATGTGCATTATTTAAAAAGTTAAAATGCCTGGTAAGTGTTAGAACCTCAAAACTGCATTTACCCTTTCTACCTCTTCTCACCACAGTCTGGAGAGCCCCACATTCCCAACTCTTTAACTGCATCTTCTTGTACTTACTTCTGTATATATACACAAGCACTTACATTGCTATTTCTTGATTTTTTTAAATGTAGCCATACAATTTTAGTTTGAAGATAAAGACTTCTCTCTCTTATACCCAGAATTAAACAGAAGACCATGTAGCACCAAAGGGATTGGAGACATAGAATGCACCCAATTCAAGCCCTAATAAATCTAAATCCCTACGAATTTACTCTCAAAATTAAAACATTTAGCCCGGCTCTCATGTGTGAGGCCAAATGTGTAACTGGACTTCCCTGAATTTACTTCTATATAGAATAGAATGTTTATTAAAGGATAAGTAATAAAAATGTGTGAAATTGAACCTGAGATATACATTATTAACACTCAGCAGTAACCATAGTAATTGTTTAGAACTTAGACCAACAGAATTTTTTTTCAGAGACCTTATTTAGAATTGGCAGCCTTAGTAATAAAAAATATATATATCAACTTTTAGTTTCATTATTGTTTTTAAATTCTTTTTAGGATTCAAATTACTGTAAGGCAAAGCATCCCTTATTACCTGCACCTAGAATAGACTACTCCAACTGGCCCTCGCCCTAGTGGTGGCCACTGGACTTGGTCAGTGGACTCCAGCATAATGAGAGAGACAGCCAGACATCATCTACCTACTAAGTGAAGTATGAGACAATGTCTAAAAAATAGTAAGAATAGTTCTTGCAAAAAAAAAAAAAAACCAGAAGCAAATAAATACCAAGCCTCCAGATTCAATGACCAATTTATAGGAAGTACAGAATTCAAACTTGCTAAATGATCACAAAATACAACCAGAAAAATCCAGACTATAGGGAACCCCGCACAGCAAATAGTAGAGATTTTTCAACAGATAAATTGCAGAAAGAGAGCGGAGACTTAAGAGCTCTATCAACTAATTGCAGGGTATGATCTTATTTGAATCTTGATTCATCATTCTTAAAAAAATTATCTGAGGCCGGGCACGGTGGCTCATGCCTGTAATCCTAGCACTCTGGGAGGCTGAGGCAGTAGGATCACTTGAGCCCAGGAGTTTGAGGTTGCTGTGAGCTAGGCTGATGCCATGGCACTCTACCCCGGGCAACAGAGTGAGACTCTGCCTAAAAAAAAAAAAAAAAAAAAAAAATTTCTGAAACAATTGAAGAGATTTAAATACCAACTAGATATTTGATGGATTAAAGCATTATTGCTAATTTTATGTATGACAGTGATACTGCTGTTATGTTTAATAAAAAGAGTCCTTTTATTTTAGTGACAAATACTAGAGAATGATACAATGGCTGAGATTTGTTTTAATATAATCTGACAGGAAAGCAATGGGGGGAAGTATAGATGAAACAAGATTGACCAGGAGTTAGTGATTGTTGAAGTTGAGTGTTGCATAAACACTTGAGCAATTCAGTTAACTGCTTTCTCTCAGGGTGAAAAAAAAAGAGCTACATGAGGAGGAGGGGCTGCCCACAGGACCACCAACTCTTTCTCCAATTCTACCATATTCTCTGATGTCAATGACAGAGCATAGAACCAGCGCCTCTTCTTTTCCTTTTTTTTTTTTTTTTGATACAGAGTCTCACTCTGTTGCCCGAGCTAGAGTGAGTGCCGTGGCATCAGCCTAGCTCACAGCAACCTCAAACTCCTGGGCTTAAGCGATCCTACTGCCTCAGCCTCCCGAGTGGCTGGGACTACAGGCATGCGCCACCATGCCTGGCTATTTTTTTTTCTATATATATTTTTAGTTGGCCAGATAATTTGTTTCTATTTTTTAGTAGAGATGGGGTCTCGCCCTTGCTCAGGCTGGTCTAGAACTCCTGACCTCGAGCGATCCACCCGCCTCGGCCTCCCAGAGTGCTAGGATTACAGGCGTGAGCCACCGCGCCCGGCCCCAGCGCCTTTTCAATTCTAGATTTTCTGTTAATAATGAATTTGAAGGCCAGCAATTACTTTCATTGTTAATTATTTTTTTCTGTTTCGTACAATACCTAGTAAAAATTCTCACAAATAAACTCTGAGAATCACTCGTTGGTGACTGAGAGTCCCTCAGTTGACCTGTTAATGATGTTTGTGTACTATTAGATAAAAATTCGAAGTTATCACTTTACTCAGATAGTTGATAAAACCAGGCTTCACATTGTTGGTAACTCATGGAACAGAAGGCTGTTTCCGCAATAAATTCTAGTAAATTCTGATGGGTATTTTTTAGGGATAGTAGAAACTGGTAAGTTGGTTGTGTGGCAGAGATTTCAGCCCTCAAACGTGGTCCTTTAACTGCAAAAAATTTAAGAACAAATGAAATGTAGCTCTCATGTGGCAATATCTAGGGTGCCTGAGGCAAAGCTCCCTGAGAAGAAGATGGCCTGGCAGGCTTGAGAATTCTGAATTCATTGCTTTCCATCTACAACAGCCATGGGAAGTGCTGCAAAGGCAACGCTGTTTATGCTCCACCAAAAAATATGTTTTGCAGCACTTCACCCCAGGATCACGGAGTGGAGCACTTATAGAGACTGACACTTCGATCATACATACATTGACACATCACATCGCATCACATCTCCTGAATTGAATGGATGAAGGAAATCAGAAAAGGGTGGCCGCATTCAATAATCTGAATTCTTTGGAGACAGCTCAGTAGTCTGCAAGTCAAAAAAAGAATAAATTATTACAGAAGACTTTGCAATGCAGCTGCTTCATATTAAACACTGTCAAATAACTCTTTACTTTCTTTGATCTGAATGAATTCTCTATATTACTTTGGTGACCTTTAGCACATCTCTTCTTGACTTCCATTCTTTTCTCTTTTATTCTATTTTTGCCTATAAATGTTTATTCTTCATTTTCACTATGTACTACATATATAAACTTATGTATTATGTGTGTGCATGTGTGTGTCACTATATATATATACATACAGAAAGAAAGAAAGAGAGAGAAAGAGATCAGATGTTTAGTTGGTTTTATCCTATGTATGTATAAAAACCAATAAGGGTTTTATTAGTTTGAAAAAAATGATAAAGACTCAAGAAGTTAAATAGTCTAGCAAGAAATAAAAGCATAATGTCCTGGGCTGCTAAAGTAGTCTCCCTCTGAGGATTTAAGGCATATAAAAGACAAATTACACAAACTATGTACCTAGTGACTTTTTGTATTTTTTTCTAGGAGTAACAATAGTGATTTTAAAAGCTTGAAAGAAAGGAATCAACAAAATATAGTGAGAAATAAGAGTATATATAATGAAAAAAATGCTACGTTCTATGGAAAAGAGAAATTGAAAGCTTTTAAATGGAGGAAAAATAAAAATGAGAAAACTGAAATTATACAGACAAGGTGGATTCTCTTATTTCATCTTTAAAATAAAACAAACCAGCAAAAAAATTAATTGAGTATACCAGAAGTATGTTTATTATATAATAAGTTTATTTTGGTAAGTTTATCATAATAAATCTATTTGTCTAATTTGTGTATCATGGCTGCAGAATAGTAAGAACAGTGTTCTTTATTGTGTAAATACTAAATTCATCTCTTCAACAGTTATACTCTGTAGATAACTTAGAAATCCCAAGTTCAATATTGAAACTATTTTATTGTTACACTCAATATCAATTTTCTGCCACCAATTGCTTGAAAATAATATAAAGCAATTAAGAATTCATTAGTATGTTATAATAATACCTTGGGTCAAAAGCATACATTAAAATAAGTGAGAACTCTGTGATGTGTAACTTTTTTTTTCAGAACAGATTAACAGATATGAGCAGTTTAAAACGTTCAATGGGTTTACATTCTTTCTTAAATAATTCTAACAAGTTAAACAACTTTTCTGGAGGGGAGAATAAATTTCTCTTTGAAATAAACTCAACAGTAACATTCTTTGAACACATGCTTTTGTATTATTTGTGTTCCAGAATAAGTTATAAACACTAATTTATTTGTGGCCACACATCTCAATATAATAATAAAATATAGTAGAACTTAGAACTGCAAATGAGTCACTGGTAGAATAACAATATAATACAGTTGTACATCCAGAATCAAATTCTGCTTTTTGGGGGGAACCATTACAAGGACTTTTTTTGCCTCTACCTTCATATCATCTGGTGATACCAAAACATTTCATTAAAGAACTTGATTCTTTGCCATATGTAGATAGGTGACCTCCTAACAGCACCTCATATGAATATGCATAATTGCTATTCCATGAGATCACTTATCCTTCAGAATCAGAAGAACAACTCTGGAGTGTTCTGGCATTCTTGCTGGAAACGGCACATAATAGACCCATACATTTGATATAGGTACATTTTGAAAAATAAGTTAATATCAACACTCTTTTTGATAAATCCCAACAGATGTATTTTCTTTTTCGCCCTCCCCACCACTTATTTGTCAACAGTTTCAAATGCAGACTAAACTTACTTTGCATGCAGTATTGAGTTTTGAATTGCCCATTTCGTTTATCTTTGGGATGCTGTAAGAATTTTAATTAGTTAATAATTATGAATCACTTTAGACCTTTAGATGAAAGTAGTTACAGCATGATAAATTATTTTTATCATTACACAATAATAAGGATAACATTGCATTGATCATGGCTTTACATAGACTGTAACTTTGAGGCATTTATCCCTAGAGATACTTTCCAGTGTTGGCAGGCCTCTTGATTTGTGAAGTCATGCAAAATTCTGTTGCTAGACCATGCTATGCTGTGGACTTTATGAATCCATGGTGTCCCTGATTTGGTACAAACCCCTAAATTCTTTTAAATCAAGACCATGTTCAGTTGAGGTATCATTCAACAAGCTTTTTCCCAAAAATTTCTTCTCTAAATAAATCAACGGAGTTCTATCATAGGAAGTAATGCATAGATTAAGTAAGTCACTCCATTGATTTTGCATCTTTTGCTAGCACTGTTTATGTTTCTTACATTTGACATTAATAGCTTTATCTACCTACAGAGTCAATGACATCAACACATAAGTTAAGTGGCTTAGAAATAAACTACTATCACCAATTAGAAATACTTGTTGAAACCATACAAACTTTTCTTCTAACTTTACTGATTAATATCCTTCAGTAGCTTCCCATTTCAGTGAAAAAATATGTTAGTGTAAAAGAGCTTTTCCCCTTGGGACCCAACCTATCTTTAACTTCTGATGCTTTTCTATGTTACCACTCATACAAGTAAATGTACACACACACACACACACACACACACACAGTGTTTCAAGAACACGATGGCTCATGTTTACTTGATTACCCATAAACTTCCTTCCTTCTGGGTCTCCATCTGAAAATCTTCTTTTATGCTGTTCAAATATCATCTTTTTTGCAAAGACTTCCTCAACATCCCGTGAAGAATCCACCCATTCTTCCTCTATTAATTAATACTGAAATCTCATTTTTTTGGTTTTTATTGTGTCCACATATACCATTAATTTAGGAGGTTGTGAAGAACCAGAAAAGAAGATAGAACAAATATTTTTAATTGTTTATAAAATTTTGAAATAGGTATTATTTCCCCTATTTTTCCTGGGGTAAAACTGGGTGACATAGAGGTCAAGTAACAGCCAAGGTCATATGGCTGCTAAATGGCAGAGTCAGAATCCTGACCCCAAGTCCACGTGACTCTAAAGCCTGTTACCTTCCACTGTGTAAACAAGACTGTGTCGTAGTTCACTTTGTT
Organism: Varecia variegata; assembly: GCA_028533085.1. NCBI lineage: Eukaryota > Metazoa > Chordata > Mammalia > Primates > Lemuridae > Varecia > Varecia variegata. Next base: position 94,614,638 of record CM052440.1, read on the forward strand.
TTTGGTTTTGTTTTTTTTTTTTTTTTTTTTTTTTGAGACAGTGTCTTGCTCTGTTGCCCCCGCTAGAGTGAGTGCCATGGCATCAGCCTAGCTCACAGCAACCTCAAACTCCTGCGCTTAAGCAATCCTTCTGCCTCAGCCTCCCAAGTAGCTGGGACTACAGGCATGTGCCACCATGCCTGGCTATTTTTTTTCTATATATATTTTTAGCTGTCCAGATCATTTCTTTCTATTTTTTTAGCAGAGACGGGGTCTCGCTCTTGCTCAGGCTGGTCTCGAACTCCTGACCTTGAGCGATCCTCCCGCCTCAGCCTCCCAGAGTGCTAGGATTACAGGCATGAGCCACCATGCCCGGCTTCATAGTTCACTTTGAACCCAAGTCCCTTGCACAGTGTCTGTACAAACAACACCAAATCAATAAATGAATAGACGTACGAATGAATAAAACTAATGGGACATGAATTGGACTACCTAGATGGGAGGGATGAAACACCCAAGGAACAAGGTGAGAACACCATAGTGACCTCCAGCTTCCAAGTCCTGCCTTATACCAGCCCCAGCCTTGCGCTGAGCGACCACATAACGATGTCATTCATCTCCCACAGACCTGCTCCAGTCATTCGCCTTGATGGGGACTTTTAGAACATGGAGGGTGGTATTGTTACTTAAGCCACTGGTATTTGGCAACAATGTTTTGGACTTTCTCTTCTTCCAAACCTACCTATTTTGTACATATTCCACCATTTTATAGATGCTTTTTAAAAAGGAAACATAATGTTTTGAAAAGAATATAGATAATAATTCTCTGATCCTGCCTCTTACTGACCAAATGATCCTGGACAGATTTTTTAACATCTCTGTGTCCCTTCACTCAGGTGTAAAAGGAGATGAATAATATTCCAGGAGGTAGTTGATAGAATTCTATGGAGAAATGCATGAAAATTGCCCAATAATGTCCCTGCGATAAAGTAGGCCTTCCTTGAATATTAGTCTTACCCCTAGTAACCTAAGAAAACTCCTTGTGTGTGCCTAATACTTAAGACCACGTAGTGCCACCACACTGCTGATGCACATGGTCACCTGCCGCAGGCCAGGTGCAGTACATGAGCAAATTCCGTGCCACAGTCATGAATAGCTGACACAGAGAGGGCCTGGTGTAAAAGAGAGTGAACACATTTTTAAAAGGCAGAGTGCAAAAGGAGGCCTGGCCAGTTCACATTTGGCTCATTTGTTTCAACAGACTTCGTTCTCTTCAGACAGACTCTATGTTAGATTAATAACTTTTACTTACCTAAAGGAGGAAAAGATAGTTTAAATGAAGAATTCCCAAATGAAAGCCCTGCTCATTGTATTAACATTCCCCTAGGGAGACAGTACAACCTCCCTAGAATTCATTTTTTGATCTTGTCTATTAAAGAAGAAAAATTATAAATTTTCCAGATGCAAATAAATTATTTTTCAGTGTTAAACTTTTTGTCTCCAAACACCCCAAAGTCGGACTGCTCCAGTTTTGATTTGCTTCCTCCACTTGCCTCTTTATGCATTCAAATTGATAAATATCCTTGTACATTATTTTTAACCTGCCCATATCTAATGCATCAGGATCTTGTTATGTTTCCCTTGATTTCATTGCTCACAAAGCTAGTATCAGCAGCATGGAATTGCCAAAGCACTAAGCAGCCCAATTTTTCTTTAATTTCTCAGGAAATTGACAGTTTTATGAACTGTCTCTTTACCTATGCCCCATAAACATGTCAGGCTGTGGAAACCCATTCTAATTAAATCCCAGGGGACTGCAATGGAAGATTATAGCTTCTTGGCAGGTTATTAAAAAACAGTTGTTCATATATACACAAGTATATGTACTGGAACCTAACATCTGACAGAACAGTCAAGGAATTAACCCCACTGGCAGCTTCAGCTCAAACTGACTCAAAGAAATGAGCAAAGTGGGTGGGAGAAGAACACTGCTTCATTCAATCTTTTATTTTTATGCCCTTGGTGAGTTCCTAAAGATCACCAGATAGTTTAAAAGGTGTCTGAGCTCACCACCTTCCTCGGTGAACTCTATATAACTGCTGGAGAGGATTTATACAACTTCTATCTTTCCCATGAGTAATTTCTGATACAGGGATTCTCTTGGAATACATATAATTGAGCTGGAGGAAAAAAGAGTAAGAAGAATTTTTCTCTTTCACAAATTCAGAACAGAAACATCTGGTATATAGAAAATCAAATTTAAGGGAAAAAAGATATTTCTTGTCCATGAAATTATTTTCCAATAGCATTTTCATTCTTGCCAAATTATCTATGCATTTTAACCAGATAGGTAGATATTTCAACCTACTAGGCACAATTTCTCCCATGGTTAAGTTAAAATCCAGCGTCAAGAAGGATCATCTGAAAAGTGGTCTGCAGGACACATGATTCATAGAAAAAGAGTATGACATTTAATTAATTAGTTTAATTGGAAATTGTGTACCAACTAAATAATGATTCTTGTTGACATATTCGAGACTCGTTAAGTGTGATCCTGAAAATGTTATCTTCCCACTTCCCAATGAGAAACAGCCTGGTGGGTAAGACATACTCCTAAGATCAGGGTACATGCTCAGTCTCTAACAGACAGTTTCCTTTCCTCTCTTCCGTGGCCATGGAGAGTACCAAAAAATTCTGGCAACTATATGAAAAATGCATGCTCATGGTCTAAGGGAAAATTGAAGAAGGAAGTATGGCTGCCTCATTGCAAACTTACCATCACCACTGTAAAATCAGCCCAAGTGCCTCTGCCATGAATAAGGAGCGAGTGGTGACATCTTCCTAAATGGAAATCTTGCTGTATTTCACCCAGAATCTGAGCCAGTTGCCAATCGATTCTAGTAAAATAAACCTTGAGACTACTCATAAATCAGTTCCTAAGGCATAATAATGAGCACCACAGCATCTTGAAAACCCAATGAGAAAATAGGCTCAATGCTTGGAAAATTTAATTGGTTTTAGCTATATTTTTCTTTGCTATTTTTTCCTTCTGTTTCTTTCCAAACTCATTTCCTTTGGCTTCCATCCTCATTTCCTCCCTATTTTCTAGAATCCTTTTCCTCCCCCTGTAAGCATATTCAACTCTCCTGTAACCTAATATGAAAGTCTTTCCTTGAACTTACTTCATTCTGAAGCCTCTATCTCTTTCTTCCCTTTACTGAAAAACATCTTACAAAAGTACTCAGTTCTGCTGATTCTGGTTTCTCATCTGTTCACTTAGCAGACTTTCTCTCCACCACTTCTAAAACCATGCTTAAGAACATCAATCTCTTATTGAAAAGTAGTACCAAAGGATGATTAAGGAATTTCCAGTCATGTTACTTGGTGATGATCTCTCTCCTCTCTGGAAATTATTTATCCTGTCCACTCCATACCCTGGGTATCTGTTTGGGTCTGCCTTGGCTATAAATGTTGACTACCTGTTAACATCCTGGATCTAACCTTTGGATGCTGTGCATACCCAGTTAATTATACTCCTATGACAAACCATCCCAGATGAATCGTCTCTCAGGTCCTGTATGACTACAAGAATTTCCAACTTCAACCTCTTAACTCTGTTAATCCAGGTACAGAGTTCCTGGCCAGCCCCACGTTTAAGATATCACATCCTTCATTGGGTTAATGAGTGCACAACTGCAAAATAAAATGTATTTTTTTTCCAATTTCCTCTTTTGTTCAATCTTTCAATTGAGTACTACCTCATCCTTGAGAACCCCTCCTCTTAGTTTGTTTGTTACCAAACTATCTGGATCCCTTCTAACTCTATAAATCTCTTTCTTAGTCCCCTTCAGTAAGTAACTCTTCCTACTCTTCCTTCCTCTTAAATTATAAGGCCTATGCAAGATTCTCAATAAGCCATCTTTGTCTCTTTCTGTGCAATCTCTCAAATCAATATGCCCTTCTATGGCTTTATTGTAATCTCAATATCAAAGCATGCCAAATATCTCTTTTCTTTTCTCGCCTCAGCTTCAGACTTAAGTTTCCCATTGGCTTTTGGACATTAATATTTGCATGCCTACCTACCTTGATATGTTCCAAATGTTAAGTGCTCCCACAGGTCAGTTGCTCTTCCTGGAGTGCCAATAGTCTGCTCAAAGACTATTTTCCCAGGCTCCAAAGTTCATTAACGTTTTTGACTACTAAGTTTTGCTCAGTAGCCATGTATTGTGGATTTTACCCCTAAAATATCTCTCGCATATAACCAATCTTGCCCAATCCTACTGCAATTTTCATCAACTTTCATTTATTTATTGCAACAACCTTGTAATTTATTTCTTTGCAATATCTTCTTATCTAACATACTATTTTTAAATCTGCCTTCCTAAGATTCAATTGAAATCAAGTCTTAGACCTGTTTAAAAATGTTAAATGATAATCATAAGATAATTCATTATTGCCTACAGTTTTAGAACCAATTCCCACCCTCTACCTTCAATCTGCCTATTCTCCACCCCTTTACTCCTGTCACAGCCAGACCCACAGAAGCATGTCCTTACCTCAACTATCTACAACCTTATAAATGCCTCTACTCATGTCTGTTCCTCTACCTTTCAAAGAATTTCTCAACTATCTAAGGTTAAAAAAAAATGTTCCCATGATGATTCCAAATAGAGGGCAAGAAATATTTAAGATGAGGCTGGATATCTTTTTAGGCAAGCAACAAAGCCATGAAAGATTAATAGGGTTATGTTTTAAGAAATGGGAGCAACTTGAAGCTTCCCACTTGCCAAAGATGGGATTCCACTAGCCAAAAAGGATAATATCTGCAATGGATCACAACACATTAAGTACATCAAAATTCATGAGTTTATAATGATCTTTTTAAATATCATAAAACAAAGTTCCCCATTTTTAAGGTCCATTACTTTGCTATGAGCATTACTTTTTGGTTCATTCGTATGACTTGATTATCCCTCCTTTGAATGTTTATAGCATTTTATTTTTACTGTTAATATTATACTTTTTTTAATCTACATGCATCTAATAATATGGAATCCAGGTGATTCATAAAATTACTTTTAGAGTCAAGATTTCATTTAAAATATCTGTCAATGTTTTCTGAGTGCTACATGATTCATTCTCCAGCCCCTCACAGTTCTAGTAAGACTCAATGCCTTAGAAGACCAAAAATTTTAAGTAAAGTCTTCCATTTTTGTTTATTTGAGTCATGTTAAAGTTAAATTTACTCAAAGTATTATCTATAACTTTTTTGTCTGTTACCTCAAGTGCTTTGGTGAGTTATTATAAGAAAAAGAGAATAACATATTAGTAGCCTGTTAGACTGCAACTATAAATTTTATTGCTGCTCAGTAAAGTTATTGCTGGCTATAGAATTGGATGTAAGAAACCACTATTTCATATTTGTAAAGAATAAAAAACAACAGAGGAACAGAATCATTTTAAACATTTTAAGAAACTAAGATTCTTATATCTGGTTTATTATTAGCAAAATAATCAATGAAAAGTAATCTAGTTTATTATCTCCTTTCCATTACAATTCCTTCAAAGATTGTAAAACATTGTTTCCAGCACCTCAGTGGGATTTGAGAATCCCACTGAAGTTATTAAACTTGAAGGTATCTGTGAAAAATGTAGCACCTTGCTGCCCAAGTGCAGCCAGGCCAGTGAACTAGCAACATGGCCATTGCCTGTGAGATTATGAGAAATGTAGATTCCCACACCCCACTATAGATACTGAATCAGACTCTGCATGTTAAGAAGATTCCAGGTGTTTTTTATGCACATTAATGTTTGAGAAGCGCTGATATAGCATGCTATAGGTAATGAACACCCCTACTGCCTATTGGAATCTATCTTTCACTCTAGGATAACTAGTCAAGAATTGAAGACAGTCCTATAAACTATTAATAACTTTTCTTTACATACATAATATATATTTTTAATGAAGATTAATCTTGCCATCATTCTTGGAAACTTTGCTATATATGTAATGATCCAAGGAACATTCTGGACCTCCAGTATCTTGACCTGGTTAACTATAAACTTTTGTTTCTTCCAGGCAACTTCAGTGCCTCTTTCCAAGTGTTTGACTCTAGATCTGGGATTGATAAATAGAGCTACACACACTTTCCTAAAACTAGACATCCCTCCCTCTTTAATTTATTCTGCAAATAGCTGCCATAGAATTCTTTCTAAAATGCTGTGATACTTTATCACTTTATTACTTCTTTTACAGCATCTACCTGATTGTTCAGTAATTTTTGAGTTTCCACGTTGATTTCCTCCTCCTACCCCCCAATCCTTATAGAGTGAGATGTTACCTATCATCTCTGTGACATAACTGTCTAGTCCAGCTCCTCTTTCAAAGCAGGCACTTCATAAATATTAGTTGAAGAATGAAAACACTCAAGTTTTTTTTTTTTTGTTTTTCAGCTTTCAAGAACGTTCACACTCAGCCATTTGGACTAAGCATGATTACTTTCATTTTGCAAATGAGGAAACTCATGCTCATGACTTACCAAAGATTAAAAATTCAATGAGCAACAAAGCTGTCTTGGACCATTTTGTGTTTCTATAACAGAATACCTGAGACTGGGTAATTTATAATGAGCATGCATTTATTGTCTCACAGTCTGGAGGCTGGGAAGCCCAAGATCAAGGGCCCAGCATCTCTCAAGTGCTTTCTTGCTGCATCATCACCATAAGATGGAAAGGTAAGAGAGAGAGCAAGAGATCAGACATGCAACCTTAACCTTTTTCATAATCAGCATTAATCTATTCATGAGAGTGGAGCCCTTGTGACTTAAACACCTCCCATTAGACCCCACCTCCCAACACTGTTGCACTGGGGATTAAGTTTCTAACACATGCCTTTTAGGGGACACATTCAAACCATAGCAAAAGCCTAAGTAAAAACTCAAGTCTTCGGTCTCTATTAACCATGAGTTTTCATTTTAGTAGAATTTTTTTCTAGTCTGTAATTCTCAAAAAATTTAGCAGAATGGTTTCCAATTCTACATTTCTAGTCCTGCACAATCCACCCCCTACCTGCTGATCCACTGGTAAGAGTGTACTTTCTCTGTTATATTCAGGTAAATCTGCTCACTGACCTACTTACTTATGTTCCTTCCCTCCTACATGCCTATGTTCATACTATTAACCTACAAGAAATGCCTTAATCCTTAAATAAATCCAATTCATCATTGGAAAACTAGTTAACACAATCTCTAAAATTCTATTTCAATGTCACTCAATATTGCATAATTTTAATACATACAGTCCTCACTTTGCATGGCTCCAATTTGCACAAATTACAATCATCATGGTTTAGTTAAATGGCATCAATTCCCCCAACAACTTGTTTCTAATTTCAGCTACTATGGCATATTAACCGTGAGTAATTGCATGGAGTAAAACTGTACTGCTAACTCGAGTTCAAGTTTAGTTAAAGATCTACATCATGATCAGTGAGCAACCACGTCATTTCCTTCAGAGTCTGTTGGTAAAATCTGTCACTGTGCCTGTTTCCAGTTCAGAGACAGCAAAGTGTGTAGTTGTGTTGGCTCCTTGTCCCTATAAACCCAAGTAAATTTTTACAAACATGGATCATCAAAAAAGGGAATTAGTCAACATAGATGAAAATGTAGCAAAGAAATGAAAGATGGTAATATTGAGAGTGAAAGTAGAATCAGTTGGAAACGGAGTTATAAAAGAAATAACCAACCATGGGAATGTTGATGCTGCCACTGTTCCTGAGATTCTAGATGAGGAGCCAGAGGAACTCAGGGAAGGCAAACTTACTGACAAAGGAGGAAAGTGGTTGTGATGAAAAGGATAAAGGTGCTGGCAAAATAAAACAACTTCTCAGATAAGTCACAACATTGAAAATGCAAAGGATAAAATGTCACCAGCTGACCCAAACTGAGAAAGAAGCATGAAAATTTGCCAAAGCATAGAGTTCTCCAGAGCAGAAGTTATACAAAGAGAACAAGGAGAGCACTGTCCAAACTACTCTCGATGTGGTTTTTATTAAAAGAAAACCTTTAATTCTTAATGTTTTAGTATTTTAAATTACACTGTACTGAGTAAATATTAGCCTTACTATTTTCATTTCATTTGCAAATATTTTTACATTTTTAACCAACAGTATAAGAATTCTTAATGTCTTACAAATTTTTAGAGCTATGACACTATTAATTTTTCTCATTGACTATTAGAATCTGTTTGCATGGGTCCAGCTTATACAGCTATATTATGGTTTCACAGTACCGTATAAAGCAAGACCTACCTGTGCTTGATTTTTCATGCATGTTAGTTCTAGCTCCTCAATTAAATTGAGAACTACTTGAAAATGGTACTCCCTTTATAATTATTTTTATTGAGGTAAAATTCACAAAAAAATTCAGCATTTTAACCATTTTAAAATGTACACTATATGGCTTTTAGTAAAGTCATGATGTTGCATAACCATCACCACTATCAAGTTCCATAACATTTTCATCATTCCTAAAGTACACCACACGGCCATTCACCAGTCACTCCACCATTTCCCCTCCTCCCTGCCACTGCTGACCACTTTATCTACTTTACGTATCTATAGATCTGCCAATTTAAGAATCATACAATATGTGCCCTTTATGTCTAACTTCTTTCACTTAGCATCACATGTTTAAGGTTCAAGTATGTTGCATAATGGATTAGTACATTTCTTTTAATGGTCGAGCAATATTTCATTGTACACATATATCATTTTTTGTTTATCCACTCAGTAGATGATGAATATTGTTTCTACCTTTTGACTACTGTGAATAGTGCTGCTATGAAAATTTGTGCACATAATTTTGTTTCAATATGTGTTTTTGGTTCTCTTGGGTAAGTGCCTAGGAGTGGAATTATTATGTCACATGGTAATTCTATGCTTAACTTTTTGAGGAACTGCCAAACTGTTTCCCACTGCAGTTGCATCATTTTACATTCCCACCAGCAATGTGTGAGCGGTCAGATTTCCCCACATCACAAACAACACTTGTTGTTTTCAGCTTTTTGATTCTAGCCACTTTAGTACATGTGATATCTGATTGTGGTTTTGATTTGCATTTCTCTAATGACTAATGATGCTGAGCATCTTTGCCTGTGCTTTTTGGACATTTGTATCTTCTTTGAAGAAATGTCTTTTCAAACCCTTTGCCAATTTTTAATTGGGTCATTTATCTTTTTGTTATTGAACTCTAAGAGCTATTTATATATTCTAGATGATAGAACCTTATCAGATATATAATTTGAAAATGTTTTCTGCCATCCTGTTGGTTGTCTTTGCATTTGCTTGAGAGTATCACTTGATGCACAAAAGTTTTTAATTTTGATGAAGTTCAATTTATATATGTTTTATTTTGTTGTTTATGCCTTTGGTGTTATATCTAAGAAACCATCATCATATCCAAGATAATAAAGATGTATCTCTATGTTTTATTCTAAGACAATTATATCTTTAGCCCTTATATTTAAACCATTGATCCATTTTGAGTTAATTTTTGTATATAGCATAAAGGATCCAAATTCAATCTTTAGCATGTAGCTCTCCAGTTGTCCCAGCACCATGTGTTGAAGAGATTATTGTTTCCCATTGAATGATTTTGGCCTCCATGTCAAAATTCAACTGGCCATAGGTGTATGGGTTTATTTCTGGACTCTCAAATCTCTTCCCTATATCTATGTGTCTACCCTTATCCCAGTACCACTCTGTTTTGATTATTATAGCTTTGTGATGGGTTTTGAAATTGAGAACTGTGAGCCCACCAACTATGTTCCCTTTCAAGATCATTTTGGCTATTTGGGGTCCCTTGCAATTCCATGTGAATTTTAGGATCGGCTTGTCTATTTCTGGAAAAAAAAAAAAAGAGGATGTTGGAATTTGATAGGGATAGCATTGACTCTATAGACCAGTTTGAGGAGTATTGCCAGCTTAACAATATTAAGTCTTCCAGTCCATTAACACAGAATGTGTTTCCATTTATTTATGTCTTGTTTAGTTTCTTTCAACAATAGTTTGTAGTTTTCATTGTGCAAATTTTGCACTTCTTTGCTTAAATTTACTCCTGAGTGTTTCTTTTTTGATGCTATTGTAAGTGGAATTGTTTCCTTAATTTTATCTTTGGATGATTCATTGCTGGTATAAAGAAATACAACTGATTATTGTATGTTGATCTTGTATCCTAAAACTTTTCTGAATTTATCTCAATAGTTTTATTGATGGATTCCTTAGAATTTTGTATATATAAGATCATGTCATCTGTGTATAGAAATAGTTTTACTCCTTCCTTTCTAATCTGGATGGCTTCTGTTCTTTTTTTCTCTTGCCTAGTTGCTCTGGCTAGAACTTCCAGTACAATGTTGAATAGAAATATTGAGAGCAGATTTTTTTGTCTCACTCCTGATCTTAGGGGGAAAGCTTTCACTCTCTCACCATTAAGTATGATGTTGGCTGTGGGTTTTTCATAAATGTTTAGGAAGTTCCCTTCTATTCCTCATTGTTAAGTGTTTTATTTTTTGGTCATGAAACGTATTTTGTCAGATGCTTTTTTTCTGCATCAATTGACATGATAACAAGTTTTTTTTTCCCCTTCATTCTATTAATGTGGTATGTTACATTGATTGATGTCTGTGTGCTGAACCACCCATACATTCCTGGGATAAATCCTACTTGGTCATGTGGTATAATCCTTTTAATATGCTGTTGAAATCAGTTTGCTCATTTATTGTTGAGGATTTTCGCATCTCTATTCACAAGGGATATTAGGCGGTAGTTTCTTTTCTTGTGTTGTCTTTGTCTGGCTTTGGTATCAGGGTACTGCTGGCCTAACATAAAGAGTTAGAAATGTTTCTCCCGCTTCTGTTTTTTAGAAGAATTTGAGAAGGATTGGGGTTAATTCTTTTTTAAACATTTGGTACCATTCAAAAATGGTATCATATTTTTTAGTTTTAGGGTGTGTGTGTCTGTATTTGTTAGTATCCTTCACTGTGCTTAGCAAGGTCTAAGACATAGAAAAAGATATATAAATGCATGGATAGATTTCTAGCCAAGTAAGAAAAATCATTTCTTTTTTAAAAATGTAAGTAAATAAACTTAAAGATAGAAAACGTTTGGGAAATATGACCGCTACATGACTGTAGTCATCTAAGACCATTTTAGCCAGGCTTTGAAATAAATTTTCAAAAGGCTAGCATGGCAGAGGTGGTACAGCACATACTATGGACAGAAAAAAAAGAGGAACAAGCTCTGCTAAGTGGCTTGAAAGGAATCCTTGGAGGTAATACACTTACCATTCAAGGAGAAACTATGTAAAAATCCATAAATGGATTAACGAGCAGAACTGTGGCTGAAGAAAACCAGATTAGCTCTGCCAAAGATGATAGCCGTAAAATGCACCAAGAAAATATCCAACAATAGAAAAGAGAAATTATCTTCTGGTAAAAATTCGTGATTCTGAAAGTAGACACCACTAGCCTAATTTAATAATTGTAGGATCCCTGATGGAAGGAAGAAGCAGGATATGGTTGAATCTTTTTCAAAATTTAATTAAAACCAACATGGTACTTATTTCTCTGCTGCTCTACGATTCGAACAGTTTCACAGTGTAGCAGCAGACAGGCCATGGTCAGAGGCAGTGACTCACGTTATTTTCAGAAGGGGATTTTAAGAATCAAAGAAGAACGGTTTACAATTACAAGGACTAAAGTTCCACATGCGGCTTCCAAATCTGTCCTCCTCCGTGTGTTCACTGCGTGCTTCTGCAGCATTCTGCACACAGGCAGCGCGCACGGAGTGAGAGCTGGCTCCTGCCCGCCTCACAGCACGCCCCTGGCAAGGCTGTGGTCACCTGGGCCTTCACTTCTCCCTGGGAAGAGGACCGGTTTCTCTTCGACGCCCAGGAGGGAAACATACAAGATCACCCCCAGACGTAAAGGAAAGCCGAGATTCTCACGCATATTTTAGGTCTGCCTGATATTTGGTGAGACATAAACCCCACTGTTCCATGTTCCTCTTTTTTACTACCTGCTGGAAGAAAACAGGACCACATGCTAATTGCAAAATCCCTTCTTGAAAATCTTCGGATTCACATGCTGCTCTTCCCATTTGTCCTTAGCAGGCATCAGTCAAAATTTGTTAGATTTATTGGATTTGGCAGAAAACAATTTGAAAACTAACTTCTGCTCTGAAAGGTATTTTATACCACCCAAAAGAGGGGAAAGAGGGGAAAGTGGTAAGTGAAAATGGTGGTTAGCAGGAGAGCAAGGACTTGACATTTGCTCTTGCAGATTTCCATGGCCTATGGCCCCCAGCTCACAGCCTCGGTTAAGGAAGTCAAGTTTATTGGTATCTGCAAACTAGTGCAACCCCTGTGGAAAGCGATATGGAGATACCTTAAACAGATTCAAGTAGACCTACCATTCGATCCAGCAATCCCATTATTGGGCATCTACCCAGAAGAACAAAAGTCATTCTATAAAAAAAGACATCTGCACCCGAATGTTTATGGCAGCACAATTCACAATTGCAAAGATGTG
>CM052440.1:94627701-94652900 GCA_028533085.1 Varecia variegata
AAAAAAAAAGAAAGTGAGCACAGGCCTTTGTGCTTTTCTCCTCAAGGCCTTCACCAGATTCTTGAGCCGGGAGGCAAGAGGTTAAGAAGCTAAGCTGAGACTCTCTGAAAATCAAAGCAGAGTTTTCAGCAGTTTTACTGGGCTTAGGAAATGAGCATTGCCCTTTAGGACCCACCAAGCAGTTGGAGATCCTAGCAAACACCCCAGTCTCTCAGGATGAGCCCTTGCAGACAGTGGACAAGAGTCAGAAGAAACCTGACAACAACTGCAGCCCGACCCAAGGCTGCTCCGCCTCGGAAGTTTCCCTCGCCTAACACAACTTTTGATATGTTATATAGATTTAAATGTGTATATATTATACTTTTTATGTGGATATTTATATAATCAATTTCAGTCTTTTCTTTTGCTATGTATGCATAAAATCTGTAAAATAAATATTATCTAAAATAAATATGATAAATGTATTATATGTTAATATTTATAATTATTTTATATATTTCTACATTTTTAAAAGTGATATAAATATAGACATAATGAATATGTAGAAGCAAACATAATATATGAATATATAAATATATTTAATTATATAATTATTCAAAGGTATAATAAATATAATGAATGTAAATATTATGTTTTTTTTTATTTTGTGTTCGTTACTTTATTGTTATCTCTGCAATAATCCGATGAAGCATTATTATCTTCAATTATCAAAAGATGAAACTAAAGTAACAAAGGTTGAGTAATTTAAGGCAGAGAGAACTGAGATTAATATCCAATTCTTTTGACTTCTTCCTTAGCTTTCTTTTTTTTTTTTTTCAGGAGTCTTAAAAACTTTATTTCAGTTAAATATTTAGAATTATTTTACTTATAGATTGCACCTCTCTAAGGCATTTACATGTTCTCATGAGTACATGCTTTTTTTTTTATTTATTATAGCTTATTATGGGGGTACAACAGTTCTGGTCAAGTATATTGCCCATGCCCCTCCCTGCCCCCCGAGTCCGAGCCTCAAGAGTGTCCACTCCCTCGACAGTGCACATCACACTCATCATGTAGGTATACACCCATCCCCTCCCCCACCCCCAACACCCCGAGTCAGATCTTCAAGCATGTCCATTCCCCTAAATATTATGTTTTTATGTATTATAAAATATATAGCCAAAGAAAAGGCTGAAATCAATTATCTAATACTCATATTAAAAAATAGAAAAGTTTATACCAAATTAAGTGCAAAGAAAGTAAAAGAAAAGAAGTAATAAAGAGAAAAAACATATTACCAATACCAGAAATGAAAAAGAAGTCATCACAACAATCCTATGGATATTTAAAAAATATTAAAAGCACAGAATATTATGCCAATCCTTTATGCTAATAAATTTGAAAATTTTGATGAAATGGAGTTTCCTGGAAAAACACAATTAAAAAATTAACATAAGAAAAAAATGCCAAATCTGAATAGTCCTGTATCTACAAAAGAAATTGAGTTTGCCATTAAAATACTTCCCCAAAGGAACTATGAAGGCTGAGAAGTCTTCACCACTGATTCTTCTAGACATTTCAAAAAGAAATAAGCCTATTCCTACATAAACTCTTCCAGATGATAGAAAAAGAATAAATACTACCCAATTTAATATTACTATTTGAATAATAATTATACCAGTTGTATTATTGACATTATACCAAAAATAATTCAATAATAATTATACCAGAAAAGAAGTCAGCAAAAGATTATGCCAGGGTCATCCAAGACTTCTTCATAATGACATTCAATCTTGCCGGTGACCAACTGCAAATAGCCCTGACTGCAAGTTTTGCTCATCTCTGTTTTCTTAAAATGACATACAAGGATGCTAAAAATGGTGACAACACACAGCTATTCCCACTGTAGATATCTGTTTTCTTAAACAGAGCTCTTTGATTAGATAATTAAAGTCTTGTACCCAAATAACTAGCTTATTCTTTCCAGAATAGAATAACCATTCTCAGTCACAGTCACAGTGTAAGATGCAGAGGCCCCCATAGCTAGCGACGTTGATGGTGGGTCGGATCACACGTTACGTGCACTTAGATTCCTCATCAGCAACGGTCCCAGTGCTTTTCACATGGTAGACATTCAACAAGTTTTTATTGCTGTTGGGAAAAAGAAACACAACATGCAATTTAACTGAACTATAATAAAATCAAGTAAGATTTTTATGCTTACATTTTGCAGAGTTTAGAAGGACATGGTAGACTCATATACAAGTTTGCTGGTTCTTTACCATGACCCTCATTATATTTGAGGGTCATGACAAAAGAGAAAGGGAAATATTGATTATAAAAGTCCTGTGAATTCCAAAGAGTATGTACTACATCATGGAGAAGTCATTTTTGAATTCCTGTTCTCTGGGAAATGCCTGCTGGCTAATGTTTGGGTTTGAGGGCCCTAGATATCAGGAAAAGAAAAACAAGAAAAATCAGTGAGTTGGCTGAACAGCACAGTCCTCACTTCCCCCAGATTCAGAGGCTAAGATTTTTAATAGGAGAATTTCTCACGATACAACCTTCGCGATCATACACAGGAAAAGTTGGGTAGGGAAAATTATTAAGCTATTCTGTAATGAAACAACTCATAATGAGAGCAAATTTTAAATTTCCAGCTGGCAGGTAAGTTCACTATCCCAGTATCATCAACTCAAATGTTCTGCGGTGAGGCAGAAAATATCAAAGAAATGAAGAAAAGACGGAGATAAAAGGAAGTGTGGTAAAGTGGGCTAAAGCCACGGACTGCAGCAATGTTTCTCCAGTTTTCATGTTCATTTTAGTAGCTCATAATCAATGGCGGACAGTAAACCATCTAAAAGATGAATTACGTACCCTTTTAAACACATAGCCTCCTTCTGATTCACACCAGAACTTCAGGAAACATACTTCACCATGAAATCCTTTAATAAAAGTGACAGAAAAATTAAAATAAATGGCTTGTTTAAAAAATACTGAGATTTTTCACCTTTACTTTTAACAAGAGAATCAGAAGTGTTTTTCTTCCCTGAAGTTAAATACAATGTTGTGTTGTAGCAACTGTTTGGCACCTTTCTCTGCAGCTCTGAAGCAGCCCAAATGTAATTTGAGCTAATTCATGAAATGCACTTTGTAAAAGGATATTTATTGCCTGAGAGATAAATAGTCAAAATTTATCAGATTCATTGACGTCCGGGGAAAACGACATTATGGTTGTGTAGAGTGAACCTATGAGCGAAATGCGTATTCAGAGAAGTGAAAGCAAACTGCTATGATGTGCCTTACAAACAAAAACAACAAATAGAAAAATAGCAGGAAAAAGGAAACTGCATACAGAACAGCTATTTAGAGGGAAGTGTTTAGCAGGTATTGCAATATAGATCTGAACACGGGTGAAGTAGGAAACTTTTCTATAAAAATGGGCATGATAGAACAAGGATATGCAGAGTCAGGAGATTTGCTTTATTTCAGTTCTCTTGTTTATTAGAAAATAACAGAAAAAATGTCTGAAGAATTTATGAGTAATAAGCTCTTGAGCATGTTCTCATAGCATTGCAGAATGAAAGAAGAAATCTCATACTCAGTTCTCAGACAAGATCAGGACGCATGCACCAGCCTAAACCTGCAGAAATTTCTCATCAGAACACAGGTCCCACTGACGTATCCATCTGCGGGAAAGGGGGACAATTTTGACATTGAGTGGTAAACGAGGTATGTATATGTGCTATGACGTAATCAAAACTTTCTTCTCAAAGCAAAAAAGGCTTCCTGAATCATAATAATTGAAGTAATCAGAAGGGAAATCAAGATCGAAAAAGATAGGGATATGAACCTGTAGCTTTGTAAGTTGTAAAGGAACAAATTGCACGTGTCATGCCAAACAACCTCGAAAAAACCATCGGCTAAGTCTAGCATCACAAAGTGAAATATCTGTCCTTCTTGTCCACATTTAGCAAAATAGACTAATCAACGAAATTAATAGCTATGTCTTTAGCACCCAAAGGAAATAATATTCAATAATATTAGTAATTTGGCTGGGCGTGGTGGCTCACACCTATAATCCTAGCACTCTGGGAGGCCAAGGCAAGTGGATCGCTCGAGGTCAGGAGTTCGAGACCAGCCTGAACAAGAGCGAGACCCCGTCTCTACTAAAAATAGAAAGAAATTATCTGGCCAACTAAAAATATATATAGAAAAAATTAGCTACTCGGGAGGCTGAGGCAGCTCATTGCTTGAGCCCAGGAGTTTGAGGTTGCTGTGAGCTAGGCTGATGCCACAGCACTCTAGCCCGGGCAACAAAGTGAGACTCTGTCTCAAAAAACAAAACAAAACAAACAAACAAACAAACAAAATAATAATATTAGTAATTTATCAGAATATGTACCTCAAAATCACAATCAACATTAAAATAAATTTATCACTTTCTGTTTTTAACTATTATGATTTGATTCTTTGTGGCTTTGACCTTATTTATTGTAATAGCATGTTTTAAAAATATTTGCTCTCTTCTTCTTACTGGATCTGCTGTTAGGATTTTTTTTATCTCCTTCTCACACTGGCATCAAAAAGCTAAGATTCCATTCCCAGTTCTAACACATTGTTTATATCAGAGCAAAACCTTTTGTATACAAAGATTAATAGAATGTTAGAGTTGATACAATTCTTGAAAGCAACTGAGTTCTATCACTTCCTTTAACCGGTGTGGGAACTGAAGCACCAAGAGTTAAGATGTTCAGAGATGTTCCTATTGTGGGAGGCCTTCTTTGATGGGCCTCTTGAGCTTCTGCACCTTTCTGAGTACAGTAAGAATGCAAGACCCTAACCACTCTTCACCAGGGCTATTTCACAGGAACTTGTTTGCTGGGAGCAGCCTTGAGGGATGATGTAACTAGGACAAAGAGCAGGATTGCCTACTGCTTGCACAAAACTTTGGATTCCCCAAGCTCAGAGTCTCTTTCCTGTAATGCAAGCTGATGAGTGTGCAGACATATATCTAGGCCCTCTGAATCGCCCCATGAAACATGGAGGTAAGGGGGCACTGAGGCAAATACACTGATGCTCATGCTGCTTGCTGTGCTGTGAGTAATAAAGTCCTTTGTCTCTGACCCATGAGTCTCTTGTCTTTTGTGAACCTGTTACCATAAAATGGTGACAGCTTATAAGAAGGGTAAAATTAAACCTCAGAACAGATACCTAGCAGTAGGAGAGAGAAGAAAGAGTAGAACCATCATCTTCTGGCTGCTAATTCTTTTTCTTTTTTGTTGTTCAATGAGAAATAAGGCTACAAATTAAAGTCATGAAAAAAATCATGGTTTTTAGTACTTGAAGACTGTAAGGAAAGAAATAATCTAGGTAAGTTTGTTGCCTAGATGGCTTTATAGATAGAGATTAAGGGGAAAGCCCTCAATTATGAAAATGTTGATTTACTGGGTATGAGCCACTCTTCACTAAATAGTAGCTTAGTTTCTACCCCCTGACACACACCCGCACACAAGGGAATATTTCAATTTTTCACTCTTCAATTTTTAAATTTAAATTCACTCTCAAAATATCTATTTGGTTCACTTTCCAATCTGCTTTCCTTGTTTCTATAACATAAGCAGGTTCTATTCCTTCATCTAGGAGCATTTTAAACATTATTATTTAAGTTCCCTTTTACATTTCTCAATTATCTGTAGTCTCAAGAGTATGGATTTTCCTCTTGGTTGCATTTAGTTTTTAGTTTTAGGTTAGGGTCCAGTTTCAGTTTTATGGTATTAGTTTGTTGGCTACATCACTGAACCTTTTCACCTGCACTCACAGTTGGCTTCATGTTCCCGTTTCTCACAAGGGACGGTCTCCATCTATGACTAATAGTAAATGCATGGCTTTCAGGGGACTCCCCTAGACATTAGATTTGGTGTTTTGAAAACCTTCTTCAATCCACAGAGTGGCTTAGACCCTGCTCTCCATTATATTTAAACCCAAACACCTAAGAAAAATATTCAGCCTGTTAGCCCTGAAACCCCCCACGCGAACTGTGGTTCATATCTATGACTCAGATTTCCTTTTTCTGGCAACTCAAGATTCCTCTTTCAGGTTTTTGAGCTTAGACAATTTTTTTGCTTTGTTTTGTTTTAAACAAGCTCGATTTTATTCAGAATTCCATACATCTAAGAGTAGAAGAACAGCCTCCCAGGTCAGCTTTGCCTGCCATAAGGCACCAAACTTCTGCGTTTTCTTTAACATCAATGTGGTTTTCACTTGTAAAAGCCAGTCCATGCAACAAAGTCAGAATATATGCTACCAGCAGACATTACCATGGGCCATATTCCATAGGCAGATGATTGTTCATATGAATTTAGAAGTTGAATTATGTGAATAGTAAAGTTATCAGCACCAGTGGCTAAGCCTGGAAAGACAGAAAAGTCCTACTCATTAAAAAAAAAATGTACCTGGAGGATATCAAATAATAGTACAATCTTGGGTGGACAACATATTAAGCATTTGTTGGGGGTGATGTTTGGGAGTTGGTTTGTGTGTGCGTTTGTGTGTTTGTGTGTCTGTGTGTGCATGGTGGGGGGGATTATCGTTTCATTTTGATTTTTGTTTGTAAGGTTTGTTTGTTTATTTGAATCAACACCCTTTCTCCTGGCTTGTTTTTCCATAGTTAGTCTTGGTTCACTGAGACTTTTTTCATTAAAGCAAGCCATAGTTTTCCTCTTCATTTTTCCTTTTAGACCAAGATTGAAATTGGACTGCAGATCAAAGACCATGGCAAAAAATTCCTGACATTGGAAACTGCCTTCCAAGGCATCCATGTGCCTCATCCCCTTCTACACATTCCATATATAGAGATTGTTTCATTTTCCACCTGGCAACGCTTAAATTGTTTTATTTTTCTTCATTAAAACCACCACGCCTCTTCATTTAACTCATGTTTTAGTATCTTGATTCAGCAGGATCATAAAAACTTTTATTTTTGTCATCGTTGCTTCTTTTTGCCACAGGGAGAAGTAAAAAAGAAACAAGTTAAAGAATATACAGTTAACCCTTCTTTAAAAATATATAACTAGATTTCTAAAGGAATGAAAAAATATGGTACTAGTGGGAAAACACTGCAGTCAAATCTATATTTACCTTGAAATAACATAACTTTTTGTGGGTGTGTTTGACATTCCCTCATACTTGCTACTAACCTTGAGTCCTCAGTAAATATTAATTATGGATAATTGACAATTTCTTTCTTCTAATGGAAGCTGCAGAACCCATTTTCAAGTTTCCACTTTGTGCCATTGTAGCAAAGGGCAGCCTTCAACACAGGCCTTTTTTCTGTCTTGGAATGTAAACATGATCTGTCTGTAGGAAACAAGTGTGCTTTTCTCTGAGTCCTCAAAAGGAAGTCAAGTTCCTATGCAGAATCAAAACCTAAAACACACAGGAAATTTGATGTTTTTGTCTCTTTGTTTTTAAAAGAGAAAGAATAAGTCCAAATTCTGATCAAACATTCTATGCTCCAATATACTTTCCATTGTACACTAAGTTCTTCTGATGTGAATACTTTTATTGACCAGCTTGCCAATGGCTTAAATAGTTACAATCCCCTAATTAGGAGAATATAATGGCAGTGGCAAAGGCCACCACAGTGCTTAGGCCTATTTCCTGCCTATTCGACCTGATCAATCTGTTACATTTGCTGTAAATCTATCCACATATGATCAGTGAATAACATGAACTCATCGTCTCAGCCCAATTTAGGAATTTATTTTGCAGTGGGCATGAATGCATTTTTCAATCTGACACAAACATATGTGTACATATGTGAGAGTGTGTGTATGTTTGTGTATATACAAAGAGACACATATGCAATATATTATATATATGTATTTATACAGATATGTATGTATGTATGTGTACTATATATACTATATATTTTATATGTTGCTCTATATAAGGTACTTTCATGATCTTTCAAACAAATAAATCAAAGTGGATTTAGCTCTACAATAGAAAGAAAACTATAGAATGCATTTCTACTGTGATTTTTTTAGTAAATAAACAGCTTCACAAAAATGCTTAACTCCTGATTTTAAAAGATTTAATTTATGCAAATTTGCAGAAACATATCTATTTTTTCAAGCAAGGTTCATTTTCATTTACTTTCCTCATGATAAACTATGTACTTAACTAAGAAAACTTTGAACTTCTCTTCTGTAGGTATCAACTATGTAATGTTAGCCATATGGATTGCTTTTATGTGGATTGATCACTGCAAATGGAATTTGTGCTTAT
Source organism: Varecia variegata (assembly GCA_028533085.1). Taxonomy (NCBI): domain Eukaryota; kingdom Metazoa; phylum Chordata; class Mammalia; order Primates; family Lemuridae; genus Varecia; species Varecia variegata. The sequence continues at coordinate 94,635,973 of CM052440.1, forward strand.
AACTCAGAACTTTTGGCAAGAATTTGGGTCATTCCATTTATCCTACTCTGTTGTGCTTCAAATTTACCCAAGTCAGAAGCTTCAATAAGTAGTATGAATGAATACTCCCAGTTCACCAGAGTCAAGTGGGAATAAAAAGAAAGAAAAAATATTGCCTGCTCACCTAGTCATGAATAGAAACTGGGAAGATTTTGCTTTTCTGAATTCTATGAAAACTCACTGTTCAGCTGGGCTTTCACTTTATGCATTCATTACTCCAACATAAAAGAAAATGTCCCATAGCAAACTCCCCTCCCTAAAATAATATGAGTAAGAATTGTCAACACTTGCAAAGAGCTTACTATGGGTCAGGCATCGGTCTAAACCCTTTATACGTTTTATCTCCTTTAATCCTCATAATAATCTTGTGCAGTAGATATTATTATTTTTCCAAAATAGAGATGAGGAAACTGAGGCACAACGATGTTAAAGTAATTTGCTGATGATTACACAGCTCGTTAGTGGCAAAGCCAGTTTAGAAGAAAATTCCATTTGCATTTCTCAGTCATATTAAATGTGGTATTGTAGAAGGGTAGAGAGTATGAATGCATTTTAGATGTTACATTCCCAAACTCATTCAGGACTAGTGCACTTTTATTAAGATAATCTAGAAAAAAGTGCTGGTCCAGGAATCAGCCGACCTTGATTTCCAGCATTATTTCCAACCTAGCCCTGACCAGCATTTTAACCTTAAACAAGCTGCTTAACTCCGGCCCAAATTCCCAATCTTCACAAAAAGGGATTAGATGTTCTCCAAGGTCCTTTTCAACTTCAAAATTTATGTCTCTATGATTAATGGTTGAATGAAATGTCACAATGATCTCACGATTTGTGGATGTGTTGGCCACGTTAAAAAATACTACAGTGAATATATCTGCTTTCTTTTTTTTTTAATCAATAAAATCTGTATCTTTTTTTTGTTTGTTTGTTTATTATAGCTTATTATGGGGGTACAACAGTTCTGGTTAAGTATATTGTCCATGCCCCTCCCAACCCCCCGAGTCTGAGCTTTCTAAATAGAGATCCAGCTGCAATTTCTTCAGTTCAACAGGACTAGAGAAAAGACCCTCATTTCTAGAGCTGTGAGTCTTGAAATTTTCATCAGCATCCATAGATACTCACACTAATTCATTAAATTATTATTACTATTTTTTTTTGAAATTTAGAATATATTTTATTTATCTGTTCATCTTAACATACGGGGGGATTGGGGCATGGTAGACTTAAGAGACTTTTCCATATATAGACTCATCTCCTTCCAGAGTGAAGAAGATGATGATAACAAACACTTGTATATCATTTATTACAAGCCAGGCACTATTCTAAATGCTTTACATATATTAACTCTTTTAATACTTTTTAAACTCTGTGAGATAGTATGGTAGCCAACTTCCAGAAGGACACCCAGTAATCCACACCTTGTGGATCATGCTCTTGTACAGTCCTCACATACTGAATAGGGTTGACTGATTTATGTAACCAATAGGACTTCTGATGCTTGCCCATAAAAGCTATTGTGGCTTCCACCTTGTTCTCTTGGACTGCTTATTCTGGGGGTAGCTAGACACCATATCTTGAGGATGCTCAAGCAGCCTGTGGGGTTGTAAGCAAGATGTGGAAACAACCCAAATGCCCATCAATTCATGAGTGGATTAGTAAAATGTGGTATCTGTATACCATGGAGTATTACTCAGCTATAAGAAATAACGGTGATACAGCTCTCTCCTGGAGAGAGCTGGAACCCATTCTATTAAGTGAAGTATCCCAAGAATGGAAAAATAAGCACCACGTGTACTCACCACCTAAATTATTAATTATTGAGTTCAGATCATGCACCACTCATTCTGAGCACTGTGCAACAAAGGGTGAAGATGGCAAATATGACTTCTGTCCTCATGAGGTTCATAGCCCTATATATGTTTGTGTGTGTGTGTGTGTGTGTGTGTAAACACTCACATACAATCCAGATCATGATATATTCCAGAAAGAAGGTAAGAAAGTTTGCTATGACCCAGAATAGGGAAGAAGACTGTTCGCAAAAGACTTTCTTATGAAAAGTCTTATTTCCATATAAATTTCCTATTAGTTATTTTTATACATATCTGAAGATTTTGTATTTAAAAGCAGTATTATTCTTCCCATTATGACATTTAAAGTAAGTATGAGTCATCTCATACACTGAGTTTCTAGTGTAATTCTCAATCACTGTTTAGCTGAATCAGTAGATGTCCTTATTTAGTTCATTAGACACTGTACTAGCTCTCAAACCTGAGTGCACGTCCTACCTAGAAGGCTTGTTAAAATATGAGTGTTTGGGCCCCGCCACTGTATTTCTGATTCAGTAGGTCTGGTGTGGGACTGAGAATGGACACTTCTCACAATTTGCCAGGCGACGCTGCTGCTGCCGGTCCCAGGGCCACACAGTGACACAGCAATTGCATCCTACTGTATGCCGTGCACAATGTGAGGATCTTTATATGCCATGAAACATTTGATTCTCAAAATCACCCTGTAACATAGGCATTAGTATATCCATTTATGTTGGATGTACTAAAGTGAAACTCAGAAATAATAAGGAACTCGGCCAAGGTCACAGAGGCCCCAGGGAGCAGAGCTGAGTTGAGCCCCAATTTGCCTGTCCTGGAGCCTGTTTCAATGTTTACTGTGTGTTGAAATGCTTTCGAACCTGAAATTCAGTGACAAATCTAAATTGATGCCCTAGACAGATATTAGGCCCCAGTGAAATATCTACATGACTGTGATATTTCAGTTTGCAAATTCATAAATCAAAAGCAAACTGAATCTCCGGAGGCTCTCGGTCATGATTGGATGTGCTGCCTAACACCAAAAATTAAAATAAAGACTCATGAACCATATAAAAAATATTGGTTTGGCATTCAATTTTCTTTGTTTGTAAAGTAATGTAAAATCTTATTTGAATCTTGAAAAATATTCCTCCATAGAGAGAAATGAATCATTCTGGAGGTTAAATCTGCAATCTTATTTTTTGTGAAATAAAATTTTAACTGAAATGCAACAGCTAGAAAGATTTGAGCTGAAGTGTAAGATGTTTGCTTGAGTTTTGATGACACCTGAATGAAAGTAAAAACATCCTGATATATCTCCCAGCATTATTAAGATAGAAAAGAATTCCTGAAATACACTTTTTAATTTTAATAGAAATGTATTTTTCACAGCCTTGCCTTATTCTTTAAATATATGTAAAAGGGAATATTTTGACGCTCATAGTGAAAGGAGAAAAGACAAGACAAGCTCCTTCGCTTGGGGTCATAGACCTAAAACCATGCTTAGCACACCATTGGCATCTCACAAAGTGACAACGGGCATCCCTGTAAGAGGGCTCTCCCCAGAGATGAATCCTTATTTGCACGTATCATTTACAGCTTTGCCATGTGGGTTCAGATGAAAATGGAACTCAGTGGGGGGGCATAATTAATTGAATCAACTCCAGTCCTTTGCTGAAAAATATGCAAGTGAAAACTACCAGAGGTTTTTGGAGCTCTTCTTCTTGCATTAGTCCCACTTATGAGAAAGATATTCTGACATCCTAAAAATGTATAATCCAATTCAAATGAGCAAACACCTCAGATCTGGAGACAGGTCTGTATTTAACATCTTTCTGAAAATGTACTTGATATTTTTTGGCAAATATTTTACTCATTTCCTCATTTGCACATGTTCTCCTGCTATCTTAGTGACCATTCTCTTCTAAAAGCCAAAGCAGTACCACAAAACTCACCAAGCCAGAATGCAGGAAACAGTCTGCATTTTATTTTATTCTTCCCCCCGGCCTTTTACTCAACTTTTGTTCTAAAACTTTAATTTCTATCATGGTAAACTAAAGTAATCCATCAGCCTGCTTTTTCCTTTTATTTGGAATTATATTTCTCCATTGAAGCCCGTTATTTAGCTTGCACCAAAACTTTAGTTGTTCACGAAATGAAAGTTATATAGTTACAGGAACTGTGCTTAGAGACTCAAAAGAGAGATCCCTTTTAGTGAAGGAAATGGAATAAAAGAAAATAAAATGTGGGAGATGTTTAAACTTACCGCTTTAATCTCAGGAACCATCAACAGTCATCAACAATGTAAAGGTACCAGAGAGTCTGGCGTTCTGAGCTTAGAAACGGTGCTGAGTTGAAGAAGTAAGCACAGGACACCTAAATGTCAGCTGCTGCCACCTCAGGAGGTGAGAGTCGTCCGTGAAACAGTGTATCTGGAGGAAAGAAGGAAAGGCAAGAAGGCGTGCGTGCGTTCAGCCTACAGTCAGTAGGCGCTGTGATTGGTATGGAGGTACCGTGATGCATGAAATTCGTCTCTGGCCTTGATAAGCCCAAATCTAGTGACAGGAACTTATACTTGTATTAATAGAATCGAGGTAGAGGTGCCACTATCATCACATTTAAAAAGCAATCCCCCATTATGTGTCACATGCTTTATATATCTCTGCTCAGTTACACAAATCATTGACAGCCTCTATTTACAGATGTGATAACAGATTCCAAACTTGTCCAAGGCACACAGCTAACAAGTAGTGGAACTCAGATTCTCTTCTCCCTTCCTCTCCTAAAGAAGTTATTTAAGACAGAGGCTTTGTTGCCCGAAACTTACAAGAGTGACAGGTAGGCAGGCTAAGCAAGGTAGGAGAGCTGGGCAGCAGGGGAAGATGATTTGGTAAGGGCTGACCACGCTGTGTGTTATACAGAAGTCACTGCTCCAGTGAAGGCAGGGATTGGAAGGGCAGGTCTAGAAGACTCCACAGGGGAAGTGACTGTTTTGTTGGGTCTTAAAATGAATAGGATTTGTCTCGTGCTGATCTGTCTTCAGCCCAAGAAAACACAGAGGCATGTGGATGCGGCAAGAACACAAACTGTAAGAGTGAGGGGAAAGGGGGCTGCTGGGAAAAACTGGCTGAGAACAAGGTGAAGGGGTTTTGAATATCTCCCTAAAGGCTTGGATTTTATACAGTGGGAAGAGCTGAAGACGAGGGAAAGGTAAAAAGAGTTGCAATTTACACCTCTTCTACACATCCCACCAACCCCAGTGCATAGACTAGAGTATCTAGGTGGGTGATGTTCAGTGAATAATTGTTGAATTACATTGAGGACTATGCTATTTTCTCATGAATAAATAAATGTTGTTAACTTATTGAAGTATTAGTGATACTAATTGATATGATTTCTTTAGTACCTCTCTCTCTCAAGCACCAGGCACTTTGAATATTTTATTATTAACTATCTCCATTCCATATAACAATTCAATAAGATTGTCATCACTGTCTACATTTTATACATGAAGAAACTGAGTTATGCAACTTCCTAAGGACAAACAGCTAATGTCTCAATGCCTAGATTCGACAGCTAGTTTCTAATTCTAATGCCTATGCTGTCCATTCTGCTATACAGTTTTTCCAGGTGCACCGAAGGATTTGTATAAATCTTTTCAAAATATTTGCCTCCCCTCTGACTCCAATCCACCCCTCCTTCCTCCTGTCCATGACTTGGACAAGCCACGTGCAAAATGGCAGCTTGGGTTGGAAGTGAGATGTGTGCTGGTGAGCACCGTGAGGGTAATCGACCCCTGCAGGATCAGAACTATTACTTTGTTCTTTTCAAAATAGTGAAAACAGTTGCAGTGTGCAGGACTGTGGACTCAGAGTGCATTAAGGAGAGTTAACACAAAGAAGCGACGTGCTAGTGCCAGTATGCGATGATGATGACGGGACGCCAGGTGATGCAAACAGATCACAACACACGAGTGATCCTTAGGTTTTGCAAAGGTGAGTATGCACCTGAGTGGCAGTTCTCTACCAAAGAGGAATTGGGAGTTGGGAATAGAAAGAACCTGACTTAAATTGAAGAGGAAACAAGTCCACAGAGGAAGTCCAGAAAAGGTTCCCAGGGAAAACCGTGGGAGGCCTGTGCTTGTTAGTTACTTCCCAGGCCAAACCATACACAGCCTAATGCATCTGTTTGCTTAAAGCCTTGCACTGTGGCTTCCTCCAAAAGCTGGTAGGAAGGGCTCTGTCAGCTAGTATCAAATGACCCTTTCAGTTTCAGAGTAAGAAAAAAGAGAGGTTCAGAATAGATCATTGGTATAAAAACCAAAGGCATATTTGAAAAAGTAAGAGGAAGGGGAAGCTTTTGATCTAGATAGTTATCTATTCCTTTCCTTTCTTTCCCTTCCAGGATGAACAGCCTTAGAGAATAAACCCAAAATGAACAAGCAAACAAAACTGTCTAAAAACAGCTAAAGCAGAAAACCTTAAGAAATTGTCAAGTCTCAATCACAACTTTGACAAATAACATGTCCTGAAAGGACATTAACTTTTCTCCATTTCTTTTACCAGTGTGTTTTACTAAAAATGTAAAAAAATATCCAGAAAATAAACCAAAAACATCTTGTGAAAAGGTAAACTATTTTGTTAATACTTTGTGACTTGGAAAGGCATTATTTGCTCAAAATTTTACATAGTTGTAGTCCCATTATTTTTTTTAAAAATGCCATATAATACATTTTATTCTCAAGGAGTGGCTTTACTGTTTTATGAAAATATAGGCAATATAAAACCATCAATGTTAGAGTTTGCAAGAAGATTAAAAGCCATGCAGGTCCACTTTTGAATTTTGACTGATGAAAAAAACTAGCCCAGAGAGGTGGTGATTTATACCCTGTCATGCTGGCTTTAGTGGCAGAGAGGACGTTGGAGCCCCTGGATACTGAATCCACATCCACTGCTATAGCTACCACAACGTTTGTTAACAATTGTGAGTGTTAGAGAAACTGTACTCATGGAAGAATGCTCCCCTCACCCCAAAGGTAGAGGATAAATCTGTTAGCAGCCACTTCTGGAACAGAAAGCCAAGAAACAAGCCTACAAATATGCACAACATTTAAAAACTGAAGCAAATTTTTTATGGGAACCCATGAGAAGTATCACAGAAATACTGTTCATAAAATATCTACTTTAAAATATTGCCGATTTTCTAATTTATTTGCCTAGGATAAATCTCTTCACAACTCCACCATAAACCTTTAATGCAATGCTCTTGCTGCCATAAATCCATTGCTTTAATGACATAAAAGCTTATAGTTTCCAATTTTGAACTTAAAACAAATTAATCCAAATAGAAGTCTTGTTTATTTTTTTTAAATTCTAAAAATCAAAGGTCCATTTTTTTCTCTGTATATCCTGATTAAAATTGTAGAGGGCAAACATTTAAGAATTCAAAATTTCTTCACATAAAAATTGAGTTCCCACCTCAAGGAAACCATGAGCATTGTTCTAACAGAGCTTGCCCAGAGCAGGGCAGAAGATGGGAATCTTCTCTAAGTCAGCCTTAAGCCGTGAGGCCAGAAATAGGACAGGCTAGCACCGGTCATAGATCTCAAATGAGAAAACAGAGAGAAGGAAGTTCTTATTCACCTTTGCGGCTTCCTAACCCCTAGTCCATATAACTTCTCAGAAAAATAACGCGGCCCTTATTCAGAGCCTTCTGCCAGAGGAGCTCCAGGTACAGAGGTGTAATCATCCCCTCGCCAGTGTCCCAAGCCATGGGAGTCCACTTGCAGTTTAATGGTTTGCTAAACCATCAGTTGCTTGCCATGCTTTATAAATTTTTTTTCAGAAAATTCATAATCAGCCCACAGTGTGATTTAAAAATTAGTAATCAGAGTTTGTGGCCTGAGTCTGTCCCTTCTCTTGAATCACCAAAAGTTCAGGTAAAACAACACCTGACAAGCAGCAAATGTTCTCAGGAAACATAGGAGATTATAAGCATTGGCCAGCCATGTAAGCAATCTGTTTGTTTTGAATTAAAGGAAAACTTCCCTTGAGTCATTCCTCATAAACAGAAGAGCAGACATTAAAGGAAACTATGAATAATCTGCTTTGACTTGGAAAGGACATTGAGAAAAGGCCAAAGAGCTTTTTTTTCCCCTTTAATTGATGTTCCAAGTTGATTTGAAACAGGCCAACTACTTTCAAACATACATGTTAATAGCCTAGTGCACTCCTCTCATGAATCAAAATAGTACAGCTGGTCTACCAACTTCTAATAGACTCACAGAGCCTTGCATGGCATACAGCTCAATCTGTCATTCAAAGAATAAACCTATTCTATAGACTCCTCGGCCTTCAAGCTCTTGTTTGAATATCATGGGTAAATTGAAGCTTATTTTCTCCTGAGTTAACTTGTTTATTGTCGGTTAAATCAAATTGTCAGAAAATTCTTTCATATGTTAGCTCAAAATATAACTCTTTATAGCACTCACACATTGACCCCAGGTAAACTCTCTGGAGATTATTCTCCAAAATAGGTCTACTTCCTTTACATGATAGGTTTTCAAATATTTGAAGACAAGTCTCACACTCTAAGTAAATCCTCTCTTCTCAAAAAAAAAAAAAAAAAAAATGTGTCATTTTAGACCACATTTGATGATATTCTCCAGAACCTTCAATATCATATTACTCTTTCCTTGTCCAGCAATAATTTGTAAAGTAATATACCACAAATGCAACACAACAGTCTAATAGTGAATGCTTTAATCCTTTAATCCATGTGGAGGTATTTTAAAGAGCATCTGATACTTCAGAATCGCTCAATAAATGTTTGCTATTTATTGGTTCCACCAGTATGGAACTAGGTGCTGTTTTAGGTATTGGTGATGTAGCAGTAAACAGAACAGACCAAAATATAGCATATTGAAAATTATTGGTTGTTTATTATTTGACTCCCTGGAACATTGGTTCAAATAAACCCAGAATTGAGGGGCGGGGCAAGATGGCGGAATAGAAACTTCCAGTGATCGTCTCTCCACACGAACACCAAATTCAATAACTATCCACACAAGCTAGTGCCTTCAGAAGAACCAAAAATCAGGTCTCTTTTAAAGCTTATTTTCTCCTGGTGTCAGGAAGTTGTCCTATTCTCAACTCTAGTATATCAGAATTTGTTTGAAACCCTGAACTAAAGAAATTTCTGAACAATGTAACAAAATTAACCATGGCACTCTTACCTGGAATACTGGTTCTCTGATTATATAGTAAAATGAAGTTTTGTCAATATAGCTAAAAGAAAGAAACTTAAGTGGGGAATCAGCTGCCCAAGAGTTAATTCTTGGTCTTTGCTCAACCTAATCTTAGTTTCTTACTTTAGCCAAATATTGAGTACAATAAATCTACAATAAATCAAACATAACAACCCTTTTCACTCCCCTGCCTAATGTAGAAGACATTGGTAAGTGGATGTCTGTGTGACACTTTGAGCTGTTCAGATAAAAAACCGCCTATTAAAAACTTACAGTATGAGGCAGAGAATCAGGCCCTGTCAAATCCTGCAGATAGAAGTAGAAATAGAAAAAGATTGTCTTCAGAACAAAGTGACATCAAATGGCAGAAGCTTACAATTCTGACTCATAATTCCCTTTCTGCAAATGTACCTTTATAAATAATAGGGGAAGGCCAGGTGCGGTGGCTCACACCTGTAATCCTAGCACTCTGGGAGACTGAGGTGGGAGGATCACTTGAGGTCAGGAGTTAGAGACCAGCCTGAGCAAGAGCGAGACCCCGTCTCTACTAAAAATAGAAAGAAATGATCTGGACAGCTAAAAATGTATACAGAAAAAAAATTAGCCGGGCATGGTGGTACATGCCTGTAGTCCCAGCAACTCGGGAGGCTGAGGCAGAAGGATCGCTTGAGCCCAGGAGTTTGAGGTTGCTGTGAGCTAGGCTGACACCACGGCACTCTAGCCTGGGCAACACAGTGAGACTCTGTCTCAAAAAAAAAAAAAAATAATAAAATAAAATAAAATAAATAATAGGGGATCAGTAAAATTATGCTATTTGGAATATCATGCATTAAACTATTAAATATGATTTAGTAGACTATATAGTAGAAGAAGAAAATGACATGGAAAAATGTTCATGATATGCTAAATTTTAAAAAGTTATCAAACAGTGGGTACTGCATGATCTCATGTAAGTGTATATAGATATAGATACTGAGTGAAAAAGAGAGACAGACAGAGGCAGCGAGAGAGAGAAAGTTAGATAATTAAATGTATATATACAGGGGTAGATATAGATGCAGTTGTAGATATAAATGTAGATATAGCCATAGAAATACATATAGCTCTAGAATATATATAGTACGTGTGTATATCTATATAGAGAGAGATATACATTTTAATGGTTTAATGTATTCTATACAGCATAATTTTATATAGAGATATATGAATAAATATAAATATTAAATGTTAATAAAGACTTTCCAAGTAATGGTATTTGGGGGGCTTTTAATATTTGTGTTTCTTGCTTCTCTGTTTTTTCCCGAATAAACATGAATTTTATTTTAAAAAAATAAAAGTAAATCCAGAATTGTTGGTCAGGTAATTGAACTGCATGGGATTGGAAATTAGAAGACTAGCATTTAGTTGAGTATCTTTTAACTGGGTGATCTTTCATAAACTTGAAATCATTTACATTTGCTACCTTGTAGAGTAGTTGGATGATAAATGAGGGTTGAACCTCCACTGAATGTCCATTACCTATAGGAAAATGTGTAAATATCTAGAATAATTTATAAGGTTCTCCACTATCTGACTCTTCTGTTATTTTCCAGATTTAGATACTGGCTCTCTCCTTTTATTTCCAGATCTCTAGCTATTTTTTTCAGCATTCTGTGTGTATGCGTCCCTCTACAACCTTGATGGTCCAACTCCCTAGAATTCTCTCCCTGATTTTTTCTCCTGGGCAGCTACTCATCTTTCTTTTTTTAATTTCAGCATATTATGGGGGTACAAATGTTTAGGTTACATATATTGCCTTTGCCCCACCTGAGTCAGAGCTTCAAGCATGTCTATCCCCCAGAGAGTGCACATTGCACCCATTAGGTGTGAATATACTCATCCTCTCCTCCTCCCTCCCACCTTCCCGACACCCAATGAATGTTATTAGTAGATGTGCACATAAGTGTTGATCAGTTAATGCTAATTTGATGGTGCACACATGTGGTGCTTGTTTTTCCATTCTTGTGAAACTTTACTTAGTAGAATGGGCTCCAGCTCTATCCAGGATAATATAAGAGATGCTAGATCACCATTGTTTTTTGTGGTAGAGTAGAACTCCATGGTATACATATACCACATTTTATTAATCCACTCATGTATTGATGGGCACTTGGGTTGTTTCCACATCTTTGCAATTATGAATTGTGCTGCTATAAACATTCGAGTGCAGGCTTCTTTTTTTATAGAATGTCTTTTTTTCCTTTGGGTAGATGCCCAGTAATGGGATTGCTGGATCAAATGGTAGTTCTACTTGTAGCTCTTTGCGGTATCTCCACATTGCTTTCCACAGAGGTTGTACTAGTTTGCAGTCCCACCAGCAGTGTATGAGTGTTCCTGTCTCTCCGTATCCACGCCAACATTTATTGTTTTGGGACTTTTTGATAAAACCCATTCTCACTGGAGTTAAGTGATATCTCATTGTGGTTTTGATTTGCATTTCCCTGATGATTAGAGATGTTGAGCATTTTTTCATGTTTGTTGGCCTTTGTTCTGTTTTCTCTAGAAGAAAATGTTGGAAAACCTCTTACAGACATTAGCCTAGACAAAGAATTTATGAAGAAGACCCCAAAGGCAATCACAGCAACAACAAAAATAAATAAATGGGACCTGATCAAATTAAAAAACTTCTGTACAGCCAAGGAAACTATCACAAGAGCAAACAGACAATCTACAGAATAGGAGAAAATATTCACATGTTACACATCCAATAAATGGCTAATAACTAGAATCTACATAGAAATCAGGAAAATCAGCAAGAAAAAAAATCAAACAACCCCATTAAAAAGTGGGCAAAGGATATGAACAGAAACTTTTCATAAGAAGATAGACTAATAGCCTTATCTTTTCCTATTCAGCTCAATATACTAAATTGCCTTTAAAACTTTCCTTGACACACCTCCATTTCCTGCCCCCCACAATTTGTAACTTCCTCCTCTGCTTCTAAAATATTTTGTTTATACATCTATTATAATACTGGTCTTCTCAGATCATAATTTCTTCTTTACTTACCTGTCTTCCAGTAGTGGAATATAAGCATATAAGTTTCTTAAAGGCAGAAGCCATGTCTTATTCAGTATTGTATATCTAGAGCTTGAAAATAAGATGACTGCTGCTGTAAGTAATATTCAATAATCTAAATATGATATTATTTTAATAAATGTTCATATAATTTCTTGCATCTACTATTTGATTCTAGATGTTCAACCAAACCTGATTTTAGGTGCATGTGTTTAGTTGACACCATTGATTTAAGAAACAAAATGGGCATTGGTAAAAAATAAAACAAAATGAATTTTATAGGAATCATTAACAATAGTATCACCCTTATTGTTAGCTCAGTTTAAATAATTCCAATTAAAAAGTATTTGCTATAATTCAAAGATTTATTCTAAAGTGTTTTAGCAATACAACCTAAGTAAATTATCAGTTAATTTTTAAAATAAAGTCAAATATTATGTATTGTTTATGAGGTCCAAAAGAAAAAAAAATAAATATCATTCAAATTAACAATGACCAAAAATAAAGTGAATAGCAGAAAATACAGTAAATGGGACACTCAAATACTTCTAATAAGTTAATATAAATATCATTCATCAGATAAAAGCATTTAAACACTTTAAATAAATTTTCATTGGTAATATTATTTATAGCAATAAATCTTCAAACTAAGCAGAAACATACTCAAAACTCTAAAATGCCAACAAATTTGTTATTTTAGACTTATAATTCATTTTATTATCAATAGAAATGATAACATAGAAAAAGCATGAATAATTAAAAATTCTTGTAAGTGTAAAACCCTAAAATGTATGTGTGGCTAGACCTTATACATATGGCTCTGCTTTGCTTCAAGGTCATGTCACAAAAACAAAAGATCTAGAAAACTATTAAGAAAATAGCATGTGTGAAGCTTGAGAATGTGAATTTATCTTAGGAAAGAGAAAAGCCTAAACATGTTTAGGATAAAAGACAAATGTTATACTTTAGCAAATAGATCAACCGTACTCAGTTAAATTTTCTTTGAGTTGATTGTTTTAGAAGCTTTAATGTCAGCATAAACTAAGTTTCCACCAGTATGATGGTCAATTTTATTTGTCAACTTGACTGGACCATGGAGGCCCAGATCTTTGACTGATCAAATATTATTCTGGGTGTGTCTATAAGAGTATTTGTGGCTGAGATTAGTATTTGAATCAGTAGACTGAGTAAAGCAGATTGCCCGACCTCATGTGGGTGGGCCTCATGGAATCAGCTAAAGGCCTGACTAAAACAGAAAGGCTGACCCTCCTGCTAGGAAGAGGCACTCCTCCTACCTGACTGCCTCGAGCTGAGTGAGCAATCTTTTCCTGCCCTCAGACCCAAACTGAAACATGGGCTCTTCCTGGGTCTCGAACCTGCCAACCTTCAAACTGAAGCTACAACATTGGCTCTCCTGGGTCTCCAGCTTGCTGACTGCAGATCTTGGGGCTTCTCAGCCTCCATAGTAGCATGAGCAAATTCCTTATACTATATCTCTTTATATATAATCATGTGAGCCAATTCCTTATTACAAATCTCTTTATATATAATCATGGGAGCCAATTCCTTATTACAAATCTCTTTATATATAATCATATGAGCCAATTCCTTATTATAAATCTCTTCCCTACCCCAAATATATATACATGTAATGTCCTATTGGTTCTCTTTCTCTGGAGAACCCTGACTAATACAATCCGTGTTGCCAATCTTTAAATCTTTACTTAACTTTTCTAGCCATTAATTTCCTCATCTATAAAATAAGGAGTTTTGATTAATTCTGAGCTTCTTTTAGTCATAATATTCTGTAGTTTTCTAATTCTATAACTGCCAAGTCAAATGATCCTTTTTATCTTTGGATTTTATGGAAAGAGAACTTGCCATGTGTCCAACACCAAGCTGATGGGTGTGACATGAACTTACTAATGTCATCTCATAACAACCTGGGGTGTTATTATTCCTTATTTGTACAGGTGAGGACACAGAGAAGTTCAGTCATTTGCCCAAGATCTCAAAGTTTGGAAATGGCAGAGCCAGGTGAAGAACCCACACACATTGCCTCAGCAAAATTAATTTAAACAAAACAAAATGAAAACACAACTTGGGGAAAATATGAGAAAGTGAAAAGTAGTAGAGTTGGGAAATAACTTCTTCATGCTTAAACACAACTCACTGGATCAATCCCTCTCAATTTACATTTCCTCTGGATCCATGTAGGTGCTGCTCACTGAACAACTTTCTCAAAAGAAGGTTTCAGTTTTATGAAGGTAACTACTATTTCACGCCCACGCTACATTTTCAAGCTCCTGCTCCAGGCCTCACTTGATAAAAAGAAGTTCTGCCTATTAAAAGGAAACAGTGGATGTGACTTCTGGCAATACTTTACTCTCAGGCAATTTCCCCTTCATTCTGAACGTGTATACCCTCACCTGGTCAACCAAAGCACCGGTTTAAGTAGCGAATTAAAATATATGTGCATGTGTGCGCACACGTGTGCACACATGCACACGCACACACACACACACAGCATGTGTGTGGAGACTTGTGTAGCATCCTCTTCCTCTCATCCTAGGTACATTGATGAAAATGAGTGTGCTCATAGCTGGGCTCAAATTTCCCTGCACTTAATTTTGTACACATTACATTTTAAGCAGATTTATCTACCTAATTTTGATTTAGAGTTTTTCTAGTGTTCACTATCATTTTAATTATTTTGAGAAGTGGGGAGGAAATAATTTTGTTTGAAAATATACCTATATTCATCAAAATATATATAATAATACTGACTAATCTTTATTGTATATGAGGCTGTATTATAATGGCTAATACTGTACATCAGGCTCTATGAATTAAGTACTTTTATTATCCTCATTTTACAGTCGGGAAAAAAGGAGCTTATATAATATATATATTGCATCACACAGGAGTTGTGATTTAACTAGTCTACAAATTACACCTAAAATTAAGGAAATGTGGTTTTTACACATGTCCAAGGAGTAGAAAAATTACTAACGTTAGGATACACTGATCATGCACTCTACTCTCATTTTGCTATTACTGAATGTAGAGCAAGGATCCTCTCAGAATTATCCACCTCTTCTCTATGAAATAAAATATTGTGTCAAACAAATGTTTTCCATCTCTACTTGAAATACACTTTGTTTATAAAGTGTTGTAGAGGGTTACAAGTTTAGGTAACTACAGATACCAACTGCTTGGAGTCTATAATAGAAGAAGCCCAAATCATCTTCAACATTGTCCTATTTTTCATGATTTCTTAAAGATTCTAAGTAGAATACATCATGTGACAAGCCATGGGGAATAATGTTCTCTCAGATTGACTAAGCAATTCTCCCATGAATAATCTAATTTGCTTTTCAGTTTGGAAACCCCCTCACTCACTGCTGCTGTCTTTTAAGGGGCTCAGGATAGAAAGGAAAGTGAAGATTAAGTCAAAACCTGAAGCAGCATTAATGTTTTGGATATATCAAAGCTCCTACTTATTAGATTTAAACACAATGTATTTCCCAGAAAGGCAAAGGGGGAGGCACTAACTATGCCAGGGGGCCGGAGGCCATCCAAGACAGGTGAGTGGCAGTTTGCTTGGCTCTGTGACAATGGATTGTGCACAGATCCTCCCCACCTTGCTTCCGAGCAGGGCAAGAACCCCAGTTCAAACAAAGCACTTACACAGCCTCACCTGTGGGTTGCCAGCACCTTCCAGGGTGGAATCTTGGCTGCCAGACAGAACTGCGACTGAAAGTTCATTTAATAAATGCTTCCAAGTCAAAAAGCCATTTTTACTGGGCTAGTTTCAAGCACAGCACTTCCAAGACTTAAATTCCCCATCTCACACTGCCATCTACTGTCTAAGGCCCAGTGGTCTGAAAAGAGAAGAAATGACACACCAAGTTCTTCATGAGTCCTTGGCACTATTCATGGGCTCTCTTTTCAGAGTCTGATTTTAATGGTAATCGACTCTGATTGCTTTTATGTTCACCAACAACACTATTTTTCAGAGTCATATAAAATGCCTATGGACTAAAACCACAGTATTTGACCTCATGTGAAAAAAAGTTATAGTCTTTATTTTAAAAGAATTAGAACCACCAAATAGTATCCAGCAAAAATAGATCCAAGAGGTCTTGACCGAGAATCATTGCCTCATTGTTTTAATTGTGGAAAAATAAAGCTGTGTCAAACTGATTGGACTTCATTAGCATTAACGTGGCCCACGAGGTCTAACCACACTAGACCTTGGTGGCTAACGAGAATCTTTCGGCAAATGAATGGTCAGGACTAGACAATGTCATTACGGCCATTCTCATCTCAGGGCACATTCATCCACCGCAGACGATTGATCCATTGTGGGCCTCCAACGTGTACATTTCCTCCTCCTACCACTGGTGAGATCATTTCCCCAAGACAGAGCTCTTTCATTTTTAGATAAGTTGGCCCAAAACCAGATGCATCACTCTCTTCTCCACAGAGGGAATTCCCAGCCATCACTGCCACAAAAAAAGCATTATGCTGATATAAGTATATTATTCACAAATCCATCATGCACCAACTCTTAGTTATTGTTGTTTTGCTTTGTATTTAGAAGAGGCAACATGAAGTCACAGAATGAGTCCTATATGAGGAGTCCAGAGATCTAGTCCTCATCACAACTTTGGCGCTTAGCATAGGGATGCATGACGTTGGATAAGGCATTTGATGTTTGCAAATCTCAGCCTCAAATTTACTATTTGAAAGTGGAGACGAGAATTCTTTTTTTTTTT
>CM052440.1:94653400-94669950 GCA_028533085.1 Varecia variegata
TAATACTCCATGGTATACAAATACCACATTTTATTAATCCATTCATGGATTGATGGGCATTTGGGTTGTTTCCACATCTCAGCAATTGTGAATTGTGCTGCTATAAACATTCGGGTGCAGGTGTCTTATAGGTTGAAAGAGCACAATTCAAATAAGCTATACAACTTGCAATTTGCTAAGAGAGTACATAAGTATTCTCACTACCCACTTACCAAAGAGAAAAAAGGAAAACTATCTGAGGTGAAGGACATGTTAATTAGATTGATTGTGGTAATTATTTCACAATGTATGTGTCCACCAAATCATCAAATTGTATACTTTAAATATATATGGGTTTTAACTGTAAAATATACATCAATCAAATTTTTAAAACTTACAAGAAAGCTATACAAAAGCAAACTACCATTTATATTAATATTGTAACTTAACTTTTCATGTGTATCCATCCATTTAATTTGTGTCATCTCCAATGCCACCAAGAATCTAAAACTGTATCTTTCATGCAGTTGGCATTCATTTCTAAAATCTTTGTTGAAGGAGAGATTGATAAATTGATAGTCTCTGGAATTTCCTAGGAAATTCCAACTATCTACATGGAAGTACTTGTGTTCTCCAGAGAGCATTTACATTAATTTTTCAATTTTAAATAACGTCCTAGTAAATAGAAAAGAGCTCACACAAGGGCAAAGCAAGATGTTTTTAATTGAAACCCTCTCGGTAATTTTACTATTAATATTTTAATTTTCAAAAAACACTTGAACTATCAAATGTGTTTTGGGGAAGGTATACAAAATAGAACAATAAGACAAATGTATTTGCTTTGAGTTAGAAAATAGCAAGCCTTTCCTTTCTGAAAAACCACAATTGAGCAATAAGAGAAAAGTCAGAATTTCCAGAGTGGTAAAACTAAGATTTTTAAGCCATCAATTAGAAAGCAAACAATTTTAAAACCTCAAAAACAATGTAGAAACGCATTTTAAAAGAACACCATATAATAAAGAACAAAAATGTATGTGCATGGGTGTGTGTGTGTGTGTGTGTGTACATGCCAAATATTTCAGTAAGGCTCTATGTTGATGTATTCATTTATTCCCATTTTGATTACAGTCACATATTCTCAAGATACTATGCATTAGAGGTATAGTCAGTAGCCATGAAATTGACAGAGTGAAAGAATGGCCTTTAATGGGTTCATACTCATCACAGTCTCTGACTTATCACCACCATGCTTCTTGCTGAAAATATCTAATACTAAATTAATTCCTATTGCTCTCCTTTAAACTAGTGACTTCTCCTTCTCCTTCTCATTAATTGAGTCTATATATTATATAACTTAAGTAGGTTCCTCTATGAAACCTTAGAGACATAAAACAGAGGCAAACACACAGGCATCCAGGAGAAGACCAGAGCAGGGCTTAGATGATGATTCTGGTGCAGATTTGCCCTAAGGGGGCCAGCCTGTGATCTAAAATGACAAAGAGCTGTGCAGCTGTGAGACTGAATCCTGCATCTCACTGCTAAATTAGGTTTGAGTCCGGATGTGGCCGTACTTTCCTATGGCAAAATCTGCACGGGGAGATGGTGGAGCTGCGTCTATACCAGTGGTCTCTAACGTCAGAGTGAAACACCAATTGCTGGAGTCTCTGACTCAGTAGGTCTGGGGAGGGGCCTAGTGTTTGCATTTCTAACAGCATCCCAGGTGGTGACCCCCGGGTCACATTTTGAGTACAAGGGACCAGGGTAAAGCCACTTTGGACATGCCAGCCCATAAGACTAGGCTGCACTATGTCACTATTATTCCGAACACTTCTGAAACGTCTTGGCAAAGCACTCCTTCTCCTTCCTATGTAAACCATGGATAGTACTTAGTAACTGTTCTCTATTTTGAAGTATCTTCCATAAACCATGCTGAAAACAATAAAGAGATTCAGTTTCTGTATTAGAACCAAAAGGGAGAAATGAAACATTCAGTTTAGGTATATTTTTATTATCTTAACTTCCCTACTTTACTAATTTTGTTTTACCTCTTTTGCTCTCTTTTTAAAGAAAAAGGATTATTTTAATTCTAAGGCATCAGTATTTAGCTTAATATTCACTAGCATATACAGGAGCTCAACAAAAGTTTGCAGAATAAATAAATGTTTAAGTAAGGTTACATGCCTAAAAGTATAAATGAATGAAGTGATGAACTGAAGTTCTACGTATGCTGAAAAAATAAACATAGAAGAGTCCTGGAGGCAGTTTCAAACATTTTTTGTGAGCTTAGTTAGGTGTCAGGTGCTATTCTGAAAACTAGGTACACAATGGTGAAAAAAAAAAAAAGTCGAGGCAATTTGGATGCTCATTTAGTTTGTAGCTAAGTGGAGCAGAGATATAGCCATGTGCTGCTTAACAATGTGTCTATGTTCTGAGAAATGCGTTGTTAGGTGATTTCATCAACGTTCGAGCATCATAGAGTGTACTAACACACACAGACTGCACACCTAGGCTGTGTGGTATGGCCTTTTGCTCTTAGGTTACAAACCTGTACAGCATGTACAGGTAATGAATACTATAGGCAATTATAACACAATGGTATTTGTGTATCTGAACATAGAAACAGTACAGTAAAAATATGGCATAAAAGATTAAAAATGGTACACCTGTGTAGGGTACTTACCTTGAATGGAGCCTGCAGGACTGGAAGTTGCTCTGGGTAAGTCAGTGAGTGACAGGTGAGTGAATGTAAAGGCCTAGGACATTACTGTGCACGTCTGTAGACTTTATAAACACCACACACTTGGGGTACACTAATATTAATTTAAAATATTTTCTTCAATAATGAATTAACCTTAGCTTATTGTACTCTTTTTATAATTTTTTTAATTTTTTAAAACTTTTTAACTCTTTTGTAATAATGCTTAGCTTAAAACAAAAATACATTGTCATCTGTTCAAAACTATTTTCTTTCTTTATATTTTTATTCTATAAACTTTTTACTATTTTTAATATTTTTTTACTTTTTAAACTTTTTTGTTAAAAACTAAAACATACACATGTTAGTTAGCCTAGGCCTACAGAGGGTCAGAATCTTCAAGACATCACTATGCAATAGGAATTTTTCAGTTCTATTATAATCTTATGCGACCACTGTCATATATGTGGTTCGCCATTGACCAAAATGTTATCATGTGGCACATGACTATACATCAAAGACATAATTTCTCATGTCTAAAATGGAATGTGAAGGAGAAATACAAGGTACATGGAAACACAGGCATGCTGTAGTGGTATGGGCAACTGTAGAAAGTTTCTTTGTGTTCTGACCCAATAAGTGAGAATTATTCAGACCTAAGCTGTAAAGATGTGAATATGAAAATAAAAATTCATTTTTATATGAAATGTGTGAATTTATAGTATAAGTCATGTCACTAGTGGATTTTGATCCTGGATCAAGAAGACCACCTGTTCTTCCAAATGTTTCAGGCCTATAGATATTACTGGTCTATAGGAATACTGGACTTTTGTTGATTTTATCAAAATTAAAACTTCATAGAAAAAAGAAATTCAGGTTACTAGTGAGTGATTAGTTATTAGAATAACAGTAAAAGGAGCAGTAACATGTTTATTGTAACTGGTATTTATCATCTTAAATCATATTAAAGCAAAGATTAACTCAAAGCTCTAATTATATGTTCAGGATGAGCTATCTCTCTTGCTAAGAGTATTATACTAAAATAAAAGTATAATGAGTCTAATTCTATCATCACTTTGGCTCTTGCTGGAAAAACTGAAAAGTTTATTTAAAACCAAGTAAATGCTACTTCCAGGGAACATTTTTGGCAAAAAGGCTATAATAAAATAATAATGTGATAATCTACCATAAAAAGAACTTGACTTATTGTAAAAAGGAAATTTTAAGTTCATATTGGCTTATTTAAAAAAATCACATAATTCAAACAAATTTATTCTCTGGACAGCTGCATGTACCATTGTTTCCAAATAAAAATAGTAGATAGTTTACACCTGGTTAATTCAAACTCATTAAAAAGAAGGAAAACACATATTTGGAATTTTTAAAATTACTATACATTACTATTTCTGCTTATATATATTCTCAAAATGTTAGCAGTATTGCCATAACGTACTGTGTGAAAATAAGCTTAAATATTTTAAGACTTCTCTGTGGAATTACATGAGCAGGAATAAATTTCAGACTCCAATCATTGGAAGGAACAATCATTGAACACCTGTTGGAACAAGGCACTTGTGTAACCACTGGAGGCCAAAACTACACAAAGGTGCAGAAAAAAGAAAGAGCATAAGATACTTGAGGAATTAGTATGGTCCAAAAACAAGGCCAGTGTTGGCGTGGGTAGGATGTGGTTGTTGACTGAGGGAAATAACCTGGAGAGAGAAGTAAAGGCCAGATCACGAGGTATGTTATGAGCCACGTATCCTGGTTTGTGTATCCCCAAGAGTGGAGCCTGACCACGAAGCCTTGGATACGGGCAGTTTGTTTAAGAGTTGATTTCAGAATGCAGAGGTGAGGATGCGGCACAAGTCAGATAAGGAAAGAAAATCAAACAAACAAACAAAAAGTTTGCTAATAAGCTGATCATAGTTATGCGCAAAAGGCCTCAACCTTATACGGTATCCCTTTGAGGCACCCTGTAGAGAGGTGGCCTCCAGAAGCCGCCAGGGTCTAAGACCATGTTACTAGAGGCTGAGGAGGCAGGGAGGCAGGAGAGGCTGGCACATTTACCACTGATGCCATCCCTCATTGTTTGAGAGTTGCCCTGGGTGTCCCTGAGCACTACGCAGTTGCCCTGGTGTAGAGACAGAGAGAGAGAGATCACATAGCTGACATGGGAAACCATCAGCTTGCCAAAAACCATCCTCAACTTCAGGCAACTCTGATGGGCAAAAAAGACATAGGGTTGGGTTTAGTATTAATAATGTCTGCTGCTCCGTGTAACTGCTTTAGTGGTAAAGAGTTTTAAGCAGTGACGGGACACTATCAGAAGCGTGATTCGGCAAGTTTATTCCAGCTGTGGTGAGGGGAAGAGGTTGAAGCTGAGCATGATAGGAGACAATGACCAGTTAGAAATACAAATAAGTAATAATGACTCTAGACAGAAAGAAATAGAGGGATTCACGCGGTGTTTTGGAAGCAGAATGGACAGAAAGTAAGGATTGAATATATACAGGATGAAGGAGAAGATTTCTGGCTTCTGCAATGAAGGGGCAGTGATTCCATTCACAATAGGACAAGCAGATCAATTGGGTTTCCAAATTAGAACAAGATAATATATTCATTCCTTCGTGTCATCCATTAATTCAATAATAATGATTTGAAGACCTGCCATTCCAGGTACTAGAGATGCAGCAGTGAAAAGTGTATTCAATATCCATACTCTTCAGAGCTTGTACCCAGTTGGGAAAAAAAGCAAGCAAATAAACAGATAAATAAACACAACTTCAGATACAGGTAAATGGCATGAAGATAATAAAACAGGAGAATGAGATCTAGTGCAACAAGAATACGTTGAGCTCCTTTGGAAAGCATGCTCAGGAGAGACCTCTCTGAAGAGGTGTCATCTGAACCAAGATTGGGATGCAGAGAGGGGACGACAGGAAGAACTAGGAGGAAACTATGCCAGGCAGAGGGCAGAGTGAGGGCCGAGAGCAGGGTGAAAGCTTGGCATGTTGAAGGAGCAGAAGGAGACCAGTGAAAGCAGTAGAGCCTGGCCCAAGAAGAGATTAGGAAGGAATCCCAGGAACAGATCATCAAAGGACTAGAGACCATGAAAAGGAAGTTGGATTTTTATTTCCAGCTTACAAAAATGGGTGGTTTTCAAGCAGAAGGATAATGTGATCAAATTTGTGTTTGTAAAAGCTGACTCTGGAAGTTTTGGGGAGAGTGGATTTTTAGACAGGCAAGAGGAGAAGCCTGGGAGATCAATTAATATGATAATTAGCTCTAACATTGCTAAGGCACTGCTCTCAGTGGATTTATTTATTTAATCAATAAAGCAACTCTACAAGGTATGTGCCATTTTTATTCCCTTCAAAAAACGAGGACATACGTGTTTCATAACTTGCCCACTCTCAGGAGCCAGTCTGGCTCCAAACCCCATGCTCTTAAGGACTAGGAGTCATACTGTCAGCTATGAGGCTCAGTGTTTGTCCAGGCCAAAGATGATAGAGCCAGCTGGGTGATTACAGATGGAAACCAAAGTCAATCCAGAGAAAACTGTGATAGTTTGAGGTCTAATCTAAAATGACGTTAACCTCAAAACACCTGATGTCTTCCTTAGTCCTTTTACATATGGGTTGATACACTTTGCTGACTTCTGGGCAGAGTATGAAACTGGAAGAAATTTTCTGGAATTGAATTATTTAATTAGGGAAAAAGCAAAATATTTAAAATTGTATTCAATAGTTTTTGGCATTTACTGTATTTCCCACAATCCTGTAGGTGGAAAAGATAGAAAAATTAATTGAATATGATCATTATTCTTGAGAAATAGGGGCTAGTGGAGATGATGGTGACACAAACAAATTCATTACATAGTGGTCTGGTAAATAAATGTTCAACAACTGACTAGTAGGGGTGAAGGAAACCCTGATTTGCAAGGCTTACCAATTTCTGTGGTGTAAATACTCTTGCCACGACTGATTTTAAGCTACTGATGTTACATTAACAGACACGAAGAATTCCAGAAAGTTTAATACTCAGCTGTCTTGAACCCACACAAACTAGCCCTAGCACTTACAGTACAGTGCAGAGAACGTGGCACTTTGTTGAACAAAGTACCTGGGACCAAAGAAGGAATTCTGATTGATTATGCTCAAGAAAGTCATGCAACACCTCAACGAGGCGAAAGCATTTGAGCCTGGTCTGGAAGATGTGAGAAGGACAACTCTCACTGTCGGTTTACGTATAGTCCATGGTAGCTCCAGTTTACACATTATCTAGAGGTTCGTCATTACAATGGCCGAGTCAAGTAGTTACAACCAAGACTGTAGGGACCACAATGCCTAAAATATGTGGCTGTTTATGGGAAAATTGCCAATCTCTGTGTTAAACTGATAACTACAGAACTCAATCGAACCTTTACTATTGTCCAGCTGTCAAAGCAAATCCCCCACCTAGTCCATTTATTCTCACACTGCCATCGATCACTCTTTAATACCTTCTCTTTGATCTTCACGCCTCCAATACAACTTCTTCCAACCACACTCTCTGCTGATGACCTTGCTTGGGATTTCACTGAGAAATTGAAGCAATCAGAGGACAGCATCTGCATCTACCCACCAAATAGAATCTATCAGCACACTCTTTGTTTTTCCTTATGCTACTATGGGTGAACTACGCATGTGTCTATCTAGAACCAATCTCTCCATTTGTGTACCAGATACCCTCCCCTCAGGCTCACCTGAGGTCACTGGTCCAGTAAACCTCCCCTCTTGCCTTCCTGCATTAACAGGTTTTCCCTTTCCAGTGAATTATCCTGATTAATATACAAACATACCATTATTATCATCTTCATCATCATCATTGTTATTATTGTGGTAAGAACATTTGACATGAGATCTACCCTCTCAACAAATGTTCAGTATACAGTATTATACATTATTATTGACTATACGTAGGATACTTTCCAGAAGATCTCTAAAGCTTACTCATCTTGCTTGACTGAAATTTATACCCATTGATTAGTAATTCCCCATTTGCTTTTCCCCTAGCAACCACAATTCCTCTCTTTGATTCCATAAATTTGGCTATTTTAAACACCTCATATAAGTGGAATCATGCAGTATTTGTCTTCCTGTGACTGACTTATTTCACTTAGCATAATCTCCTCAAGCTTCATCCACATTGTCCCATGTTGGAAGATTTCCTTCCTTTTTAAGATTGAATGTATTCGATTGTATGTGTGTACTACCTTTTCTTTACCTATTCATTTGTCAATAGACATTTAGTTTTTTTCCACATCTTGGCTATTGTGAATAATGCTGTAATGAACACAGGAATGCTAATATCTCTTTAAGATTCTGATTTCAATTCTTTTGGATAAATATCCAGAAGTAGGATTGATGGATCCCATGGTAGTTATATTTTTAATTTTCTGAGACACCTGTATAGTATTTTCCATAGTGGCTGCACCATTTTGCATTCCCATCAACAGTGTGAAAGTGTTTCAATTTCTCCACATCCTTGCCAACACTTGTTTTTTGGTTTGTGTTTTTGATATTTGTTATCCTAACAGGTGTGAGTTGATATTTCATTGTAGTTTTGATTTCCATTTCCCCGATGATTAGTGACATTGAGCATTTTTTATATACTTATTGACCATCTGTATGTCTTTGGAGGCATCACAATTCCTGATTTCAAAATTGTGATGCATTACAAATCTGTAGCAATCACAAAAGTATGATAATGGCATAAAGACGGGCATATAGACTAATGGAACAGGATAGAGAGTCTAGAAATGAAACCAAGAATATATAGTCAACTGACCTTCTGAAAGGGTGCCAACAATACATAGTGGGGAAAGTCTCTTCAACAAATGGTACTGTGAAAACTGGATATCGATATACAAAAGAGTGAAATTGGATTCTTCTCTTACACTGTGCACATAAATCAACTCAAAATGGAATAAAGACTTAAATTTAAGACTGGAAACCATAAAGTTCTAGAAGAAAACATAGCAGAAAAGCTTCATGATACTGGTCTTTACAATAATTTCATGGATATGACACAAAAAGCACAGGCAACAAAAACAAAAAGAAACAAGTGGGACTTAAATCAAACTAAAAAGCTTCTGCACAGCAAAGTAAGCAAGTAATAGAATAAAAAGGCAACCTATGGAACTAGAGAAAATATTTGCAAACCATATATGATAAAAAGCTAATCTCCAAAATATATAATAATCTCCCATAACTCAATAGCAAAAAAAAAAAAAAAAAGCAATTAAAATGGGCTAAGGACTTGAATAGACGTTTCTCCAAAGAAGACATTACATTATTTTGAAAAAAACAATCTGTTCCCAATTTCCCCTTCAGCTACCACCTCTTTTTCTTCCTCTTTTATCTCAAAGGAGTTGTCCCTAATTTGTCTCTTCCTAATCTCTACTGTATCCATTTCACTCAAGTTTTATCACTCCATCGTTTTTACTCTATCAAAACTGTTCAAGGTCAACAATGACCTCCACATTCTAAACCCAGCAACTAATTCCAGCTACGCTATGGTGTGAATGTTGGTGTCCCTTCAAAATTCACATGTTAAAACCTAACCCCCAGCACAATAGTATTAAGAGGTGATTAGGTCATAAGAACTATGTCCTCATGAATGAGATTATTGACCTTATAAAAAAGAGGCTCCAGGGAGCTCCAGAGCCCCTTTTTGCCCTTGTGCCATGTGAGAACACAGCAACAAGGTGCTATATTTAAAGCAGAGAGCGAGGTTTCCCACACTGAATGTGCTGGTGCCTTGATCTTGGACTTTCCAACCTTATTTATTTATTTATTTATTTATTTATTTATTTATTTTGAGACAGAGTCTCACTCTGTTGCCCAGACTAGAGTGCCATGGCATCAGCCTAGCTCACAGCAACCTCAAACTCCTGGGCTCAAGCAATCTTTCTGCCTCAGCCTCCTGAGTAGCTGGGACTACAGGCATGTGCCACCATGCCTGGCTAATTTTTTCTATATATATTTTTAGCTGTCCATATAATTTCTTTCTATTTTTAGTATAGACGGGGTCTGGCTATTGCTTAGGCTGGTCTGGAACTCCTGAGCTCAAATGATCTGCCCACCTCGGCCTCCCAGAGTGCTAGGATTACAGGCGCGAGCCACTGCGCCCAGCCTTCCCAACCTTTAGAAATGTGATAAATAAATTTCTGTTGTTGATAAGTTACCCAGTCTGTGGTATTTTGTTATAGCAGCCTGAATAGATAATACAGTTAATCACTTTCAATTCCTTGAAATACTTTCTTCACTTGATTTCTAATTCACTAGTAATTTGATTCCCATTTTTGTCTATGTTAAGATCTCTTTGACAGCATATATTTCCAATCTTGTTGTCATAGATTGGAAAGATAAAACTTGAGATGCACTTAATATGGAAATTATGCATTCACCCCCAAGTGAAGGCTAAAGGACATTACAATACAGAACAAAGGTTTAGGTTTCATAGTAGTTTAAATGGATCAAAATGAAGAGAGAATTGACCTATTACTGGACAATAAAAGTACAAGCTTGTCAAACTTACAAGATCTTCTGAACAGTACACAATTCCACATTCACATGGTGGAAGTGACTTAGTCTCAGCAAAACATCATCTGCCACAATGAATTAATCCTAGTAATTCAAACACTACACCGATTCTCTAAGAAATTACAGGAGGTGTTTCCTGAATGTTCTGATGCTTTTTCTTCCATAATAAGATTATAGATAAGTAACCTCAAAGGTAAATTATATTTGTATGTCTTTAAAATGATACAGATTCAGCAACGTAATGTTTTCTTTTCTCCTCTATTTCACAATTGAGATATATCTAAGCTCCAAAAGAAGAAAACAGAAACAACTTTTACCCTGACCTCATCATATCTTCTTTATCTTCTTTTGACGTATACTCTCTATATTAATTGGTTCTTAATTAATCTTTGTGCTTCGGGATTTGAAATAGCTTTAGAGTATTGGTAGCCAGTTTCTACTCTTGTTCATTTTTTTAACAATGTTGATTGAAAATTAATTCAATGTAGAAGAAAATGACAATGTACTATGTAGCAACGTGGCCTGTGGGTGCTCAATTTAAAAATCCTGTCAATTAGGGTCATAATTTCAACTAAAGTTTGCATATAGACACTAGAAAGGCAGCAACCTAGAGCCTAAAGGCATAATCCATACTCAGAAGGATTCCTTATGTCAGTCAATGAAGATATTATTCTCTATTTGGAAAAAGGACAAAAATATTTGTTGTTGGCTTTGAATTTCTAGTTAAACAATATGAAATTATTGAGTATAATTGTATCCTGCATGAAGGCTTTAAAGCAACATGGGGACCTGTAAAAAACAAA
Source organism: Varecia variegata (assembly GCA_028533085.1). NCBI lineage: Eukaryota > Metazoa > Chordata > Mammalia > Primates > Lemuridae > Varecia > Varecia variegata. The sequence continues at coordinate 94,664,467 of CM052440.1, forward strand.
AAAGGACAACATTCTGAATGTTACTGTAAAGTCAGCCCCCAGCTATGGAGATCTGAACAATATTTGATTAAGATTTAGATATTATTGCTTTTTTTTTCTTACTCAGTGGGAGTCATTTTATTTTTTGTCTGTTCAGATTGAACAATTTCTAGAAAACTATATTCAGATGGTCTATAACAATCAGGTGATTGTTATTTTTCTTATTTGTAGTTTTGATTTTGCTCTTTTAAAATTTATATTTATCCATTGTCTGTATTCTCCTATAAATCCAAATACATCACATGATGGATAAGAGTATAATAATCCAATTGCTTTAACAATGGCCAATAACCAATGGAAAAATATATTCTTAGCTTACTTAATTCAAACCACAAATGTACAAAAGACTTTTTAAATTTGTTTCCTAGTTTCTACTATTGAAACATCATGCTGCCACATTTAACATCAAGTAAATCGCTAAAACCTAAGAGCCAGTATTATCTTTGTTGAAAGTCTAATCAGAACATGTAGAAATTAGATTAATTTTGAAATGTAAACTTGTATTTCTTCTTAATATATATGTCACATATGTATGTTATCTAAATATATATCATATATATCTCAATATCATTAACACATAGTATTAACCACTTTATACATTTAGCCATGTCTGACTCTGGGTAAGAATAAATAACCAATAACAAATTCTGGAGAAACACACATGTATTAACATTAATCACATATGTCCTTATTGTCAGAGAATGCTAGTTGCCCATCCAATGGCTGTTTTCTCCTTTTTCCTTAGTAATTGAACTGTGGACGTTGTGCTCCCATTGTACACTTTGCAGCTACATCTTGGCAGATGACTAATTCCCAACGCATACTATAGGTTATTGGTCATTCCACAGGTTCTGTGAAACTGCTGGATCTGTGAAACTTCTGGTTCTGTGAAACAGCCTAAAAAAGAGATCTGACACCACTGTTTCTCAAATTGTAGTCCACAGAAAACTTGGGAGTCTAGGAGTTCAAATATATTTTTTTATGTTTATTTATTTTTTGTAATTATTTTGTAAAGGTTGTGTACAGTTTTGAAAGATAAAACTTTTATTTTTCAATGATGTTTCTCAATTTTCTGAGCCTGGATTACTGAAAACCAGAACCTCTAATCAGTCAGAGCCTAAGGTTGTAGAGATAAGAAACACAAATGCTGCAAGTGAGTCACTAAGCCAAATGGTAAGAGGTGTCAACCCTGGTTCAGCCACTCGGTTTCTGGATCCATGTATTTTAACTTTGGACTTCAGAGCAATACACACCCGCCTTTCCCTCAGTGCATGTATCGCATCTGGATGAAAGCACATGGGAATTGTCCCTGGATTAATGCCTTAATTGAGCCTTTATATCATGAGTCCAGGAGGCCCCATGATCATGCATTCATTTTCACATCTCCTTTGCAATAAAAGCAGCCCCTTGATCTGAGGCACAATTTGAGGGATCCTGTGTCCATACATCAGACGTGTTGAAAGCCCTCCAGTAGTGGTTATGGAAGGCAAACCTATTTCAAGAAAACATATCAATCCAGGGAAGGATAAAATCACTATTCTTCCAGAGTGGAAGGGATTTGAAGTAATCAACCCACCATGAAGTGACTGGCATCTTGAACATGGTTTCATGTTGAGGGCTTCATGTCAGCCTCTCTCTGCTGCTGACGGCTTGGACATTCACCCGTGACAGAAACTGGATCCACCTTGGCAAGAGGGAGCTCGTGATGCTGGGCTTATGTTGAGTCTCCATCCCTACAATGGTTATCTTGATTATGGGCTCATTGCAGAAGAGAAACTGCCTGACATCCATGAGACAAACCATCCTGCTTGGTGGCTATTGAGTCCCTCCTCTGTGGTAAATGTTCTCTTCTAGACATTAAACGTAAGACCAGTGATCTGCACACTTTATGTACAGGCCCATTGCATGATCCATGGAATATCTAAGAGAAACTGTGGGCAACAGGGGCCCAAATCTGATATCAGAAATTTACAAAATGTTTTCTCCAGAGCTTGTTCTTTCAAAAGATCAATGAAATTGACAGACATCTAGAAAAACTGACCAAAAAAAAAAAAAAAAAGAGGGAGGACACAAATTACCCATATCAAGAATGAAACCGGAAATATTTCTATAGACCTGCAGACATAAAAAGAATAATAAGGGAATACTATGAACAAGTCTATGTGTACAAAATTGATAATTTAGATAAAATGAAACAATTATCTGAAAAAAGCAATTATCAAAACAGAAATCTCCAGGCTTAGGTGAATTCATTGAAAAAGTTACCAGATATTTAAGAAAATAAATGTCATTTCTACACAATATCTTTCAGAAAGATAGAAGAAAGAACACTTCCCAATTCATTTCATAAAGCTAGTATTACCTGCCAAAATCAAACAAATATAGTACAAACAGAATACTGTAGACTAATATCCCTTACAAATATAGGTACAAAAATCATTAGCAAAATATTAACAAATAAATTCAGCAATATATGAAAAAAAATATACACCATAACCAAGTATGGTTAATGCAAAGTACATAGGCTGGTTCAGTAATCAAAAATCATTGTAGCCCACCATATTAATAGGCTAAAGAAGGAAAATAACATGATTTTTGACAAAGTGCAATACCTATTTAAAACAAATGAAAACTCTCAGAAAAACAGAATAGAGGGAAACTTCCTCAACTATAAAGACTCCCTACAAAAGGCCTACATCTACCATTATAGTTCATAGTTAAAGACTGAATGCTGTCCCTGTGAAACTACAAAGAAGGCCAGAAGGTCCACTTTTACCACTCTTTTTCAAATTTTTTTTTATTTCAGCATATTACAGGGGTACAAATGTTTAGGTGACATATATTGCCTTTGCCCCACCTGAGTCAGAGCTTCAAGCATATCCATCCCCCAGACAGTGCACATTGAACCCATTAGGTGTGAATATACCCATCCCCTCTACCCCACTATCATCTGCCCGACACCTCATAAATGTTTTTTTTTTTTTTTTTTTTTTTTTTTTTTTTGAGACAGAGTCTCGCTCTGTTGCCCGGGCTAGAGTGAGTGCCGTGGCGTCAGACTAGCTCACAGCAACCTCAAACTCCTGGGCTTAAACGATCCTACTGCCTCAGCCTCCCGAGTAGCTGGGACTACAGGCATGCGCCACCAATGCCCGGCTAATTTTTTCTATGTATGTTTTAGTTGGCCAGATAATTTCTTTCTATTTTTAGTAGAGACGGGGTCTCACTCTTGCTCAGGCTGCTCTCGAACTCCTGACCTTGAGCGATCCGCCCGCCTCGGCCTCCAGGAGTGCTAGGATTACAGGCGTGAGCCACCGCGCCCGGCCTAAATGTTATTACTATATGTGAACAAAGGTGTTGATCAGTTAATACTAATTTGATGGTGAGTACATGTGGTGCTTGTTTTTCCATTCTTCGGATACTTCACTTAGTAGAATGGGTTCCAGCTTTATCCAGGATAAACCCAGTGTATGGGTGTTCCTATCTCTTCACATCCATGCCAACATTTATTGTTCTGGAACTTTTTGATAAAGGCCATTCTCACTGGAGATAAGTGATATCTCATTGTGGTTTTCATTTGCATTTCCCTGACGATTACAGATGTTGAGCATTTGTTCTTATGTTTTTTGGCCATTATCTTCTTTTGAAAAGTTTCCGTTCATGTCCTTTGCCCACTTTTTGATAGGGCTGTTTGATTTTTTTCTTGCTGATTTTCCTGAGTTCTAAATAGATTCTAGTTATCAGCCCTTTATTGGTTGTGTAGCATGCAAAAATTTCCTCCCATTCTGTAGGTTGTCTGTTTGCTCTCATGATAGTTTCCTTGGCTGTGCAAAAGCTTTTTAATTTGATCAGGTCCCATTTATTCATTTTTGTTGTTGCTGTGATTGTCTTTGGGATCTTCTTCATAAATTCTTTGCCTAGGCCAATGTCTGTAAGAGTTTTTCCAACATTTTCTTCTAGAATTCTTACAGTTTCATGCCTTAGTTTTAAGTCTGTTATCCACTGTGAGTTGATTTTTGTGAGAGGTGAAAGCAGCAGATCCTTTTTTCAGTCTTCTAATTTTCCCAGCACCATTTATTGAATAAAGAATCTTTTCCCCAGTGTATGTTATTGTCTGCTTTGTCAAAGATTAGATGGCTATATGAGGATGGTTTTATGTCTGGGTTCTCAGTTCTGTTCTATTGGTCTATGTCTCTGTTCTTGTTCCAGCACTATACTGTTTTAGTTATTATAGCCTTATAGTATAGCTTGAAGTCTGGTAAATTGATGCCTCCCAATTTGTTCTTTTTGCTTAAGATTGCTTTTGCTATATGGGGTCTTCTCTGGTTTCATAAGAAGCGTAGAATTATTTTTTCTAAATCTGTGAAAAATGATGTTGGTGTTTTAATAGGGATTGCATTGAATCTGTAGATCAATTTGGGTAGTATAGACATTTTAACAATGTGGATTCTGCCAACCCATGAGCATGGTTTAGTTTTCTACCTGTTTATTTCCTCTGCTATTTCCTTCCTCAGTGTTTCATAGTTCTCCCTGCAAGTAAATGTCTTTTACCTCCTTATTCGACATAACGCTAGAAGTTTTAGCCAGTTCAGCAGGGCAAGAAAGGGAAATAAAAGGTGTACTGATTGAATAAGGAGAAATGACATAGTCCTTATTTGCAAATGTCATTATAGTCTATGTGAGAAATCCCAAGGAATCGACAAACTACAATTACCAAGCAAATAAACAGAAACCCCTAGAATTAATAGTGAGTTCAGGTTTCAGTATATAAGATAATGTCATATACAAAAATCAATTGTATTTCTATACACTAGCAATTAAAACAAACATTTAAAATAAAATATAATATACAGGACAATTTACAATTTCTCAAAAAAATAAATACTTAGGTGTTAATCTAATAAAACATCTATCAGACTTATATGTGGAAAACTACAGAAAATCGAAAGAAATCAAAGAAGATTGAAATAAATGGGTAAACATATCATGTTCATGGAATGGACAACTAAAAATAGCAAAGATGTCAATTTCTTCTAAATCAATATGAAATCCTACCAAAATTCCACCAAGATTTTTTATAGACATAGACAAGATAATTTTCAAATATGTATAGAAAGGCAAAAGATTTTGCTTCTATTTATGTGATGAATTACGTTTATAGATTTGCGTATGTTAAACCATCCCTGCATCTCTGGGATGAAGCCCACTTGGTCATGATGGATTATTTTTTTGATAAGTACTTGGATTCAATTTGCTAGGATTTTATTGAGAATTTTTGCATCTATATTCATAAGGGATATTGGTCTGTAGTTTTCTTTTTTTGTTGCATCCTTTCCTGGTTTTGGTATCAATAATATATTGGTTTGGTAAAATGTGTTGGGGAGAATACCATCCTTCTCTATATTAGAGAATAATTTATGTAAGATGGGCACCAGCTCTTCTTTGTAG
>CM052440.1:94670450-94722804 GCA_028533085.1 Varecia variegata
ATGGGTGTATACCTACAGGAGGAGTGCGATGTGCACTGTCTGGGGAATGGACACGGTTGAGGCTCGGACTCGGGGGATTGGGAGGGACATGGGCAATATATCTATGCAGAACTTTTGTACCCCCATAATAAGCTGAAATAAAAAAAAAAAAAAGAAAGGCAAAAGAACTAAAAAAGCTAAAATAATTTTATAATAAAGAATTGGTCTACTAGATTTTAAGACTTATTTTATATCTACACTAATTAAGACTGTGTGGTACTAGCAGATGATAGACACATAGATCAATGGAATAAAACAGAGATCCCAGAAATAAATCCACACAAATATGCTCAATTAATTTTTGACAAAGATGCAAAAGAAATTCAATGGAGGAAAGATAGCTTTTTCAATAAATGGTCCTGGAACAATTGGATATCGATAAGCAAAAATAAATAAGTAAATAAAGGTGGGGAGAGAGGGAGAAGGAGAACCCAAGTCTCATATGCAATAAACTGAAAATGGATTGGATCATGCACTTAAATGTAAAATGTAAAACTATACTACTTTTAGCAAACAATAGGAGAAAATCTTCAGGATCTAGGGGGAGGCAAATAGTTCTTAGACTTTACACTAAAGGCACAATCCATAAAAGGAAAAATTGATAAATTTGACTTCATCATAATTAAAAACTTTTGTTCTGCAAAATGTCCTGATAAGAAGACAAAAGAATGAATTCCAGACTGGGAGAAAATGTTTGCAAACCACATACTAGCCTTGACAAAAGGCTAGTATCTAGAATATATTTATAACTTTCAAAATTCAACAGTAGAAAAAAATCAAGCAATCCAATTATAAAATGGGCAAAAAACATGAGAAGACATTTCACTAAAAAGAATACACAGATAGCAAATAAGCCCAAGAAAAAATGTTCAACACCATTAGCTATCTGGAAAATTAAAATTAAAATTAAAATGAGATATCAAATTTATCAGAATGGTTAAAATAAAAAATAGTGACAAGACAAAATTCTGACAAGAATGTGGAGAAACCTGATCACTCCTACATTGCAAGTGGGGATGTGAAATGCTACACCCACCCTGGAAAACAGTTTGCAGGTTCTTAAAAACATGCACATGCCACTCCCCTACAACCTAGCGATTATACTATTGGACATTTCTCTCAGAGAAGTGAAAACATACTCACACATGAACACAGTTGTTCATAACAGTTTTATACATAACATCCTGGAAACAAACCAGATCTTCTTTAAAGGAGCAGTGGTTGAACTATGGTACATCCATATCATGTACTACATACTTAGCAATAAGAAGGAATAAACTGTTGCTACATGCAACAACCTGGATGAATCTCCAGAAAGTTAGGCTAAGTGAAAAAAGGCCAATCATAAAAGTTACATCTTGTATAATTCAACTTATATGGCATTCTTAAAATGAAAATATTATAGAAATAAACACATTATTAATGGCTGCCTGGGGTTGAAGGAATGGGGGTGGCAATGAAAGTATAGGAGGGATAATTGTGGCAATGGCAACATTTTTTATCTTAACTGTATCAATGTTAATATCCTGGTAGAGAGTGTGCTACAGTTTTGTAAGATGTTACCACTGGGGGAAACTGGGTAAACCATATATGGGATATCTGTTTATTACATTTTGCACTGCATGCGAATCTACAATTATCTCAAAATAAAAAGTTTAATTAAAAAATTGTATGTTCCAGCTATAATTCCATTATTTTCTACTTTAATTTGTGTCTAAATCCAAGCTCAATTATTTTTTATAAGGTGCTAAAGTAATAGCTAAATACTGTGATGTTTATTACCTCCAGAATGTACTACGTCACATTGTGAAAAAGTTTGAAAGATTTTCAGGGAAAGAAAGAAAGAGAAAGAAAAAGAATAAACAATTCAACCTCAGACCATCACTTCATTATTTTCTTTTTGCTAATTTTATGTTAAACTATTTAAAAACATACTATTGTACTATTGTTTTAAATTATAATTTTGTATTTAGTTCATAATCCAAGGATATTTTTTAAAGTATACTAATATATTCTATTTCATTCTAATGATTAATAATGGTAATAAACAACAGTATAAATCTTTTCTACCGGATTTAATAGAATGCAATGGCTACTAATATGTGAAATTAAGTTTTACTCATAGCAGAACTGTCTCACACTTCTTTTACAATATTAAAATATAATTGAAAAAGTGGAAAAATGACATTACATTTATGGAATTATTATTGGCAAGATCAACAATGACACACATTATCTAAGGAACACATTGCATTTTACTCAGTACAAGAGTAGCTATAAGTTTTTAAGCTTGAGATGGATTTTATTGTTTTTATTTGTTGGTTGTTAACAGCACAAAAAGTTAAGCACTTATGAAATGGTTTTTTTTCTCTTAATAATTGTATGTTAATCTAAGATTTTCAAAGTGACTAAGTGATTCCTGGTTACCTATAGGATATTTGTCAAATATATTTTCATGTTTCCATATTCTCCCCATGAAATTAATTAGGAAATAGCTGTTACTTCTTAGGAACTCCAAACAGAAATGTTCCAGGCCCAGCTATACCATATAGGAGATTTGAACCAGTTATTATAAAATACCATTGCTCAGTTAGGCACTGTTGCACTGCAGGATTACTTTAAAAAATCCTGTAAATTTTAGTCATGTGCCTCACAGAGCATTGCCCAGTGGTTCAAAGTAGATCCTTTGAGCAGTACTTCACACTTTATGGATCAGGGATGAGGTTAGGAAAAGCCTTACAATTTGCATTTATTTGCTGCAAGGAGTCAGAACCCAGTCATTTGAAATCAATTTTAAAAGGATGGTAAAAAATGGAAGGATAAGAGGAAATGAAATGAAAGGTAAAGAAAAGGGCAGACAGCCTTTTGAGGTCAATAATGATTGACCTGTGTTTTAACACTTTAAATGAATAAACATAATCCCAATACTTCTGATTTACTTAATTATTCTAAGAGAGTTATTCACAAGGGCATTTAAATATATGTTAATTTGTCTTTACAAATATATTTAGCCAACCTTTACAATAGTTCCTTGGGCTTTTGCTGAATAATTAAATGTACACTATTTTCTTTACTATTTTATACAAATAAATGTCCAGTGTTTACACCAACCACAGTGGCATTAACGATCAACAAATTTATGGATAATTCTATTTGCAACCCAATGTTACATTTATAATCAATATTTTTAACCTCATATCCCATTCTCCACTCATCAAAAATTTTCAGAGAAGTCACAACTAGTCCCTTTACAGAAAAATTTTAGAGACCTTGTCTAATGAAGTGTCTCCCAAGTCTATTATACACTCACACTGAATAAGCTTATTCTGGGTACTTCTTAGGCATACTTATTAAATAACTCTAAAATGAAGGACCAGAGCACATAAATTATTAAGTTTCAAAACGTGGAATGTGATTTACACTCATTTCATTACTTTCTCTAATTAGGGAGTTTAGTTGCCATGATTTGGGTCATTGAGTGGTGACAAATGTCCATGAAGGGCAAAGATATTAGTCCCCACTATTTGGGGCTTGCCAGATTCCAGAATGCAGTTTAGCAAATTCAATAAATCCTTATATAATTTTTAGAAAGTAAAAAAATCACCTAAATGTGTAAAGAGCTGAATAATAAATTGTGAAAAGCATTAAATTTTTTTGCAGCAACTATGAAACACCTACATCAAACATTGTGCACGATGTGTGACCCAAGATTACAAAATTGTAAGATTAGCAGTTTATTCCCAAACCTGTTCTAGCCCTGTGTTTCCCTTTCTACTGATGCAATGGTACCTGCACTCTCCCAGGCATAGAGATGAATCCCGAAATGCCTTTTACCTTCTCTCTCCAAACTTCCCTGTAACATTCTCCATCCCCTTGGCTGTTTACTACTTCTGATTCCTCTGAGGTTGATCCTGGACTCATCTGTTTTTTCTTGAATTCAAACGAACAGTTCTCATTTCCTCACACCCGAGTGATTGCAATATTCCTGGCCCTTCTTCTCACCTCTGAGCTTCCTTTTTCTTCTTTCAGTCCGTGTTACACATCAATGTAAGACTAATTTTCTTGTACCATGTATTAACCACAATCCTCTTCTGCTTAAAAACCTCCTATAACTTCCCACTTGAAAGAAAAGTAGGTTAAGTTGTTCAGCCTGGCAATTCAAAGCCTCATGTGATCTGAATTTTCTCCCAATGACCACCTCCCCACCACCTATCTACCCCTGAGCTGTTACTCTTAGGATTTCCCCCCCTCCCCGCAAATGCTTTCTCCCACAAATTTGAGAGCAATTTCCTGTTTCCTACAGCTGTGGATAATTTCTGCCTTTCTATCTCCCTCCCCACTCTTATCTTCGTTCCCTAACAGCAGTGATGGTTTGTTATTTGTACATTTGCTTTCTTTATCTTGAAAGACTATATACCATCTGAAGATAGGTACCATGCCATGTTCATCTCACCTAACAAGTAATGGGGTAGACATCAATAAATATTTATTAGGTCAGTTGATACAGTCTCCTTTAGAAAGAAATGTTAAATTTACAAACTTGCAAATAAAATGGCCCCCTAGGTTGACATTATAATTAGTACATATTTCTTATATTTTATTGGTAAGATAAATACAGAAAGATATAATAATAGAGAGTTTTAAAGCCATCTTTTCTGAATCCGTTATGCTCCATTGACAGATTTAATATTTTTCAGCCCTTTAGTAAACAAAATTCTGAAAAGCACTTCTTGTTTTTTAAAGGATTTTGCAATCTAGTTGCAACAAAAACATAAATTTAGTCAATAAAATGGGGATGAAATAATAATTATAAGAACAATGCTCTTTTAAGAATTATTTTTTTTCTATTTTAGATGCCATTTCAGAGATTGAAGCATGGTTTCATTTTTTCACCCTGTGTAAAGAGAAGGCATTTTAAAAAATCCCTTTGTCTAGACTGTGGTAAAAGAATTACAAAAGACCTTAAAATAAAGTCACTTGGGCAATCCCCCTGCCTTGGGAGGACTACATATAAACCCAACTGGAAAAAGAGATATATTTTCAAAATTGGGAAGGGTAAATATAGATATATAGACCTGAACTTGACTTTAAGATTCTTCTATGATACAAACAGGTGTTTAAGCACCCTTTAAGGGTAAAAGTTTCCTTTTCCTCTTTAAACACTCTGCACTTCAATTACTTCCATAGAACATTTATAGTCTGCTGTGAATTATTTCTCTCATCAGTGCTAGCACTAAGAAGTGCCCTGTTTTAATAAAATCCAATCCACAGTAACACAAACTTACAAAAGAATTCACCACAATGTGCTTTCAAATAATTAGTTTCCTGAGTGCATTTAAAATATCATTCAATTCATAACTTCTCAAAAGCACATTTGTTATGTAAAATAGGTTCATCTATAAATTGACTGTCAGGTTATATGGAATCTATGTAAAATAAAATGGATAAAAATATTTTAAAGCTGCACTATGATTTCAGCATACAGAGAAAAAGCTTTACAGTTAGAATCTATTGAAATTAAGAGGGAGAGAAAAGGGGACTAATATTTATTGAAAATTGATTGTGCTAGGTACTATAATATGTTAGATAATATCTTACCACTATATCAGGCAATCAATAGATTTATCCAATTAAGACCATGGCATACTATCCAGATGACTTTTTACAAAAATCTAAATAGCTCAACTTTATATGATTGTAACATGGGGGTAAAGACTTTGAAGCAATTGTTAATTTTTACCAAAATCATTCACTCTAATGATGTATTTCTCTATGCAAATAAACCACTCAGTGTAATGGGGATGATGATACAGGCTTCCTTTCCCTCTTTAAATGTAGAATATTGGACCATCCATTTTAATGGTCATATGTAGATCTGAAAATTAAATGCCACCAAATGTCTCCAGCATAGCTAGTATCCCATCCCCTTCTGATCAGAAATTATGGCACTGCATCTGAGTGTGGCATTGATTTCTGAATAAGCAGCCAAATTGAGGTGTGATCAGTTATATAAACAAGTTCACTGCACTTTCTTTATATCTGAAACATCCCTGGAGGCCCTTACAATTTCTCAATATCATAGACTCTAACCTTTATGGATCTTAAGTCTAAAATTAGAAAACACAGACTGTCACGAATACCTACAATATGAAATATTTACAAGTATAAGTAAAACCCATTTTCTTTATTTAAAAAGTACTTTAGGCATGATGTATGATCAACCATCTTCTCTACAGTAATTTGTTTTAAAAAAAATTCACAATTGCAGAGATGCAGAAACACCCCCAATGCCCATCAATACATGAGTGGATTAATAAAATTTGGTATATGTATACCATGGAATACTACTTAACTACAAAAAACAATGGTGATATAGCACCTCTTGTATTATCCTGGATAGAGACTGAGCCCATCCTTCGAAGTGAGGTATCACAAGATAGAAAAACATGCACCACATGTACTCGCCATCAAATCAGTACTAACTGATCAACAATAAGGTGTTCACATGGTAGTAATATTCATTAGGTGCTGGTCAGGTGGGGGAGGGAGGAGTGGAGGGTGGACCGGGTGAGGGGGGAAAACCCACAGCTAATGGAAACGGGCACACTGTATGGGGGAAGGACATGCTTGTAGCCCTGGCTTGGGTGAGGCAAATGCATTATACGTAACCAAAATGTTTGTACCCCCATAATATCCTGAATTTAAAAAAAGCAGAAATTTTGGGTGAAAAGCACTAATACAGAACTACAATATTAAATAAAAAAATTAAAAAATGAGCAAATACAGAAAAGATTAAAATTTCCCATCTAAACTTTTTGAAATTGCACCTCACAATTTTTAAGCTATTATTCTAATGGATGTTGTTTGCTTCCATTTGAGTATTTACAGCTCAACCATACTTTTAATATCTTGCTGTTACTGTAAGTTCTGAAATTTCATGTGCTTCCTTGACATCTTTAAGCCTCACAAGGTACCATGAGTGTCTCTGCTCTCATCAGATATGCCACCCTCTCCCTCCATGGGAGAGTTTCCCCACCTTGCTAGTTCCCCTATCAGCTGGACCAGCCACATGCCACCTGGTCCTTAATCTAACAAGTTTACCTTCCCTGCCAGCCCATGAAATTATGCAAACAAGCCAGTAACATCCTCCCACAGGAACCAGGGGTCACCTCCCCGTCTTGTTACTACAAAGCCCACACTCCTATGCCCCTTCTGGTTTCCTGTGCTCCTGAGCTCAGCCCTGGGTGGCTCTGCATGGCATGCTATGTTCTCCTCCCTTGCACTGCAAGTAAGGACATGTGACTAATAAGCCACTGTCAATCTTATCATTCCAGTGTTGAGTATCCTGTATTTGGTCATCTTATTGGGTTGGGGGATTCCTCCTTCAATCCTGGGATGAATAGAAGGTGATCAAAATACTCCTTTAATTTGTAAAATTTAGAGATAGTAGTTAGACAGATTTAACCTTAAATGTCCAAGAAGGGATTTTATATTTTACAACCATGCAAATCCCAGCTTCCAGATGGGGAAGGCAGGGATAACATGCAGCAGAACTGAGCTCTCTGGCTGTGTTTGGCTGTAACCAGGCTGGGTAGGGCAAAGGGATCAGGGGAGCTAGGGCAGAGGAAGACCAGGCAGCACAGCCACATCTCTGACATTGTTCTACCACCCATTAAGCTCCTCTGGGGTAAGCTTTCTCTCTCACCAAAAATTGTACTGAGAGCCTAAAGAACATTTGAAACATTTATAAAACAAGACTGAACATTTCATGAATCTCTTTGTATAATATCACTTACTATATTAACTTAGGTAGCCTCTGAAACCCAGAGACAAGGATTCAAGAGTAGTTTATTTGGGAGGTGGAGAACTGGGACGAGGATTAGCAAGAGGTGACTATAGTGTGCTTTATCAAGCAAGATATCACCATAGATATTTGGAGCTTATTCCCACTGGGGAACTCTGAAAAACAGTATAGAACATGCACCTTGAAGTTGTCACAACCAAGAGGGATGTGGAATATTTTTCCACAAATGCTGAGATGGCTGTACCAAAGAAGAATTAGTTTTCTGGTGCCTCTGTCCTCCCCACACAGGGACTACTCTATTTCAAATAGCCCTCAAGCCTCTGTTCCCCCACATCACTCTCTGTTGCATATCCAGCTTTATGTTCTTTGTATTTCTTATCTGCACAAATAGGACAATTTTTTCCAGTTGCCTGTGTCGTCTACATGGAAGATCCAAAAGACTGGAGCTTTTGTTTTTTTCTCTTCTGTAACACCAGCGAACAACCGAGTACATCATGAACACTAAATAAAAAATGAATGTCTGGATAAATAAATGCTAACTAAGTCACCAACCATCTTGTGGAACAAAGAACTGCTCCTTAAGTCATCTTTTATGTAGAAATGATATGACAGGTGTCATGCTTGCCTAGAATAGGGAGTCTTCACTGGGCAAAACTCTCAGTGGGCATCACATGCTGTGTTCATTTTTAGGTATCACACTTGTAAGTGACAATTCCAAATGGAAGCCCATGCCAAGGAAAACCATGGCGGAAAGGGCCCAGGGCCCCCTATCAGGAGTTAAAGGAAATGGGGACACGGGTTGCAATGGCAGATAAAAGGAAGAGCAGGAATAATTGCCTTAAAACATTTGGAGAACTCTCCTTTGAAAGAGGGATTAGAGGCAAAATTAGGATCAAGGGTAGATGCCATTGAGAGCAAACGTTAGCTCATGTAAGGAATAACCTCTTCTCCCATGAAGGCAAACTTTCCCCATTACTGGAATGGATGAAGCACAGGTCACATTCACCTTCCTCCATTTCTAGCAGGTAAGGAGCACTTTCTCCATCAGTCTCTCATCCCTGCCGTTGGCTATGCCTGGAATGCTCAATCCTGAGTATTTGCATGGCGACCTCCTCTCATCCTTAGCCTCAGTTAAGTGCTACTCAGAATTCTTCTCTGACCAGAGACCGGTCCTGTGCTCCAAATCATCATAGGAATATGTATGTGTTTGGCGTAGGGGATGGGGGACAAGTTACAGCTAAATGTTAAGAACGAAGGCTAAGGAGTCAGGCTGCCTGCAGGGAATCACTGTCCCATCACTTAGTAGCTGTGTGGCCTGGGCAGGTTACGCAGCCTTTCTCAGCCTGTGTCTGAAATACAGTCAGTATAATAAAATCAATCCCATAGTGCTAATGTAAGGTTTAAACAATAAAATAATATATAGAAAACACTCATAAAAAGTGTCAATATATGTTCCCTATTATTATCAAAGCACTTATGTGGTTTTTTCTAGCACTTATTATAATTTATAACTCACTTTCTAGATTGTTTTGTCTATTTTTTTGTTTGTGTATAGTGTATATCCTGCTCTAGACAGTAAATTGCAGGAGAGTCAGGACCATGTTTGCTTTGTATCCCCAGCGCCTACCGCACGTGATAGATGTGCAATACGTAACATGCAACAGATGCTCAAAGAGTATTTCTTAAATAAATAAAAGAGCCAGGCCACCCTTTGCCAGTGTTTCCTACAGGCTATTTCAAACTGTCTTCTGGACAGTGTGGGTAGATGTCTAGGCTTCTTTACACGCCTCACCCTCATGGTGTGGCGGAAAACAGGCTGAATGAGTGGAGCTTCCAGCTGTGTGGCAGCCTCAGGGGTCCCAGTGAGAACCTGGTGCCAGGCGTGGAGTTAGCTGGCAGCCTCCAGCCACCACACCCCCGGGATTCACTGCAGGGCCCTCCCCAAGGCCACGTCCCCACCCTGCCCTGAGACAATGCCGAGCACAGGGGGAATACTAGGGCCCAGCTGGCTGGCCATTCTGCTCTCTGGAAAATCTTTGGTCTTAGGCTTGCATCATCCTGACCAAGACTTTCTCAGGCTACAGCTCAGTCTGCATCTCTTCCCTCCTCACTCTCCCCCCTTCCCTTCTGCTCTGCACTGCGGTCTGTGGCTCTCTCCACCTGTTACTGTTCCTTCTCCCCTGCGTCCTCCCTGACGCTCTGCACTCAAGGTAGAAAGTGTGGCAGAGAGCAGGTGTCCTCCCACCTTCCTTTCTGCCAGTGAAACAAGTGCACTGTTTTATAAAGACATGCAACAGTTCCAGAACAATTACAATGAGTGGAATTTTCTTCATGATTTCTAGCAGTAAGTTGCTAACCTTTTTTTCAAGTGTTGCTATAACTCATTTATTCATTTCTCTGTTTTCATAGGAAATTAGCAAAGATGAGTTGGGGTTACTAGAAACTACAATTTTAAAGAGAGAGTTGTTAGATACTATGATATTTTTTACATTTAAGGTTTCTAAAGGTCCAAATCAACTGTAGAGATGATAAATAGAATCTCAACTCTCCCCCATAAAAGCACAGCAACTATTTAAAGAATATATGCCCCCCCAAAAAAGTCTCTCCTTTAAATGATTGTTATTATCTTCTCACATTGTGTTTTTAATAATTATCCCAAATCTAGACCTCTATCCAGTGGAATTCCAGGGAATATCATTCAAAGTTATGAAACTAGAAATATTATTAATGATAACTAGGTGGTCCCAAAAGAGCTTCTAAGTCCTTTCTAAATAAAAAATTGGCTTAGGCAAGCAAACAAAGTTGAAATTTCTGTTTTATTGCACAGCCATTTTACCTTGGGATGAATAAGCAACCGTGTGTGTAGTTATTACAACTCCAGTGGTATCTGCAAGCAGTGAGATTCAACAGTGGGGAAAGAGGACCAAGTCCCATTTCTGGGGCACAAAAATGTCAGGGCTGTATGTGGAGCCTGAGCAGGTACCCATGGTCCCCAAAAGATTAGAAAGCAGCAGAGGAAGCTGTGGGTGACAGCTCACCAACTCCTCTCCAACATCACTCCTTTGTATGACCTTCTCCATGTGGCCGTGGGAGGAGTCCTTCTCATCTGTCCTTATCAGCATCGCTTTTACAAAAGAAATGCCGCTTCACTCCTCAGAAATGTTTGTGGTGGCACATTCCACAGTGCATGGGTCTTTTCTGATGAGTCTATCGTCCCCACGAGAACGTAACTTCCTTTAAAGTTGGAAATTGTGTCTACTCCACACGTGCACTCCAATCAGAGGGGGTCAATTGAGGCTTATGCAAAAATGAATGAATTCATGATCTATATTAGTTATTATCCATTGCATGGTTAGTGTTGTGGCCTAAAGAAACATGATAAATGGGCATTCTGATCTATAAAAGCAAGGGTTTTCATCTGTCCCTGATACACACAGGAAAAAGGAACCCCTCATGGCCTTTGAGTCAAGGCTATTTTATTCTCTGTATTGTCTTATTTGGCACCATGTTTGCTAAAGCCCAAGCTGTCGTAGATCTTTGCTTCTGTAATGCTCTACTTGTAGCTTTTCTCCTCTTCCCCAACCTCCTAACTTCTTGGTCCCTCTTGAGGATTCTTGCTCCACTGTTAGTCCCTTGGGTTTGGTGTTCCTCAGGCCCTTCCCTGCACTATCTTCTACTCTTACTCTAGATATTCTCCTTGAGTTACCTTATCATTTCCAAGACTTTATTTACCATGTACTAGCTCCTGAAGCCCATGTATTTTAACCCAGATCATAGCTTTCTTGTGAGCTTCAGATCTGCTTACTAACCAGACAATTGGACATCTCTGCTGGGCATCCCATGAGCCCTTCAGACTCAGCAGACATGAAATTGGGTTCATCCTCCTCCTCCCTAAACCTGCACTTTTACATGTGGTGCCTATTTTCGGAAATACTATCAATATTCAACCAAATGTATCCAAGCTGGAAACCCTATCATCATTGTTAGTCTTTCTTTTCATTCACTCACTTATTTACGGTGAAACAGCAAGTTCAGTCTTCACCTTCTGATCTTCCTCAAGTCTTCCCACTTCTCTTTATTTCTGCTGCCCCTCCCCTAGCTCAGGCAGGCATTGCCCCCCATGGATTACTGCACCAGGCTTCTCACCAGGTTTTCCCTCCCACACACTCCCTGTGCTATGGCAAGAGTCATCTTTCTAGGACACAAGTACCATATGGTGCTTACTTCTCTGCTTAATATTTTTCAGTGATTCCTCATCACTCCTAATATAAATCCATTTTATACAATACTCCAGATAGGTACCATGATTCCTGTTCCAGCCTTGTCTCTTTTCATTTCTTTCCAAGAATTTTATTTTCCTTATATGGAAGCTTTTTCTGTCTCTCTATGTATTATCCTTTTTCTTATCCCTGCAACTTTTTAATCAAGCTTTTACATTTGCTAGAAACATTATTTTTGCCTCTTTCACCTGGTCTTTTATTCACTTTTCTCAGCTTAGATGCAACTTGCTCCAGGAAGTCTTTGTTGACTCCTATAAATCCAAAGGAGTTTCCCCCTCTACATGTTTTTGAAGCTTACCCTATGATAGCACTGTCTTATAACTGTCTGTTTGTCGTATCCTGTCTGAAACTACAAGGCACACGAGAGTGGAGACAGTATCTATCCTTTTCATTAAAGAAGCTATCACAGTGCCTTGCACACAATTGGGTAATCAACAAATATGTGTTGAATAAATGAATGAACTAAGGAACTGCTGATAGAATTGATTGGTCATCTCCTGATTTGCATCAGAAAACAGAAATACAGACCCCCTAGAAAAGAATTAAAATTTCCAGAAATTATTTTCATCATGCTACCTTATTGCTAATCAAGTCACTCATTACGTCCCACGAATGATCTGTGCCCAAAGTGTTCCATGTGATATATGTTCTTCTCACTTTTTAGTTGGCTAATCAATATAAAGGCTGCACTCAGCAAATTCTAAGCAAACAGACTGAAGATTTATAGATTTAGGTTGATTTTCAGATATATTTGTAAAACTCCCTAGTGAGGCTTATGAATAATTGACACCCCCTTGGGAAAATATATCTATAAATTCAGATCTCCCCACATGTTGAAAGTATGTTTCTATTGTTTTTCCCAAGTATTGCAAAGCTGAGTGGTTTTGTGATAGGCCCAATACCAGAGGTGGCTGCTGAAACTCCAAATATGTTTATTAGGAGAAAAAAGTATGTGTGTATGTGTGTGTGGGTTTGTGGGTTTGCGCATATAATTGTGAATATATACATACTTTAAATACGTTTGTCATATTGTGATTACTAAAGCTTGTTCCTAAGGAAAATGTGTACTCTATGATGGAGGGAATAGGTTTGTTTCCCTGAGTACAACGACTCAGATGCAACGGGCCACATCCACATTACCTCTACTACCTTCTCATCCCCAAAATCTGAAGATCTCTGTTCAACCATTGGCCACTGGGCACTTCTATTAGGGTTCTATTTGGCAGATATTTCCACAATTTGCCTAAAATTAGCCTAACATGGCAACAGATTGTCTATGTCTAGTTCAAAATCAATAATGAAGTATAGTAGTATATAAGCACTCCATAGTACTTTGATTTTTTCTTACAGGTTAAAAATTGTCAGTGACAACATAACAAGGTCTGGATTAAAATTTCTCTCAGAAAAGATTCCAGGAAACTCCTTTAGAATGGTTTGAATGCCATTATTCTGGTTTTGAGACCAGCCCCGGTAGTTCTAGGGAGTAGAAAATTGCTGAGAATCTCCAAAGCAATTTGTAATAAAAAATTCATTGAAATTCACTTTCTCTTATAAATATATGCTAAGCTTCACTTTTCAGAGACAAAGGTGGTGTCAAGAAATCAAACATTCCTCAGAGGAGAATGTCAGGAGCTATCCAAGAGAACCAGTTACCAGATACGGCTGGCATGCAGCCCCCTTCGGAGATTTGTCAGTGTCCAGGGATGAATTTAACCACGGTCCTAGGCCAGTCCTCACTGGCTGAAATGTCGTTGAGAACAGAGATCTGCGATCAGGGTGAGAATTGACATGCCCTAGCAAAGAGGGACTCCTTGAGTGAGGTTTGTGTAGCCTTTCCTAGTCGAAACCCACTCCTTAATTGGAATGGTGGCTTTAAATTCTATTCCTCAGTTTGATGAATCTGTAATTCCTAGTTCTAACTTTGGCCAATTTCCAGAGGGAGATTTACTATTCACTTTACCTTTGATGTTACAATTTTGGACTCTATACTTGCCACCTTGTCATCTTAAACACATTTCCTAAATCCTAAATCATATAAAACATTTATATACTGGACTCCAATTTCTGTTCTGGTGCTCAGCATGGTCT
This sequence comes from Varecia variegata, assembly GCA_028533085.1. Taxonomy (NCBI): domain Eukaryota; kingdom Metazoa; phylum Chordata; class Mammalia; order Primates; family Lemuridae; genus Varecia; species Varecia variegata. The sequence goes on from CM052440.1 coordinate 94,684,662, forward strand.
CTAAAGATACTGCTCAAAAAAGGTGGGATTTCCTAGATTACAGCATGCCATTGGGCCAAGTTAAAAATCAAAGAGGTGGTTTATTATGTTGTTTACTATCATGACTTTGATATTCCTGTATCCTTATTATTATATTGTACTATAATTATTTTCTTACTCACTTTCTTCCCCTTTGACCCATTCACCTCCCACCCTAGATAGTGAGCTGCTTAAAGACAAAGAACAGGTCATCTTTTCCCATGTGTCTAACACAGCAGGTTATATAATATTTTTAAGAGCTTTTTCCAAATTACAACTATTGAAAACAGAATGGCATTAAAATTTATTCCCACAAAAACAGGAACTAAACTGAATAAATTTAAAATGATAGTTAAAATGTAATAGAAGACTAAATCTTGAAATTCTAAATTTCATTTTGGAATACCTCAACTAATGGAAAGATCTTTTGATGGAAAAAAAATCTATATTTCAATTGGACAAATTTATATTCTCTATGAGAATAAAGTGGAATTAAGAAAGGCTTTATCTGTAACATAAAATTTTGGTGAAGAATTCAAAATAATCATGAAAAAGAGAAGTTATTTGATAGGATTTGTCTTATAAAATATTTGTCAAAAAAAGTTTCTCTGAATGAAGACAAAAGGAAAATACATCTGTGAAAATATTTTGTTAAATTGGTAAATGTTATGTTTACCACAATTTAAAAATTATTTTCTAAATTAGTGCAGTCCAAAGTGAATAGTCAATTATTTTCAAATTTCTTAAGCATGAAACACCAACATTTCTAGACCCAATACTGTATATTAAGCAGTCAGGAGCTTTTACATACATTAGCTTATTTTTAAAAATTTTTTTTTCCTCTCAAAAAAGTAAGTGTATTTTTTTAGATACACCAGTCTAGGTACAAGAGAAGTGAGTACACTTCACGAGAGTTTGAAAACCTGAGAGGATAAACATTCATTAATTCTTTTTAACTTTTTTTTGGTGGGGGAACTAGCTCATTTAAGTCTAACAACAATCTAAGGGGTGAATACTGATATTATCGACATTTTGTAGATAATGAAACAAGCATGAGGAAGCTAAGAATTTACCCAAGATTACACATCTTGTGGGTAGTTAATCTGGGATTCAAACATGAGCAGTCTGGCACATGAACATCTACTCTTAACAACCAGGCTCTACCGTCTCCACCATGAAGGCTGTATACGATGTGGAAGACGGGACTGAGCTGGAGAATATAAGGCAGAGGGCATTCCACTGGGGATAGACCTCAAAGTAATGGTATAAGACAGGGATAAACAAAGGATATTGGAGAACAACAGGCAGCTCTCTCCACCTATGAGAAGGACACGCTTCTGGAAAAAGAAGAGGGAGCAGTGGGCAAGTGGGACCAGAGCATGGTAGACTCAGACTGCAGGGGCAGCATCACGACCTCTTGGATCCCTAAGGGACTGCAACAAGGCTGGAAGGTATCTATAGCTTTTCTAACCTGAGTTAATAAGATCTTCACCTACGATCACACACGTGGTAAGTATGCCATTTAGACACGTAGTCACCAATTTGTAGCTGTAACATACAAGAACAAATCCAAGGGGAAAAATGTAGTTTATTTAACAATATAGTCTTTATCTGCCATATGAACAGGGAACAGAATGGTTCCCTTTAAGCCAAATTCTGTTTGAAACAAGCTGACTACATTAAACTGGTCATGAAATCATAAAGCTTCCATTATATGTGCAACAATAGAGCCTTTGGCTTTGTACAGATTTTTCACAATTAAAATATAAATTAGTGTGCACTGTGTAAATTATGCATTATGCTCATTATATAATAATTTTATTATTAACAATAATGACAAATTTAAATCACTGGGTATTCTAGCTTTCAAAGTTATCATCTCATCTATTGTCTCTAACTTTATCCTCAATGCAACCTTGTACAAATGAAGACAAGGGTATTAAGCAATTTGCTTAATGGCAGATCTGGGAATAAGATCCAGATCCTCTTGGGTGTGTTCAATAATTACTTGTTTATGAACTGACCACTTGGGATTCTCCTAGAGAAAAAACTCTATGAATCTTAGGCCAGCCCACAGGCTCCCTTATGTCAATTTAAGTTAAAACAAAGTTACCTACTTAAAACATTTTTTGATTATGTGATAATTTTATTCATAAAATATTCCTAATGATACTAGCCAAATCCAATTTTATATATTCAATCTCAAGTCACTCTTTAAAACCTCAAATTTTGAATAGGTTACAATGATCCATGTCACAGACAGGCAATACCATAAAGTATGTTAAAATGTAGGCATAAATCTTACTAAAATATGAAATCAAAGGTGAAATATAAATTAAGTAGATAAGTAGAAAAAATGTTATTTTAAAGTAATAAAAGAATCAGAAGAGATGATAACTGATAAAAATGAAAAGGATATATGATAAAACTTTTGCAATGCTGATTGTGGAATACGGAAAATGCAAACAAGAGAGAAAGTTCACGTTAGTAAGGTAGAAGAAAGATCATTATTTAAGTCCACTGAAGATTTTTAAAAACCAGAAAGGGTGCTTTTTATATTAGTATGGAGGTTAATATTGGAAAGCCAGTGAAATTACTGTGTGGATGAATTTTATAAATGAGAGTTTAGAAATTAATATCTAAGCCAGAATTTCAGCAAACTAGAATTTAAGCAGAACTTTATAAATAATATAAGTTTTATGTACCCAAATCTGTGAACAGAGATTCAAATCATACTTTCTTTTTTCATTTGAGGAAATTGAGGCCCAGATATTGATTAGCCCAAAATCACACAGTTAGGCTGAAGCCAGGATTCATATACAGGCTCACCCTAACATTTCCAGGGCTTGGCACAGAGGACAAAGAGGCCCACATACCCTATGTCACACACTGCATCCCGTATCCCCCAGCCCTGCCCCCTTCTGTTCCCTCTCCTGGCTCCTTCATGTGACATGCACACTGGGCATAGCCTGCAACTCTAAGATCTGCCCAAGCAACTACCCCCTGAACGCCAGCTCTTGTGTACCCCTTTGACCTAAAAGTAACTCAGGGGTGCAGCTGGGAGGGTGGTTTTGGGAAGAAGTCAAAGCAGGACCCTGAATGGAGCTCAGACTCTCCGAGCAGAGAATTCAGGGTCCCAGGTACCCAGACCGTGGTGCAGAAGATGGGGCTTGGGCTGTAGTGGGCAAGTCCCCTTCATGCCAGGGAATCCTCCCACCGTGGTCAGGGACATGGCTAGAGTAAGCTAGCACAGGTCCCTGTAGGCATAGCCACTCAGCTGAAGCCTTCCCTTCCCAAGTCTAAGAGTGGTGCTTTTTATAAATCCCTTAGGTTTATATGGCATTTGTGGTCAAAAAAGTGGTTTCATATATGTAATCTCATTTGTTCCTCCCAGGACACCCATGAGGTAGAAAACACAGGTATTACTGAGGAAATTAAGGATCCTGGATCTGGGACTCAACATCCCAAAGTTAGAAACAAGCAGAGCTCAAGTTTTCCTCACCTCCCTCCATTCTGTTTCCCTTTCCCCATTCTCTGTCCAATTCTGCTTTCCAATAACTTCCCACAAAGCTGTTCTTTACTGTTTGAAAGAAACGACACTAGAGCACAATCGAAATGTATCTTCTCATAGCTCTGGGAGATAGAGGTCCAAGATCAAGGTGCCAACTAAGTTAGTTTCTGGTGAGAGCTCCCTCCCTGGCTTGCAGAGGGCCACCTTCTCTCTGTGATTTCACATGGCCGGTCCTCTGAGTGTTAACTTGGAGACAGACGGAGCTCTGCTGTCTCTTCCTTTCCTTCTTTATTAAAAAAATATATATTTATTTATATATATATTTATTTTAATCAACAAATAAAAATTATATATATGTGTGTATATTTATATATACAGTGTACAGCATGCTGTTTTGAAATATTCTCTTTTTATAAGGGCACCAAGCCCTATCAAATAAGGACCCCATACTTGTGCCCTCATTTAATCTTTATCACCTCTTCACAGGCCCCATCTCCAAATATAGTCACCTGGCAAATTAGGGCTTCAGCATATAAGTGTGGGGGGTGGGGGCACAAATATTTAATCCATGACATTAATCCAGATATAAGACACGTTTCTATTTCCAAAGTAATGCCGGATAAGTCATCCCTCGCCCTGTTTTGCACGATCTCATTAGAGTTAATTCAACACAGAGCTGCTTAGCTCTGTTTAATTCCATACACATTTTATTACCTTCTGTGTGCCAGAAGGAGCTGAAGAGCTTAACATTCTAGACTGATCTACATATAATCACAAAGGTGTACCAAGTGTGATGATGGGCACACAAAGCATCCCATGAAAGTCTGTCCCAACTGTTGCTGTCATGAGCAAAACCTAGATTCAGACAGCTGCACCTCTTCCACTAGCCTCGGGTCGCCATTTCTCAGTTGCTGACATGCCCACCCTAACGCAGGGCTAGAAGGAGGTTAACTTGCCCAGGTTTTTTTCCAGTGGTAAACGTACTTCAGATGATACTCTACATATAATTTTACATTCTGCCACATTTATTCATTATTCACTTCTAGTTAGCAAATATTTATTGAGCCAGAAATCATGCCAAGTGCAAGGGAAACAGTGGTGAGTAAAACGAGCATGGCATTGCCCTCATGAAACTCCCAGTTCATTGTATTGAGACCATTTCGCTATGCCATGGAAACCTTCTGTGATAAGTTTTATGTCTGCTTTGCCCAAAATATAGAACCTTTTCCTAACATTGGCCATTCATGATTTCTATAATAATGAAGTAGCTATGATGAATAGCATTGACCATATGTCCTATTATTTTGTTGGGATGGAGTCTAGAATCTTCTTGTTTTTAGGTTGTAATGTAGGTTAATCCCACAATCAATGGAAGCAATTTATAATCAACATGAGATAATATATGTTAAACTCTTGTGTAATGAAGAATTATACAATGATATCTTTATAAAAGCAAAAGAAAGGTGTCATGTATAATCGTTGAGACAGAATGTTTTCTTGTCGGGGATCTATGTCAGATTTGCCATCCTCTTCAGTTGTTTAGCTTTGCACAGATGTCTGAAATCAGTTTGATTTTTTTTCTCCTTTTAAATAGTATCTTTTTGGTTGCTGTTCTGCTTGGATACTTTAAAGGTTTATTTTTAACTTATTTGTGTACATTAAATCATGTACACCTTGAATATATACAATTTTTACTTGTCAATTATGCCTCAAGAAACCTGGAAAAAAGTTTCAGCAGTTTATATTTTTATCTGTGATCTCCCTTATTGATGTTAACTGAAATGCACAGAGCCTTCTTGACCTATATATTTAGATCATTTTTCTGCTAGCAAAATTGTCAACAATAACCCTGAATGTTTGTTTGCTTTTCCTGGTAAGAATAGCTATAGTAAGATTAGAATCTCAATTCTTTACTCTTCAGCTGTGTCATCTTCTTTCGAAACACAGTATTTAAATTGATTTTGCTTATTCACCTGCTTTATGGAAGTCCTTCTATCCAAATTTTCACTCAACTCACTGGTTTTCCAAGTGTCAGCTCTGCACTTCACGTTTCCAATACTGATTTTAATTCTCCTACTGATTTCATCTCCATTGTAGCCATCTCCTACTTGCACTGTTTTTCTTTTATTTTGATTTCCTCTTCTTTTGAATTTTGATGACTATTCCAGAGAAGCTGAATCTTCATGCATCTTATTAATTTCTAGTTTTCTTTTTTTCTGGCTTCTATGATATACTTACTCTAACTTTTCAAAATAATATCTCATTTACCTTGGTGCAGAAGAGCTTTTTATGATCCGTATTCACATTTACTTGTTGCTAGTTGTTGCTTTTTGTTGATTCACCCAGAAATCAAGAGATATTTGGGCAGACTCATTCCCCGCTTACCCATGAATAGCAGAAGTATCTATCCATCAACCCACACTCACTCTACACCTCCCTTGAATCAATAAGGCCCAATTATCAGTTTCCAATAGACTTTTTTCTGGTAGGGTCTTTCTAAACGTCACATCCACTGCCTGATTGTTTGCACTAAGGATGGACAAAGAACATAGAAAGCAATAACTGTCAGTACAAAATGCCACCCACACACTCCACCCTACATTTTCCTGTGGAAACAGTCCCACCCAGAATACAATATGCTGCTACCAGTTCTCCAACCCTGAGGCTACTTTCTGTCTGGTTATTTTGTGGGGCTCAGCATTTCTGACTAGAGGAGAAACAAGACAGGTGTCCAATACTCTGCCTCAAAGAATGATGGTCCTGCAGGACAATTATCTCACAAACAAGGAAGTAGACACTGCAGAAAAGCAGATCTCGCCACCTTGAAGGGAATTATTTTTATTAAAGTTGGGCCATGGTTGCTATGGTTGCTTTTTCAGTTCAGTTTCATCATCTTTGTGGTTATTAGAACATCCTTCCAGATTCCGGATTTGGTTTAATGCTAACGTTGTTTATTTGGTTTGCTTGTTTGCTTGTGTATTTGTTTGTTTGTTTGTTTTTCTGTTGGCAATTTTGATCTCCCCACACCTTCATAGGAACTTGTAAAGGTTTACACCAGGGGTTGCTAGCTATGTGCTATTTTAAACCTAAAAAGTAGACAATTTTAATATGAAAGTTGATTTACACAGGTAGACACAAACAGAATTACTACACTGACCATTGTGATTGGACAAAGCCTGCTATGTTTAAGCTACTTATTAAACTAGTTGTGGTTGTGTGAACACAGGTCAGGCCAAAAGCCATCCAAAAGGATTTCCAAGTACAGAAGGTACCTTGTTCAATGAGCAGTCAAACCCACTAAGTTGGTGGCTTATGATTTAAGCAAAATAATATTTTCTCCCTAAGTTTTTGTCTTTGTATGCTTTGTAAGAGACCCCCTATTACTTCATACCATGCAGTAACCACTTGAATGTTATGCCAGTTCTGAAGAAACATTAAGAATCAAAGATAATCTGGTGACCCTCCCCATCAATCACATACACACACACACACACACACACACACACACACACACATATCCCTACACATAAGCACACATGTGCACACATAAACATGGTTAGTTGAGAAAACAAGTTATACAGTTAAACACAGATTCATCAAATGAAGGCATTCAATCCATTGCAAAACTCAATCCCATTAGGATGACCCAGGAAAATAAATGGAAGAACGCCTTCAGGGAGAATTATAAGTTGCATCAACTTTTACCATAAGAGAAGCTTGACAATATTAAGAGTCACACCAGGAAAGTTTGTCATTATAATTAATTACTTTTCAACTATTAAAATAAAACATGCCCAAATTAAAACTAAAAGAGCATAGCATTTATCTTTATATTATGTGAGAAAGGACAGAAAGAAGAGTACAATACCATAAATAACTTTTTTTCACTCAAGTTTGCATCTTTATTCTGAAACCCATTTAGAAAACAATAGAATGAGGTACCATGGGAATAAAGGATCATTTCCATTAGACTTTAATGTGTGATTGCTCAGCAATGTAATTGAAAGCATGACAGTGGCACAGTGCCAGGGTCCTATTGCGAGGACATTATATCAAAATAACATGTACAGAGTATTTTACATCATTTTTCCCCATTTTCCAATATTGTACTAAGTTCCATGTCAGATCATCAGGTCATAGTTACAAGTAATTTTACTTGTCATCTAGGAGATGCCGGTCTCTCACATAATGCATCTCAAATTTACAAACGTTACTGTTTCTTCACCTTCATTTCTTTTTTATTTGACCTTCCAGAGCTAAAGGTCAGAAAGTGGTTAGACTCACACAGACAAAAATAAAGGAACTGTCAAAACGATGGATGCAAAACTTTCTTTAAAGAGTAGCCTTGCTATTTTTAAGTTTTGTATGGGTTATATACAAACAACATAAAAGGTAGACTCATGCCTGCCCAGTGCTGGACCTGATGGACAGGAGACTACATGGGAAACAGTGACTCTCTGAAGGGGACTGGTACTTAGCACAGTGCCAGGCACATGGCCGGCACTGAAAAATGTTATTAAATGAACATTAATTGACCAATTACTTTTCTTTTAGAAGCTTCTATTCAATAGGAAAATTTAATTCATTACCCAAAAGGATTTTTATTGGAATCCTTTCTGTAAACTTGTTATCTTTCTGGCCATGGCCCCCTAATTTTTCGAATGAGACAAACCAGATTGTCTAACATCATAGATACTTCTAATTTGTATTAGTGTCCTAGTGTATACATTAATAAAGGTATATTAGCTGCCTGTAGCCCTGCATTTTTTGCTGTAGAAAGCCATGGCAATCCCATTTAAAATCTTTTAACCTATTCACTTCACGGTAGCAGCAGTAGCAGAGCCTTCTGGGCTCTGTAACATAATAGTGCCCCTTTATCACGCTGAATGGTTTATTAGAGCCTGCTTGTACTGATGATTTAGTTTTACCATAGTGAGGCCACCACTCCAGGGCTTTCTACTCTGTTTGGGGACTCTTCCGTCATTTTAATGTTTAGGGGTTTGTTTGTTTTCTTGTGAAATGGGCTTTCATTTAATTTTAGCATTATTTACATTATTTATTATCGGGAGACAAATTGAAGACTCGGGGGTTGAGAACAGTGCACTGCACTGCAGAATCACTCTGAAATCTGCAGCTTACTAAAATCACGAAGAACATTCCGACCCTCAGAAGTCATCACCAATAGACTCTTGCTCAAACAAACATGGCGGTTTTCAGTTGCAGAAACAAATAGAAAAATAATGCTTAACTTCCTTCAAAATTTGAATTTTGCTAACCGAACTGCTCTATCCATAGTTGATGGAGTTTCTGACCCTCCTAATTCCCTTTGTCTTTTTTTCTTCCTGATTTCTGGCAACTGGGGATGCTAAGGGCAGAAACCTTAGCAGCTAGGACCCAATCAATCTGAAGTGAGGTTAAACTTCTTGCTCCGTTTTTTAAATTCTGTCTTTGAACTCCATTTGTAGGCATGGATGTCTGCCTTTACCTCCATTCTGAACCCTGCCTAGCTCCTCTGTCTCATACTTCCATCTCCCCATACAAGGGGTGACCCTGCATGGAAACTCAGCCTACAAGGCATCCGTGGGCACAGCCTCCTTTTGGGGTTCACTGTGTCCAGCCTATGCTATGAACCGAGTAACTGGGCTGGACTGGTCTTGGCTTGTTCCTCCTCTCTGTCTAAAATAGGCTTTAATTATCAATCAATTTCCCTTTCACCCTCACAAGACCTGAGGTATAACAACAAATCTAATAACAGTAAAAATAAATTTGAAAAAATAATGTGATTTTTTTCCAGAAAAATGTAATTTTCATAACTAAACATAATGTCACTGTGAAAATATATGTTATTACTGAATTACTGTTATTTTAGAAATGGAAGAACATGATATTCTAAATTAAATTTGGTAAGATGAGGATTGATTGACAGATACCTGCTTCCATTTAACCACAGGCATCAGGAATACCTTTGATTTTTTTCAGGCCACTTCTGAAATCATCAGACAGAGGAAAAGCATTTTTTAAAATAATAATTTAAGAGCCAGTGAGTATAACTAACAAAAACCTTGTCATTTTAAAATCAATCAACAGAACCCAAAGGCTAAAATCATGCTTCCTTCATTCTTAACATCAGCAAGAGGTGAGCAATTTAATTAGGACTGAAATGCAATGACCAAGAAAATATGAGGAAAAAAAACACTATGTGGTGAAATGCTAAAAAAACTAAATACTTATAAAACTATCTCCCTAGTAACTTTGCCATGGATTAGGCTGATCTGGAGTTGCAGGCCTTCAGTGGCGCTTGAAATGGTGAAATTATTTGTATTTCTGGCCTTACAGAGACCACTGTATTCCACTATATTCACTGTGGAAATCAGCAAAGAACAAAGAAACTCAATGAGGCTGAATTCTTCCAAATGTAGGCAGCCTGCAATGCAAAGATACCCTTCCTAGTGACACATCCAAATGAACTCCATCCAGAATCAAACCTTTGCATTTGGAGACCTTACTGGAGGAAAAAAAAAAATAGCTAATGAATAAATTCCATGACTACTTTTTTTCTGGTATGCAAATTTTCTTTGGCAAGTTCTGTATAACAAAAATCTCATTGAATTTAATGAAATTGATGCAACAGCCAAAAGTTAATACCGTTGAGGTACCAAATGCTACAATTACCATTGTTGTTTGATTGACTTCAAAGAGTAACCTACAAAACATCCTTGATCTCTGTTTCTGTTTCTGGGAATTTCAGAACTCCAGTAAGTAACATAATATTCGTTTCTAGTTAAAAGTAACTGCCCAAAATAACAGAAGCATTCCTGTTTTCTTGTGTACAACTTCCAATTTGTCTTTGGTCTGAGTTGCAAAAAACAAATGAAACTTAGCATTGATTTTTAAGACACATATATCCAGATCTCACTTCCTAATAAAATAGATCCTCCTACATTCTATGTGTGAACGAGCTTTCTTACTACAGATGGCATTGACTTATGGTATTACCTAGTATTAAAACAAGTGTTACAATGGTTTCAGTAAAAAGCTGAAGAAATCTCCTTCCATAGCTCTAAATATGACCTAAGTTTTTGAGAGTTGTGTAACTCTAAGTAACAAAATGTTTCAATCTGCTTTTCTCAGAATAGTTTTGTTTTAAATACTACTTGCCATAGCATCAAGCAGGATGCTTAGCTTGCAATGGGTACTTAGGAAGTATATGGTAAATGAATACACATATAAAGTGACTAAATAAGTTATTAAGTGATGCACAGCTTTTTCAAAATTTATGTTCTTGAGAAGTTCCTACAAATGCGGAGGATATAATCTCCATATTTAATGTGGGAAAGGGAAACTACTTTAACTAAACCAGCACATGAAAAGGAAATCTCCCCAAGAAACCTAACCATGCATAGCAAAACTTCTGATTCAGATTTTTAAAATTCTCCTATTTAATAAAATATTTATGTCTAATTTTTGATCTTTTTAAATCACTGTTAAGTCTCACTGACAAATGACTGGGCATTCATTCTAGTACTTTCTTCTGTGGTTTTAGCAGGGATAAAAAAGGAAGAAGCCAAAAGTCACTCGCGTCCTTGCTTCTAAAACATGATGTTATTGCTAATATGATGACGGCAATCAACAGGAACACAGAGAGAAGATGCCTTCAGCCTTGACATATCCACAGAAAGTTATTATTACCTCCCGCGCCCCTACACATGCGTAGCACCAGAAGGATCTGTCTGCATGACTTCTAAAGCAGTACAAGCTGGGTGGGGGCAGGGAATGTATACTCCGTAAGAAGAAAACTGGTGTCAAAAACCATGGAAATACTAGCGACAAATTATAGTTATGAATATTGTTGTGAGTATAGCTATGAATCATAGATAAGAGTATTGATTTTGGAGACTGATAACCTTTCATTTTCCCTTAGAGCCACTGCTTTATAGTTGTGTGATCCTGGGCAACTTGCTTAATGGCTAAGATTAGTTTCCTCATTTTTAAAGAGTGCATAATAATAACCAGTCCATCAGGTTGTTAGGAATATTAAATAGCCAGTCACCTAGTAAATATAAAATTTATACACTTTCTGCCTACTATATGTGTGTGTATGCTGCTTTGAGTAACTTAAAAATAATAGTTTTCCCTAAAATCTGAAATTTTTATTCTACCATTATTTAGAATTTCAAAGCAGAGAAATGTACAGAGAAATAAAATATGTCTGATGGTAAAAACAAACAAATTATCTGGCTAAATGTGAAGCCATTCATAAAATGGAATTTTATCTTATTATTGAGAGTATAGTATAACATTTAAAATACTTCAAATCAGCTATATAGACTTTTCAGATATTTTATTTCTACCAAACCTAACATGTATGATTAATTCTGAACACCTATAACATAATCTTAAACTCTAATGTGACAAGTCAGAAAAATGAAGGACTTTTTTTTAACCCAGCCTTTCATAATTTAAAATGTAACCTTTTGGTTTACATGATGCCTGCAAGCAGTGACATAGATGTTGACAACATTAATATCACTATTTCTGTCACTAAAATCTATAGCAAATGCATTAGCAGCCACAAACGGAGGTGGTTTTCCAGAAAGCTTGCTAATTGCATTGCAGCTGTGAACTTAGTTTTGCAGTGTTGATACATAAAAACACAGAGCTGAGACAGAAACACAAACCTTGGAAAGATATGTAAACAGGTTGATAGCTCCTTTTGAGTCTGTGTGTTTTTATTTAGATGACATATTGTGTTCTCACTATTGATATTGTGGGATATTTCCCAAATGATGATCAAAGAGACAAAGCATATCTATTCTTTGTTTGAGAATTTACCAAATGCCCCAAATTAAAGGTAGATCCTAATTGAGTAGAAGAGCAGGTCTATCTTAGACACAGGGTATAGGATGAACTAAATTCTTACTCATCTTAATGTGGCTGTATCTACCTTCAGTCTACCATTTCCTAGAGGGCAAAGACATCTTCAAAGCATGAATCCCTCCTGATAACATCAGATAATGTGGTCAGAAGATGACCTATGAGAGGGGTTCACTGGGACTCACACACTGGCAGCCTTATCAGTAGAGCCCACAGTTGTAGCCATTTGCACAGCATTGCCTTTCCGTCAAAAGGCAAACTTATCCACCATCTATTCATGATAATGGAGGAAATGTGATTTTCGATTATGAGCAATTAATAAAGAAGCCATTACTCTGTTTCTATCATAAAAAATAAATACAATTCATTATCATATCTCTGCTCCCCAATTTTTCTATTTTTTAAAAACAGGATTAAAAGCTAAAAAATCACTTTCCTTATACCATCTACTGAGAATCCCAGATCTTTAGAACTGGAAAGAATTTTTTGACTGCTTGCTTTCTTTCTCATTTTGTATATGGAAAAAAAAAATAGGTGGGGAGAAGATGAGGGCCTCTTCTGAAGTCCTGGGCTGGCTGGGGGCACAAGGGTCCTGGCTTCCGGACTCTCATCCCACTGCCTGTCTCAGCAGAGTTCCCCAAGGATGTACATTTCTTAAAAGTCAATTTTCCTCACACACCTTCAGAAAAAAAAACACAGTATTCATTAGATTTCATTGCCTGAACTAGTACCCAAGTTGTAAAAGGATAAAGATATTTTTGTTTAAAGCAGCATGGTACACCAGTGGGCAGTGTTCGTAAATTCAATATTCTTCTAAGAATTAATCTAAGAACAGGAAAGGACAGATATACTTTTACTTGACACTACTGCCGTTCCGTTAAAAGAAGAAACCCTCCAAATAAAACAAGTTACTGGCAGTAAAACGTGGGGCTTCCCCGTCAATTTGAACATCAAATACCATCTCAGGAAGCCCCAACTACCAGTGTCAAACAGACAAAGGCATTCATAAGTGGGCTGTTGTTAGAATTTGCCTTCTTCAGTGGGTCTCTCTTTTTCCTTTTATGCTCTGTTCTTTATAATTGCCTAAGAACAAAACATAATCTTAATTTTATGTATCTGACTTTGTAATTAACTTGATTCGCATGGAACTTAAAGGTGGAGGTATACCACATAGCCTGTGAGAAATCATTCATGGTTCATGAGTTATTTAAATAATGCTAATTCTAAATCCCCATATATTATGATTTGCCCTAAAGTGATAACCAAGAAGTTAAGGAAAAAGAAAATGATTCATGAATAATTGGACATTTTATATTTGAGATTTAAAACTTAACAGAACAATCTAGACTTTGTTCTTACCAATAATGTTTTTTCATGTCCTTGAACTAAATAAAATCAGAGTTTACTAAACACAGTACTTCAGTCATTTTATGTCTATATTGAAACAAAGGGGAAAGGAATTTGAGATTAATATTGTTTTGAATAAACAGTTCACTTTTATTCCAATTTAAAATGTATTATAAAAATGGCCATGAAAAAAAGAAATGGCCAAAAATGATGAAACTTAATTCCTTAGAAGCAAAAAGGAATATTTTGATAGATCTGTGTTTCTCCTGAATACCAATTAAAATATTTTATTGTTTTACACACTTATAGTTGACCTTCCATCTACGTAAGTTCATTACAGCTCTACACATTATATTGTATTGCACAATGACTTGTACCAAAAAAATTATAAAATCATTTGTTCTAGTAATCTCCCTACTGGGTATCTACACAAAGGAAAGGAAATCATTACATCAAAAAGATACCTGCACTCGTATGTTTATCACAGCAGTATTTATAAAAGCAAAGGTATGGAATCAACCTAAGTGTACCTCAGTGGATGATTGGATAAAATGTTATATGTACACACACACACATGCACACACACCATGGAATACTACTCAGCCATAAAAAAATGAAATCATGCTTTTTGCAGCAACATGGATGAAACTAGAGACCATTATCTTAAGTGAAATAACTAAGAAACAGAAAGTTAAATGCCACATGGTCTTACTTATAAGTGGGAGCTAAATAATGTGTACACGTGGACATGGAGTGTGAAATAATAAACATTGGAGACTCAGAAATATGGGAGGGGGGAGGGGGTTTAGGGACGAAAAATTGCCTGTTGGGTACAACGTACACCACTCAGGGGATAAGTACATGCAAAGCCCAGGCTTCACCACCAATGCAATATACCCATGTAACAAAACTGCACTTGTACCCGCTGAGTCCGTAAAAATAGAAAGGATTATAAAAGCAGGCTGTGAGAGAATGGGTGTCAGAAGGAACATGGGACACATTTGGGTCTCAGTGCAAGGGCATGGGCTTGAATCTCGCTCAGACTCTCACCAGATGTGTGATCCTGGGCAAGCGTTTCACTGATTTGAGCTTTGAATTCCTTTTCTGTATACAGGGGGATGATAAAACCCACCTCATATGCTTATTTTAGTAAGGATTAAAAGGTCACAGGGCTGCTGTCCCATACTGGTATTCTTCTTATTGTTATCTAATTACTCCTCGCCTGTTTTTTAAAATGGGACAATCTAAGAGCTGGGGAGAGAAAGGCCTAAGCAAACCACAGGCCTTTAGGTTGTGTTGTCTGGTACTTCCCCTGGGGGAGTCAGCTTTGTTTGTTTCAATGGTGCCTTTATGCCAGGCTTTATGCTTATACTATATGGATAAACTGGGGAAAAATCTTTCAATATTGAAAGCTGATTTGATCCCTACTCCTGATAGCTGAGTACCTAAGGGGAGGAACAAGAGTTTTCCAGGGAACAACAATAAGGGTCTATGGTGACATGAGATAGAGAAGGTCTCAACACACTGCTGCTGCTTATTTCACCTGTCCTGGTGTTGTAAAAACCACAAGGGGGTTTCTTCCCAGGTCCAGTTGCTCATCACACAAAGATCCAATTATTAAGACAATGAGGCTGTCTCAAATCTGTCTCTCCAAATAACGGAGATCACAGGCTTTTAAGGGAGGGGTCCCTGCCTTGAGGCAGGCCAGGGTGTAACTGACAAGGGGCTGCACACACTGGGGCAGGCTGTGGGGGATGGTGAGTCTTGGCCTCAGGAAGTCTGCCCTTGTCTTGCAGAAAATTCACCATTTCTGGGAAATGCCTCAAAACTTCAAGTAGTTAGTTAAGGGAGAGGATTATAAAAAACATATAGGGGTTATTGAAATTTGTTCATGGGCCTGGTTACAATGGCTAAACCCAAGAAGCCTCCCGACTCTGCACTCTTTATCAATATGGAACACTGTTACCACAACAGAAAAGAAAATGGGTGGGGTTGAGGGGGACAGAGTAGAGAACAAAGCGAGAGTTTAATTACAGCCACACTTGCACAGTGCTTCAGTCAGTCTAGGCTGCTGTAACAGATTAGCAAAGACTCAGCAGCTCAAACAACAGAAATTTATTTCTCATTGTTCTGGGGACTGGGAAATCCGAGAGCAGGGAGCCAGTAAGGTTGGGTTCTGGTGACCTGACCCTGGCCGTCTTCCTGCTGCATCCTCATGTGGGGGAGACAGGGAAATCATCTCTGTCATGTCTCTTCTTATAAGGATACTAATCCCATTCATGAGGCCTCCACCCTCAAAATCTAAGTCCCTACCTCCAAATACTATCTTGTTGGGATTTAGTCTTCAATGGGCTGACACAATTGGAGGTAGCCCACCTAGCTATAAGCAAGTTGATAATGTAGGCCCCCTCCCACCTCCCTTTTCCATCTCTTCTCCTGATGTCTTCCTTTCTCTTCCTCTAGTGCCCCCAGCTGCCACCTTAGGGGCAGGGGCACAAGGGTACTCATGCTGTTCTCTGCTGCCTCACTCTGCCCTATTCCTCCAGAAAACATCCATTCCTTCCTTGCAGTTAGATAGTATCAGGAAAGTGCCTAAGTCATTCTCATTAAGGTAAATGACTGATTACCCTTAACCTTCTGTGGCACATTTGCTTAGAAATCCAAATAAATCTTCTAATGGATCACATCCCAGGCAATGTGGACGAGATACATTTCCAAGTGGTGTCTGCTCACTACTTTGAAAAACTGGGAGCACAGTGAGTCCAGGCAAGTGAACTGTGCCCACGAAATGTGATTGCAGTGGCACCTCTAAATGGGAAGCCGTCTTCCAGCCTAACACCCACGGGAAGGCTGGTCTCTTTATTTACAAAACTCCTAGGGCTCATGGGATTTACTTTCTTTTAGCTCATTAAAGCTTTTCTTTCCAAAAACAGGCCTTCCAGCTTTCATTTCTCTGCTGGTAGCTCTTTAAGGATTCCACTGTCCCTTCTGAGTTGTGCTCCTTGGACATGGATTCCCCAGCGATGTTCCGATTCATCCACGGTCACGGCTCCCTTCCTGACAGCTGGCCTGTGCTGTGTTATGGGAGTTCCCCAACTCAGAGCTGGCTCACTTCATCCTTATTAATTTACCCTGTCACAGGTGTATTTGTGAACAATTAATAAGTGTAATTGAATCCATTATATACCAAACAAATTGTTTCACAAAATTCTATTCATTGTGTTACCTTCTAACTGAGGAACACCAGTAATTACTCTCATGATGTATAGCACTTAATAATCCAGGCATACCTTCAGAAACAAAAAAATTTCTTGACACCTGTGTATCTCTTCAAATTACTACAGTGATCTTTGGCTGGGAGCCAATGACATAGAATGTTTTAAAATAGCTAAGATTTTTAAGAGGATTATTCATATGATAAAGCTATATTTAAGAGTTCTCTAGTTTTTTTTGGGACAGGACTCTTTATCATATAATATGCTTTGTGTATACTCACAAAAAGAAAACCAGATCATTGTATGTATCCATTTATTTCAGAAGCACTGCTATGCCTCAGCCATTTGAAGGGTTTGATTATTTATCTTGTGGGGAAAGAGTAAAAGCTTTATGGCTATCTAAAGATGCTACTAATGTAGGGTAAAATGCCTTTCCATGGATGTTTTTGAAGTTTAATGTTAATGCACAGTATTATTACTCTACAAAAGGGAAATGAAATGTAGCACAGAACACTTAATGCACCCAGAGTATCAAATCAAGGCCAAAGAAGAATTATGTTTCATGAAGAAAAGTTGTCACTGTGATGACAACTTGCATGTATTTGTTTAAATGGATAAACAGATTGCTCAAATATTGTGGATTGGTTAGGATGCATGATCAATGTGGGCTCTTTTTGAAAGCATGCGTACTTTCAATAAGTCAAAAACATTTTGGTTGACTAACGTTAGGAGAAGAGGCTAAATTTATCAGGCTGGTTTACTAATCGAAGAAATGTCAGAGAGCTTTATATGAGTTGATCCACATTAAATTGATCTAGTTTTCAAGTGAAATCTCTAACACATTTGCTATTTAATCACAAACTTATGACCAAGATGAGAGGCAGCTGGAAGTAATCAAAAGAAGCCCAAGTCTGGTATAAGACAACACAGTCTCTGGTCCAGTTTTTACTGCTAACAAGCTCTGCCACCCTGGACCTAGACTAAACACCCTTTGATCTTTTAAACCAGTACATTTAGACTATGGTTTACACACACACACACACACCCCAACAGGCTCCACAGTATATTGATCAAGAACTAAGTCAAGAAGAAAGAGAAAAATAAAAGCACTAAATTCTTCATCTTCCTAAGAGGAGGGTTTGTAACTTTGTTCCTCACCTTGACAATTACATAAAGTTTTAGCATTCTCTTGAAAAAACTATACTAGCAACTGCAAGAATGAAAAAAGGGAGTGGCTACCTTTCACATTTTTGTGAAAAATAAAAAGGCAAGAGAATTTAAGTATTAAACAAATAAAAGTATAAATCAGAATGATTAAAGCAGACTAAGCATAATAGAAAAATAAAAGTAAAGGGTCTAAGTTCCCCCTTTACAATTCAAAGACTCTCAGAAATCATTGAAAATAACAATCTAATATGTTATTACCTACACAAAATGTTAAAACATAAAATATCACAAGAAAATATTATACACAAGACTCTAGAATGCAAACTCTCTCCCCCACCAAAAAAAAACCAGGGTAAAAATATTGACATCAGTATTATTTGCAGTAATTACTACACTCTCTGTAAGCTCCATGAGAGCAAGGACAGTATATTTTGTTTATAGGCCAGTTCTCAGCTCCTATCACAGTGCCTGGAATGTAATCAAAATTCAAGAACATATTTGTTGAGTAAATAAATAAATTAGTTAATTATCATTTGGTTTGTTAACAAGACAAACATTAAATTGGGTACAGAGGGTAATTTTATATTCATCAAGATTACAATCAATACAAAATCTATAAGAGTATTCAACTTGTATCTTTCAAATAGTTTCAAAATATCTTAGTAAATGACAGAAATGCAGTCTTAAGTCATTCATCTTTAGTGTCTGATATGAACTCGAGTAATATTATGAAACTGTATGGCTAACGACATGGAAGCAACCTAAGTATTCATGGATGGATGAATGGATAAAGAAAATGTGATATATATATATATATACAATGGAATACTATTCAGCCTTTAAAAAAGAAGGAAATCCTATCACTTGCAACATGGATAAACTTTGAGAATACTATGCTAAGGGAAATAAGTCAGTCACAGAAGGACAAATACCGCATGGTTCCGCTTAAAGGAGGTACCCGGAGGAGTCAAACTCATAAAAGCAGAAAGTAGAACAGTGGTTGCCAGGGGCTGGAGGGTAGGGATGCTGGGAACTTGTTGATCAAACGACACAAAGTTTTACTTAGACAGGAAGAAAAAGTTCAAAAGTTCTATTGTACAATATGGTGACTAGAGTTAATGTATTGCACACTTGAGAATTCCTAAGAGAGTAGATTCTGTGTTCTCACAAAAAAATGATGCTGATGTGAGCCAATGCATGTGCTAATTAGCTCGATTTAGCCATTCTGCAGTGAATACATGTGTGAAAACATCAAGTTGTGTACAATAATTATATACAATTTCTACTTGCCAATTTAAAAAATAAAAAATAACAATAATAATAATACTAATAAAAGGATGTTTCAGAGTGACTGGAAAGAAGGCACATAAATACCACACAGAAGAATCCTGCTACATACAGCCCCACTCTGCAGTCATCTCCTTCTTGATTTTCAGCACACCAGGCTCACTGCCCCGGTAATATGCACCATTGAGGCCAATCCAGGTTCTTCTAGGTTTCATCCTCAGTTTGCATATGTTGCTTCACATTACTTACAAGTATCAACAGCCTTCCCAGCTTTACCAATGCCTCAATTTCCTTCCCCTCTTTCTGTACATGATCATTGCTCTATTTACAGAACTGCCTCTGGGGCAGGATCCATACTGTGCAAATTTTATGAAGGGCTGTTTTTCCTCTGCCAAAGAATTTGTAAACCATTCTCACTAAAATAGGAAAGCAGACAATTGTTTTCACCAATATCCATCCCCCACTCCCCAAAAAATCCCACTAAAATTAAAGGAAGGTCATTGGTAGCCATGAGGGCCAGAATAATGAGAGATTATTGACAGAGAAACCAGTTAGAAAAATGCAGGGGAAATCCAGGCAGTAAATAGAGAACTGGGAGTAGCACAGAATCCACAGGAATAAATTGGAGAAGTTGGGTTTGAAACACATTTGCAATGTGACAGGGCAGAGTGCTTAATAAAGGTGGGCGTTAAGGATGACTTCAAAGTGGCCAGTTGGGAAGATTCAGCAGATGACGATGCCATGAGTAGATGGAACTGTGTTAGAAAGAAAGGACATATTTTGAGGGAGAAGATAATGGCTTTGGTTCTGGACATCCTAATTTTGATGAGCTCATAAGGCACCAAAGATGAGGAATCTAGGAGGCAGTTGAGAGGGATTTGGTTAAAATAATGCAGCTAATCTGGCAACAGACTGTTTTGGCTGAGTACCAGCTATAGGCAAGAAGTAATCATTGGAATAATAAAAAAAAATGAGTAAATTTTATGGCTGAGTACCTCACAGGGAAAGGATGAATGACTCTTGGCACAGCTGCACAGCTGTACATCTTAGTGCCTATTTCAGGTTTCCAGTGGAAATACATTAGGACAATGTCCTACTCACTTGGTGCACTATTAAAAGGTAAGTCATGCTGTAAAGAAATTAATAAATTTACTATCTTTAAAAAATTGTAGTCATAAATTACATAAACCAAAATAGCAATGTCAACAATTTGAAAAGTAAATTCACTTGAATTAGGTTATTAATGACTCAGACTAGCATCTTCCCACTTTTAAATCCCGCAAGATTCCTGTCGTATGTAAGCAACACTTTCCTCATACCAAGAGCCTTTTAGGAGCCCTCTATCATATCCATCTGGCACCAGGGCAGCAACGTTATGGATCATCGAGACAGCTTGGCTAGAAAGGTAGATCACTTTTGTCAAGGAAGAAAATTTAAAGAGTCAAGGGATCATAACTCTTATCCTCTACAGTAAAAATGGCATTGTTGATGATTTAAGAACTTTGGATGGTGCTATTCAGCCAGGATAATTATAAAGAATACCCCATTGTGGAATATTATTCCATAGGTCTGTAAATTTTCTGTCACTTTTCCTATTTCAGCTCATCTTACACATCAAAAAACTCACACTGTCCATAAAATGGAAGATATGCCATACAACAGTTATATCAAAAAAGATCTTTGATGTGAAATCACTTCATAAAGTGCTGTTCGAACATCAGGTATTAGTAGTTATTTTAGCCTATCACACAAATAGTGCATCAGGACTTCAAGATTTAGAGTCAAACTCATATATATATATATATATTATTTTTTTTTTCCCCAAGCCCTTGGAAATAGCCCACTGAACTCCAAAATAGAAAAACAACAGCACAGAATTATGACCATTGCTCTAGAGTTACGGGATTTAATTCTTGTTTCAAATAGCCACAGTAATAAAACCAACTTTGAATTCAGTACCTTTTTCTCAACATAGTCAACTCCTTTCAAATTTCATCATTGACCCTGAAGTACAGATTCAATCCATGCTTCAGAATGGTCACATTTGTAAAACTTTCCAAATTATCTTCTTTATCAGTTTGTCTCTGAGCTTCAGAGCTACCTGAAACACAGTTTATGCCCTGGAGACAAAATGTTGGCTGCCAAGATGCATAAAACTGGTGATCCAGTTGTGCAGATGAATTAATAGACACCATTTATTTTATTTTAACTTAGTTTAGTTTAATTCCAGTTTCAGTTCTGATGGTGTTTTATCAAACCTTTTTCTTTGAGAGCAACATAATTGAAGGAGATAGTACAGATTTGCCACAGGTTGAATGCTTAATTTGTGTTCCTTAAAAAATAACTATGCTTAGTCTATTGCCACAAAACCTTTTGCTTGACTTTTTTGTTGTTTTTCATGTTTTAAAAAAGAATCTTCTCACGTTTACTTCAGGGTTTCTTCCAAAGCATGACGCTGCCCAGATGCGTATGTGTTTCTAGGAAGAGGAAACAGAGTTTTAAGCAGTCTAGCACCATCAGAAATTAATCATTTGACTCATTACCTGCCCTGCTTATTTCAACTAGTATTTTCTGTGGCCCAAGACCAGATTGTTCTACCTCTGTATGTTAGAGGTTTGATGTATCTAGAATTTGTAAGTTGTCTGCAAAAATTAAAAATGGTCTCTCCATTCATTTTTAATGGTAAAAAATAATCCCCACATGAAGAGAGAAAAGAATCAACTTGATACAGCTCTCTTTTTCACTTTAATCCTGTTCTCTGCCTTGTGTTCATTTCCAGCAAGGACGTAAACAATTAAACAGTGAACAAGTTAATTGATATTTAGCAAATGAATAAACTGTTCCCTAAAAAAGTTTAGACTACACAGGTTAGCTCTGGTGGTGTTCCATTCACTGTCATGTTCCAATGAGACTACATGATTTCTGAGAAGCTAAAATATTTGGTAACACATGAACAGGTAGAATATAATCCAAGGTCATGTTTTGGTGCTGTGTCCTGGGTTTGCAATAAATATGTCAATATAGGTAAACTGGAGCTACAGTTCCCCAGAATTCCTTTATCTGTGGAGCTCCAGGTTGTGGGCAGAGCATAAGAGACAATTTGCACAGGATTCAGGAGGTGACAGTGAAGCAGCAGCCATATTCTTTGGATGCTATGCAGGTCCGCAGGGCAACCAGCATTGTTTCGGATAATGCAGTCATTGCCGCAGTGCCAGCTCAGCTGGCTAGCTGGGGTGGCAGCCTGGTGAAGCTCCTTAGCTCCTTCCCACTCTTCTAAGCTCATCCCACCCATCCAGCAGGAGCATATTTAGCTCTGCCAGGAAGGGTCCAGCTCCAGCTTCTCTTGCAGGCCATGCCCATCGTCAAAGATGGAGGCTGAGAGGTGGTGAGAGAGGCAAGTGGGTCCTTGTGGGAACCAGCTCAGCCTGAGCCTGAGGAGTTTCAGTTTGTTCCTACTCCTCTGCATTTCATATCCTCTTTTTTTCCCCAGCTGCCTTCCCTGTAGACTTCAGGCTCCAACGCCAGACACTGAAGCAACAGACTCACATCCACTGTTTAACGTGTGTTGGTCTGCTTAGGCTGCTATAAAAAATATCATAGAGTCTGGGGATTGAACAACAAACCCTTACTAGTTCACAGTTCTGGAGGGTGGAGCATCCAAGATTGGAGCACTGGCATGGTCAGGGTCTGGTGAGCTCTCTCTTCCTGGCTTGTAGATGGTGGCCTTCTTGCTGTGTCCTCACACAGCCAAAAGAGAGAGCTCTGGTCTCTTCACTTCCTTGTAAGGGCACCAATTGCATCGTGAGAACTCCACCCTCAAGACCTCATCCAAACCCAGTCACCTCCCAAAGGCCCCACTTCCAAATACCATTACATTGGGGATTGGGGTTCAACGTATGGACTTGGCCAGGTGCGGTGGCTCACCCCTGTAATCCTAGCACTCTGGGAGGCCGAGGAAGGAGGATCGCTGGAGGTCAGGGGTTCGAGACCAGCCTGAGCAAGAACGAGACCCCGTCTCTACAAAAAATAGAAAGAAATTATCTGGACAACTAAAAATATATGGAAAAAATTAGCTGGGCATGATGGCGGATGCCTGTAGTCCCAGTGACTTGGGAGGCTGAGGCAGAAGGATTGCCTAAGCCCAGGAGTTTGAGGTTGCTGTGAGCTCGGCTGACGCCACGGCACTCTAGGCCGGGCAACAGAGCAAGACTCTGTCTCAAAAAAAAAAAAAAAAAAACCCAAAACCATATGGACTTTATGAGACACAGGCACCGAATCCATAGTAACCAGCACCTACTCCTAATGAATCTGCTTTTCTGACCCAAACCCTGAATGGTACAAACTGAAATTGTCTTCTTTGTGACTTTTCTTCTGTGCACTTTGCTCTTTCCCTTATCTCTGCTTCTCAAAATCTTATCTAAACTTACGGAAATAGTTCAAACCCCATCCTTTGCATGAAGCCTTCTCTGATATTTATGGTAAAAATTAACCACTTTCTCCTGCAGTCTCCCTAAGCACTTTTCTTGTATCTCTCTTTGAGCACTTAATGCATCCTGCCTTGTATGGCAGTTCTGTATATCTCTGTCTCCCCTTATAAACTCCTGGAGGGCAGAAATGATGTCTCACTCATCTTTGTATCCCCAAAGGCAACTATCACCGTGCCTGATGCAGAACTGGAGTTCAATAAATGTCTGTTGACTTGAAGTCTGGTTCAGTTTGCTTTATCCTCTGGCACTGCTTGGGTTGTCACCATGACTGTATCTAAAAGACAACTTTCCCCTTCTGGGCTCTCTGCTCTTGTTTTATCTATTTTTATGATGTGTTTATACATAGTCCCTGCTTTATGCCAGAAGACAAGCACATTGGTGATACATTTTCAGTCAGGTTAAATGTTTGGCATTTTTTCAAGTGGAAAGGCCCTCAACAGATGTATTAAGAGTTTTCTTCTGAAACTTTATCATGAAAATAAATGGGGCAAATAACTGCATCCAATAAGGCCCTGCATAGTTAATGTAGCAAGTACCCAGCACATAGCCAGCTCATGGTACACACGGGCCAAGTGACTGAGGGAATAAATCAATGGACTTACTAATTAATGAGAAACCTAATCAAGGGACAAAACTATAAGGTATACGTATAGTGCTGCTATTTTTAATAACAGGATTTGAGAATCTTCCAAAAAACATAAATAACTGCAAACCTTGGTGCAGTCCTGCCAACAGCCAGGAGACTGCTCTCCTCTGAATTGCATTAGTTAGTTCATCATCCTTGTTTAGAGTTTGCTATATGCTACAGTTTATAATGAATTATAATCCACAGTTTATAAAAAATAAGTTTGATTTACATTTCAAAAAATAGAGAGGGGGCTGGGCAGGGTGGCTCACGCCTGTAATCCTAGCACTTGGGAGGCCGAGGCGGGTGGATCGCTCGAGGTCAGGAGTTTGAGACCAGCCTGAGCAAGAGCGAGACTCCGTCTCTACTAAAAATAGAAAGAAATTATCTGGCCAACTAAAAATATATATATAGAAAAAATTAGCCGGGCATGGTGGCGCATGCCTGTAGTCCCAGCTACTCAGGAGGCTGAGGCAGAAGGATCGCTTGAGCCCAGGAGTGTGAGGTTGCTGTGAGCTAGGCTGATGCCACGGCACTCACTCTAGCCCGGGCAACAAAAGCGAGACGGTGTCTCAAAAAAAAAAAAAAAAATAGAGAGGGAAACGACAGAACAACTAGTGGTATGTCGTGTCTGTGGAACTAACTAGAGTCAGACTAGATCTAGATTTGTTTATTTTTGTCTAACATCTGTGAAAGAAAGGGCCAATGGTAGTATCTTAAATATTTTTCTAATATTGCTTAATATATGAGAATTTTATAAAAATTCTTTTAACTCTCATCTATTTATGAGCTTCCAGAAGTTGTTGCTATGTATTTCATTAGAAAATGGGTACAGCTTTGTCTTGGAAGTTTTATGATTCAAAAAATCTTCCCCTCCCCAAAAAGGCTGTATTTATAAGTCCTGAAGAACCAAGTAAAAATATAATATAAAATAAGAATAATTATGTAATATCTCACTTGGTAAATCATCAGGATAAGACTTTTTAGGGAAAGCCTAATTCTTTTTGTTTGTGAGGAAAAAAGAAAGAAAAGAGACTCCAGAAAATTTTTAAAGTGATTTTAGAAAACAAAACATTTAATCAAATCATTTTCTTATAAATAAATCTAAGAGAATAATAGTTTAGCTTAAAGTAAAAGTTTCCTGGCTCAATTTATGTCCACTGCTATGCACAACCTATAATGTTACCTTTGACAATGTCCTTGGCTGCACTTTATATTCCTTAAGTTTGTCCTGCCAAGTATAGGAATCTTCCCAAAATTGCTTTCATAACCCAGAGACTGCAGCATTTCTGTTGACTCATTAATAATTTAGCCAACCAAGGCCGGGCGCGGTGGCTCACGCCTGTAATCCTAGCACTCTGGGAGGCCGAGGCGGGTGGATCGCTCAAGGTCAGGAGTTCAAGACCAGCCTGAGCAAGAGCGAGACCCCATCTCTACTAAAAATAGAAACAAATTATCTGGCCAACTAAAATATATATAGAAAAAATTAGCCGGGCATGGTGGCACATGCCTGTAGTCCCAGCTACTCCGGAGGCTGAGGCAGGAGGATTGCTTAAGCCCAGGAGTTTAAGGTTGCTGTGAGCTAGGCTGACGCCATGGCACTCACTCTAGCCCGGGCAACAGAGCGAGACTCTGTCTCAAAAAAAAAATGATAATAATAATAATAATAATTTAGCCAACCAATTAAAATTCAAGAGGGTCAGCAAAGATTTTGGAAATCCTTCATTCAACAGACCTTCACTGAGCAGTAATGAAACATGAGCTCTGCTTGGCAGTGTAGGTTCAGGGCACAGATGCACCCACGTTAGTACAACACTTGTCCCAGACGCTATACCTGAAAACCTCCACAGACACCAAGAGCACAGGAAAGACGATAAAGGAAGGGTGATGTCTCAGTGACGTGCTGAAACATCATCAGTGTTCATTAGGCCAAAAAGGGTCTGGGCTAGGAAAAAGGCCTCTCATGCAAAGGGAGCAGACTGAACAAAGCTGGAGGTACGGAAGACTTTGGTGCAATCAAGGAAATATCAAGTATGGCTGATGCTTCTTAAGGAGGAGGAAGAAAGTATGAGATGGGCTATGGGCTACATTGTGGCCCCCAAACTCATACGGTGAAGTCCTATCTCCTCGTACCTCAAAATGTGATTGTATGTGGAGATTAGGGTCTTAAGCGGTGATTAAGGTAAAATGAGGCCATGAGGGTGAACCCTAACCCAGTCTGACTGGCACTCTGTAAGAATAGGAGATTGGAGCACACAGAGAGACACCAGGGATGGGCGTGCACGGAGGGAAAAACGAGAGGGCGGCCATTTACAAGCCAAGGAGAGAGGCCACAGGAGAAAACAGCCCTGCCAGCACCTTGATCCTGGCCTTCCACACTCCAGAACTGTGAGAAAATAAACTCCTGTAGTCTAAACCACCCAGGCTGTGGTATTTTGTTATGGCAGCCCCAGAAAACTAATAAAAGATGAGACTGGGGAGGGAGGCTGGGGCCTTTGCATGGGAGGCCTCATACATCCTGAGATTTAGCACATCCTGCAGGCTGTGGGAGTCTTTAACCAGGCATAGGTAGGAGATGAGCAATATATTAATGGTGTATTTTATTTTATAAAATATCACTCTGACAATTGTGTACAAGATAGAAGACATGGGCAGATTGCAAAAAGAGAAACCAATAGCTGAGTTAAGCAGTAATGAGAGTCTAACAGGTGGGAGGAGGGGAGAGGAGAGGTCTGATGTGTGAGATGTTTCAGAGCCACACTCAGCAGAAACTGGACCCAGAGGTGATGTCATGTTTTACAAATGAGAATGACAATGTTGGGACCTGCAATATAGGAAGTCAATAAGCACTTATTGAATGAATATGTAAGTGAATGGATGAAAAGACAAGCCAATTATCCTGTTCATTAGATGTACATCTGAGTATAAATCATACTACCCCAAACATAGTAATGACATTCATACTACTACCCCTCAGAAATACAATTTGCCATGTACTAAATATGCAGACATTTGAGTACTGATTCTAAATAGACAGGTACAATACCCATCTGCTCTTGTCTGTTTTTCTATAACATATGCTGATTGACTGCTCAGTAGATACACAACTATGTGCTAGTTTGGCTCAGGAGTGGTGCTATAAAGAAACATAAACCAGACCTGTGCCCTAAAAGGGCTTTAAAATAATCTAAGAACTACAAAACATTTCTTCTTTAAATGTATGTAGCAAAACAAAAAGTCTTATAAAATATCAGAGAAGAAGTGCTGCTGATACGGCCCTGACGTACCTTATTCTAAAGGAGTCAGGCAGAAAGACTTCAGTATGAAATAAAGAGCGAAGGAAAAGTTTGATCAAGCCAGTGGGAACTGAACTGAGCATTGAGGGATGGGTGGAGTTACAAGGTTTGTCTTCTCCGGGATTTTCTCAAAAGGGTAAGATAAAAGTAAGAAAACATTAATACAGAAGACCCATATGGCTAGTGTGGAAAGAAGCACAGACATCATCTAGTTTACCAATTTTGGTGCAGAGCAGGGGTTGACAAATTGTCGTCCATGGGCCAAATCCAATCCACTACCTGTTCCTCTATAGTCCATGAGTGAAGAATGGTTTTTCCAATTTTAAATGGTTGGAAAATATCACAAGAAGAATATTTCTTGATATGTGAAAACTGTATGAAATCCAATTTTTGTTATCCATGAACAAAGTTTTACAGGAACAGAGCCATACTCATTTATGCGTCCATATTGTCTGCAGCTGCTTTCGTGCTACAAGGGCAAAACTGAGCGCTTGTGACAGAGGCAGTGTGGCCCACAACGCCAGAAGTATTTACTGTCTGGCCCTTTACAGCAAAAGTTGTCTGACCCCTGGCTTACAGCAGGGAGAGAAAGGTCAAAGCTCTTGGTTTTTACTGTTTTTTTCTGAGCACTGAGTCCCCTGTTCGCAACGCTGACACGGAGATGAGCATCCTGAGAACAGGACCAGCACAGGGCTCACATATGTACTCATTAAATCAGCATTTTATAACGTGTGCTCTATGGAAATTAAGTTCAAGGAATATTAAAAGTTGTCACATGAAACAAAGAAGTTCTGTGAACAAATGATAACTTTGACAGATGCTGGATGATATTTCAAGGCTTCAATATGCTAATGAGTCTACAACATTTCTCAAACACTTTCCACCCTGGTATTTCATTCTACTCCACCCCACTCCCCATTATGGGGCCCCAAAGAGGACGATTATGCCTTGAAATAGGATTTGGGGGATGCTACATTAATTGTGTGAAGAGGGTGATGATGAACAACGTTCACTCAATACTCACTGAATTATTTGAAAATTCAACCACAAAAGCATGTAGTATGGGATAGTCTATTGAGAATGCATAATCTCAGAAGTTGCATTCTGATCCTAACATTGCCAACACATATCATATACTCTTGACGACCTGCAAGAAGCAAATTCTTGGCAAGGAAATTCAGCTTCTGAAGGCAGAAAGTCTACTGGCATCAGCGCTGCCATTTAAACAGATCAAAAGGGTTTAATGTAGCAGAAAGCCAAGGTAGCCAGGTTATCAACCAGCACAGATTTCACCCAGAGCCTCTAATCAGCAGGACCACTTGGAAAAACACATAGCCTGCAAGGGATAATCACTGCTTGGAAGGCAAGTTATGCAAAATCCGTTCTCTTTGTGTGAATACCACAAGACACTGAACTGGCTCCTAGGAGGGACAGCCATGGAGGCTGATAGAATTATCTCACTTTTTGATTTCTAAGGTTTCGGAATTTTCCTAAAATTTTAACTTCTTTTCTTGATTGTGCATCATGGAGAGAAGTGCTGACAAATCAGGGAATGGGATAATAAAATATATTGCCAGAAATAAAAGAGGAAGCACTGTCAGTTTGTTGAATGGCCTACCAGAGTATTTGGTGCTTTTCAATTTTTGCTATATACTTTACCCAACTGTTGCAGTTCACCTTCCCAAGGAAAAATTCACATGCTTAGAAAGCATCAGCCTCAATCTTTTTGTGAATCGTGGATTTAATTATACTACTTTCTGCCCAGTTCTCTAAGTGTTATCTGTTATAATCATCATCATCATCATCATCATTGCAGAAATTTCCATTAAGAAAAGCCTTAATTTAAATTACCTTAAAGTAAAAACTCTAAGTGATCTGTTTGGTAATTTCTGATGTTTATATATACATTTTAACTAATTTTCTTAAAATGTGACAAAACTTAGTATAAAATGTGTCATCATAGGTGCTATCATTTTATTCATATTCATATAAAATCCAAGGACTGGTTGCTATGATACCTAAGGAAAACTCCAGAAGAAAACAGGAGGTGACATAGGTGGATTGCCCCCACCCATTCATCCTGGTGACCTTCTTATGGCACAGACACTGATTTTCATTTGGCATTTAACTCATTATCAGTTCATGGGATCTGAGTGTGATATGACCCCTAGGTGAACCAATCATTATGTTGCATTTTCCCTGGCCACAGATCAAAGTGGCTAGTAACTCAATCTGGTCAAATCAGAGTGACCCTCAGGGTAAGCTGCAATAAAAATTACCTCTTTGCTGCAGACTTAAATGTAGTTGAGGCTTGTGCTGTTGCAGCCACCTTGCCACCATGAGGAGAGAGACTGAGACTGAAGCCAGTCCAGGGTGAAGACAGAGCTGTGAGGTGGAGAGAAATTGAGTGCTGATGTCATGTGAGGTCCTGGACCAGATCATGCTAAGATCTAGCCCTATCACAAACTTTTGAGTAATATGAGCCAATGAACTGCTGTTTTTCTTAAGTCACTTTGGGGAAATTACAAAGAAGAATTTTAGCTGGTAGAGTAACCAAAAATTAAGCATCAGAGTCTCGTTGAGAGGGTCAGTGTTGTTTTATGAATAAGGCTGAAAGAACAGCTTGAATGAATCTTGTGTACCATTAGGAGAAGGAAGCAAAGACACTACCAAGAATAAAGAATCTAGCATGAGCCACGCATTTCATGTTTATTAAAACCTCTTACTCATCTGAATTATTAGTATTTTACTACTATTTTGACCTTCACAGTAACAATTACACATCTGAGCTGCCTGAGTTTTGCCTGTGTGCTCCCTAAATTGTAACATTTAGTAGCACTCTGTATTTGGGTTTACTTTTTAGGCTAACCCAAAGTAAACCTAGTGACACTCAGAAGCCCAATGCTTTCTATAGTCTTGTACTTGTAAAGAAATGAAAGTTCATCTCAGAAGGCATATGCAGCTATTCCAGTTGTGTCCAAACATACTCATTCATGTAGTCAATAAATATTTAGCGGGAATCCACTCTAAGCCAGGCACTGTTGTCGGTACTGGAAATACAGATGTGAACAAACAGGCAAACATGCCTCCCCTCATGAAATTTACATGCTAAGGGAAGGAGATAGACAAAAAACAAGATGGATACATAAATTTAAGTGTGTTAGATGATGTATTCAATGAAAGGGGCCTAGGGATTACTGAGGTGTGTAGGAATATGGGCTACAACTTTACATAAAGGGGACTGGGGAGGCCTCACCAGGAAGGTGACATCCATGTAGAGACCTTAAGGAGGTCAGAGAGAACATTGTAAGCAGAGAGACTAGCAAGTGCAAAGGTCCTGTGGTGAGTGCATGCTGTAGGAACGTGTGTGCTCTAGAAACAGTGAGGAAGCCTGCATATATGGACCAGAGTGAGGAGGCAGAACAAGAAAAAGTGTTGAGATCAGAGAGTTAATGGTGCTGGCAAGTGAGTGGTTGAAGAAGGTAGCAGGTCCAGTAAAGACAAACAGGATATATGGATTAGGGCACCTTTTCTTTTCCTCAGTGATTAAAAAACATTGGAAACTTTAAACAGAGTGACATAATCTGACTTACATTTTAAGAGAATTACTCTGGCAGTGTTAGAATAAACTTGAGGTCAGGGGCAGAAAGAGGAAAACCAAGCAAATGATGATGACAATAATCTCAGTAAGGAATAATGATGGCTTGGATCGAGGTGGTAGTTATAGAAGGGTTAAGGATTTGTTAGATTCTGCTAAAGACAATAGGACAAAGTTCAGATACCGTAATATGGCAAGGAGCTTCATGACCCAAGCCCCTGGTCACTGCTGGCCTCTCACGCTGTGCTCCAGCCACCTTGACCTACGGCCCTATCCCTGGTGTCCTGCTCTCTTGCCCTAGCAGATGCAAACCCTCAGCCACCCGTCGGGTTCAAATTTGAGTTCACCTCCTCCAAGGAGCCTTCCACTGGGACTATGACCCTCAAAGCCCCCATTACACTTCTAGCTGCTTGAAATTGGGCTCCTTGTCTTGGTCAATGTTACGTCTTTGTGTTTCAAACAGTGCCTGTCATAAAACAAGCATTCATAAATCTACATTTAATGAATAAGTGAAATCACATTTTTATTTTAGGCTTTTTAATTTACTTAATTGTTCTTTCCTTATTTGTAAAATTAGGTAATAACTTCCTTACTAATTTTGATAACATGAATATATGTGTCTAAGATAGATCCAGGCAGAGAAGAGGTGCATAGACATTGCTGTAACTCACTAATTTTCAGTTTATACACCTAAAGAAGGCTGTACTATTTTTGCTGACTGTCTCTACCTTTTGAAAACAAATTTTTCCACTTTTTATTTAAAGTGTCACTTTGCCTTTTTGAATGCTTGCTTTATATTTTAAAATATTAGCTGAAGAATAAGGAAAAGACTTTGGATTCAATGAGAAGCAAACCAAACTTTTCTAAGAGCTTTGCTTATTCAAACAAAAACAGTTCTGTGAATCCCCCCAAAGAGAGAGTGGGTGCTGACCTCATCTTGTTTGTTTTCCTATTCAGTATTCTTCCCTACCAACCTCCCTGGGGGCCCTAAAAGGAATTACCAAACTGCACAAAGAACTGCCTTGATGGTCATGCTTAATTTGATGTTTCTGGTCCTAACAGAAGAGTGATGTTTAAATAACAGAAAAGTGCATTTTTTTTCATTTTTATTTTGATAGCTTAACATTTTGAGGAAGTTTGTCTTCCTCTCCAAAAAAGTATCACGTGAAAACAGCAAATTGATTGCTTAACAGGAAAAAAAAACACCATAGTCTCCTTAGAAGAAAACCAAAATGATCTTTATTTTAAATAATAGTGGCTCCATTTTTTTGTCATTTACTACATAGGTTAAACAGGCACCGAGATGAGTAAATTTTCTCCCTTCTGAAATCTGTGAATGTATACTAGTATTATCATCATTTTTCATATAAAAAATGTGAGGCTCAAAGTGATGAGTAGTAATTTGCCTAAAGTTACATATCCTCATAAGTGGCACAACCTGTAGACTAAGGGCGCCATAACACATTTTTCCCTCTAGAAGTGCCTGTTCATTTTCATCTTCCTCTCTTGAATCTTATTTCAAGACCTCACCACCTCACTCTCCAGGTCTTGCAATGGGTCTTCTAGCCAAAGCAAGAGGGAGAGAAAGTTCTAGAATTCTCTTTCTTTGTTTTCCTTGTTCATCAGAAAGATCATACTAGAGTGATCTTCTAAAAACGTTGCTTTGATCTGACACCTGCCCTACACAGAAAGCACTGATGACTCTACTCTCTCTGTCCACAGAACACAGGTCAAATTTCTTTGTCTGACATTCAAGGCTCTTCACCCTCTGCCTTGGTCTGCTTCTCTGGTCTTTCCCATCATTTGGCCCTTACACTCAAGGCCACAGCGTAAGATTCCATACCAGAAGTCTGTCCAGCTGCATGCAGAGGCCATGCTTTACGAAGGCCTGATGCCAGCCTGCCTGTCTGCTCTCCATTTCTGAAACATCCCTTGGGCTCTCCAGCCCCATTCCCATCTCATCTCCCCGGAGCGCCTCCCTCTGACATTTGTCTGTCCAGATCTTATCATATTCCAGTGACTGTTCAAGTTATTCTTCTTGAATTGGATCTTTCCTGATCACCTTGGTCAGAAGCAATTTCCTTCTTTTTCAGCATTCAGATGAAATTTATTTTGAACCATGTATACTATGGTGCCATTCTCATATTGCCTTAAATAGTAATCTGTCTAATCTCCTTTACTAGATTTCAATCATCTTGAACGTAGGGAATTAGAAGAGTCAGGATAGGTTAGGTTATGGTGTGGTAACAAAAATTTCTCAGTGAGTACAACAGTGAATGTATATTTCTATTTCATGCCACATGTCCATCAGCTGTGAACCTGGCTTTTGTAGCATCATCTTTTACCAGGTGGAAAGTGGCCTGTTACAATGGCAAGGGGAAGGAGAAGGTGAATTTAACGCTAGTACTTAGGGCTTCTACCCAGAAGTGGCACTGAACACATGCCATGCCTACTCACACCTTATTGTCCAACCGAGTAATTGGTCAAAGATAACTTCAAGCAGAGTGGACATAGGCAAATGCACGATGGTCCTGGAAGAAGGAGAAACAGGATTTTTATAAAATCCTGATTTTATATTATAAATCCTATTTATATTTATAAAATAAATTTATAAATTTATGATAAATTGTATTTACATTTATAAAATAAAAATTAGGGAATGACTGCCACAGCCATGTTAGCACCTAGAGGAACTCCAAGAGCTAAGCCTTTTCCCTGCTTCTGCACAAGACCATCTTCTTGTACTTCTCTACCACAGCGAGCGGCATAAGGGTAGAATGGGGTAAGCAAACACTTCCTCTTCTCTGGCTCCAAGTGTCTCATAACCACTGAAGTACAAAGCCACAATGACAAGACAGTCATGCCAGCACAACCCTAGTTGCCTTGTGACTGTTTCACACACACCCAACATTGCCCTGCTAGTCATTAAGAGGATGGGTTGGCCAATGTCTCAGCTATTGACAGATCCAAAACCTCAGTGGCATACAAAAATAAGCATGCATTTCTCACTGACACATCTGCAAAACAGCTGAGGTTTAGCTGATCTAGAGATGGGGTCCAGACTTCAGGTCGGGTCCAGGTTGTTCTGTGTGTGTGTCTCTCTCATCCTCTTGGAATAGATATTCAAGGCATATTCTTCTCACGATAAAAGGCAGGAACATAAAAGTGCAAGCAAATGGGTAAGCACAGGTTATGCCTCTGCTCAAATTATATCTGATAACTTCTATTTGACCAAAGTAAAACATATACTGAAGCCCCAGAACAAGGGGTGGAAAAGAACACTCCATCCACCAAGAGACAAAGCAAGTCATAGGGCCAAGGGGAGAGGAAATATATTCCTCCCATGGATGCAGTAGGGAGAGAGTGAACATTTGTGAGCAGTGATCTAATCTACCCTACCTGGTGTCAAAATAGAAGGAAATAAAATGTGAATTTTATGGTAATATTTTGATGCTTAAGCAACACTTCTTTCAGGATTTCTCCAAGACAGAAGGATGGATATCCCCTTAGCCAGAGAGTTAGGTTCAAGCTGTGTACTTTAACTGACTTCCCAGACTATAATTTTGAAAATAAATTACTTGGTCTTCCTCCCTGCAAATCACACAAAGACAGTGCTGGGCCACTAGACATTAGAAGGTGTCTGTGATGTGTCAGCACTTGGCGGGCTGTGTGGGGCTCCTAGCCGATATCATGTAAAGGATTTGTGTCGAGTGTGATGTGGCTAGTGCCAAGTTGTTGGCAGTAGCACAGCTATAACACAGATCCAGCAAAAGACCCCAGCATTAGCTGGGGACACAGGCTATGACAGGGATCTAGAAGGGGAACAGACTGGACTTCTAGACCTCTTGCTACTACCAGCAGATCAGGGAAGTAGTCTCCAGTATTTCCACTCTGAGGAAACATCGAAGTGGCTCCCCAGTTGTACAGGGTGACATCTGCTTACAAACATAATTAAAAATTTGCAGGATATTAAATGTATAATGACCCAAAGATGACCAATACATTAGGAATAACACAGGCCAGAGAGAGAGGAAAGAGGTCTGATACCAGAAAATATTAATGCAAGCCAGACTCTAGGGCAGAGCTCAGGAAAAGGGAGTGATAAGCAAATTGTTTAAAATAACCCATTTGGAGAACTCATATTTGTGCAAAAGGTACGTACGAGAAAATTAAGGCATTCAAAAGTTTCTGTACACATAGACGTGTGCAGGAGCCACGGAACTGCAGTTTCTCACTTTAATTCAGTTCTACAGGTCTGAAATCAGTAGATCCAGAGGGTCTATCGGAAGCAGGTTAGAACAAGGAGTTGGGCTTGAAGATTTCATAGTGCCGATTATGGTACTAAGCTCTATAATTTACCAAAGAAGAGTAATTTGTATCACCCAAACTGTGTACTCTGTCGTAAGGTAAATTATCATTTTTTAGTCTAAACAAATGGCTGCAAATGTTCTGGTGTGGATTCTGCCCCATGAGAAAAGAATACGAACTAGTCACGTAGGACCAGGCTGACCCTCCAGGGTTTGAAGAACGCATTCTCTCTTCAGCTCTTCAGAGGTGGAAGTGGAAGTTCACAGGGGTGACCACAGTTGGCTGCTGTCCTGGCTGCTCCGTCCATTTCTATTCAATGACAAAGTGGTCCAAGAGATTTCTTTGTGATAATGGAAATGTTCTGTATCTGTGCTTCCAGTAAAGTGACCACTGGCCACATGTGGCTATTGGGCGCTTGACATGTGGTTAATGAGATGAAAAAACTAAACTTTAATTTTAATTAACTTAAATTTAAATAGCTACATGTGGCAAGTGGCTACCATATTGCACAGCACAATTCTAGAATTACAGAGTCCTCTGAGCCTCTACGCTCTTTTAAGTACCCAGAAGCTCTCATGCCCCCCATTCTGCAAATGCATACTTGCGCTGCCAATAACTGGATGCTAAGGAGCAAATGGAAGTGTCTTAGCAGCTCTTTCAGTTGTCAAAAGAAAAAAAATTTCTGCTTCTGGGCAGACATCTGACTGTGCAGCCGTTGCAGAGAGACAATTTAGTTCAGAATTATGTGCCACCCTGACTCTACCTGGCAGGTGCCTTCTGTGCTGGCTCTTCTATCTGCAAACTTGAGAAAGATGACAGGGTTTTAAATGATTAACTCCTCTGGGCCACATTACTTAATTATACAGTACATCCAGGGATAGGCACATGGGTCTTTTATGGTAAATGATATGACGGTCTTAAAAACTCATTAATATGTCATTAACCAAGCAGACATTTACTAATTAAACAATTAGCCCCTCTGTTCTATTCCTTTGTTCCTCCCAGAGATGCTCAGTTACCCAGATCCCCAATTTAGCAGAAGGTCCCCCTTCTTTTCCCAGAGAAAATCGTTCATAAAGCAAACTCAGAGACTAAATGATTTCACCCGATTAGTTTCCAACTTGGCTACAAAGAAAATCAAAGCTGATTTTCATAGCACAAGTGAATATGGGCGTTGATCTAGTTTAAATAAATCATCCTGATACGTAAACCAATTTTAGATATATGTGAAATAGCATCCACCATAACCAGCATAAACACTGAACCTAACAAAACTACATATCCCCATTTAAATAAATACAAACGGACAAGATTAATGACTTCAGATGTGTTAATATGATTCATCACATAAAGTCAATACCAAAGAAATCTGTAATGTCCTTAACTTTGTCTCTCAGAAGGTTTTTAATATCCATTATGTTTTCAGCTAATTTTAGCTTAATCATATTTGTTGTGTTGAAACTATGCTAAACTGCTGTACAAGGAGGATTATCTAG
This sequence comes from Varecia variegata, assembly GCA_028533085.1. NCBI lineage: Eukaryota > Metazoa > Chordata > Mammalia > Primates > Lemuridae > Varecia > Varecia variegata. The sequence goes on from CM052440.1 coordinate 94,721,891, forward strand.
AATATCAAGATAAAACATCGCAAATGTCTCCTGAAACAAATGTCTTGTGTACTTTCATAAAAGGAAGCATAGTTTTAAATTCAGAGTATCAATTTCTAAGAACATTCAGAAGCATTAGAACACATGTATATTGTCTTCATCTCCGTTGTGGGTACGTATTTTACGGTTCAACTCCACAGTTACTTTTACCCATCTCTTGCTGACCTAAACTATAAACATTAGCAAAGGATCAAAAGCTGGGTCACAACTGAGATGGTCCAGGGGATGATAAAAGAATGCACTGGGAATGCTGGAGTTCTGATGAGAAGAATTAACACAATAGCCTATATTATACAAACGGCAAAGTACGTCTTGATAAGAATCTCAAGAGGTCTAACCTTGTGGAAGAACATCAAATTGATTATCCCCTCCATGAAATGGGTATGGAAAGGATCTTAGGGTAGCTCTGTGCCTGGGACACCATTAGCACCAGGAAAGCCCATGTCACGAAAATAACATTGGTTCTCAGACCAGAAACAGCTTTATAGTGAAGCTATTGATAGTGAAACTTAAGCCTCAGGACCCCTCGCAGCCCAGGCTCGGTGCGAGCTGAGTACGAGTCGCCGAGGGGGAGTCAGGCTGCAGTTAGGAAGCACTCTTCATAAGCACTTCTGGTAAATTGCCTCAACTGACTTAGAAGGCAGGGGCATGCATGGGTCTCCAAAACTCCAGTTTACATGCTCACATTTCTTTTTCCATTCTACAGAAATATTGACCTACATATTAATTTATACTTGTAATTTTCAATACCGTTTTTAAAAGGAGGACTCCCCAAATTATGTAAGCTTCAGGATGCACAAAACCTGAGTCTCCTCTTGAACCAATGGATGTACTTGCTGCTGAAATTAAATAACATATCTTTTTTTTTTTTTTTT
>CM052440.1:94722904-94761935 GCA_028533085.1 Varecia variegata
TGACCTCGAGCGATCCACCCACCTCAGCCTCCCAGAGTGCTAGGATTACAGGTGTGAGCCACCGTGCCCGGCCTAAATAACATATCTTGATTGCTAGAATCCAGTATAAGATGCTATTTGATTTAGAACAAAGTTGAGGAATATTAATTGACTATGTGAATGTTTAAGGGTATTCTGCAAGGAGCATGGTGATTTTTATGACTTCCACATAGAAAATACTGGGCTTGGGGACCAGAGGACCTGGTTCTCCTGACATCTGCATCACTAAGGAGCCCTGTGGCCTTGGGAAAGTCAGTCTCTCTAGGTCTCACTATGATCATCTATGAAATGAGGGAGGGGTGAAGGTCAGAATAGGTCCTTGGTACTCAAAATATGGTCCAAGGAAGCGCTTTAGAAATGCAGAACCTTGAGTCCCACCTCAGACCTCCTGAGTCAGAATCTGCATTTTGACTAGATTCCCAGGAGGTTCATATCCACCTGCAAGTTTGAGAAGGTCAAGCACAGGATCGGTCTGCTCTAAAGCACCTTCCAGGTCTAAAACCCCAGTACTGAAGTGGATAGAAGAACCCACGGAAATTAACTGAAAGTTTTAGGAAAAAAGCATAAAACTTTTGCTCAATTTTACTTTCTTCTCACCATCCTCTTATCCCCAACCACTTCCAAATTTTTCTTTTATTCTTAAATTCAATCACATTTTACCTGCCAATCATATTGTTCCATTTATCTAATTTCTAAGAATAAATTCACTGGTCAGTTTTACTTAACCATTGTGATTTTTTTGATGGGTTCCTGAATGTTTGTGTCCTCCCAAAATTCATATGTTGAAATCCTAACCCCCTGATATTAGGAAGCCGGGCTTTTGGGAGATGGTTAGGTCATAGCCCTCTTGAATGGGATTAGTGACCTTATATAATAGGTCCAAGGAAGCTCATTCACCCCTTCTGCCACATGAAGACATAGTGAGAATCCATCACCCATGAACTGCAGCAGCCCTCACCAGACACCAAATCTGTCAGCACCCACATCGTGGACTTCCCAGCCTCTAGAACTGTGAGAAATAAACTGCTGTTGTTTATAAATCACTCAGTCTATGCTATTCTGTTACGGCAGTCCAAACAGACTAAAGTATGAGTGCATTTCAAAGCCTTTGAAGACTCAAGAAATAAAGCAAATGAAAATTATATACTGTCTTTAATTCATAGTTATTTTCTACAAATACAAAAACATAGATTATAATTCAGTTCATTGACATTTTCTCATGTCCTTTTAAAATATATATACATCATAATTTCTCCAACTGTGGAGAGAAATTATATCAAAGGGAATTCATACCAAATCAAGGTAAATAACTTTGGAAGGTAGAATGTTTGAAGATACCAACCAAGATTTCTGGATATTGACACAGAGTTGCCCAGTGACAAGCTTTCTTATAAATACTAACTTAACTCCACAAGGAGGGATGTATTTGGGTTAAAGAACACTGTTAAACATATGGACTATGTGTTTATAAGAAACCTTTACAAAGAAAATATCAACCTGCACAAGATTGTATTCCTTATTTGTGCAACTAACAGGTACTTACCTGTACAAATAGCTATACTTGCATTATATGCAAATAGACATAGAGATAATTTAAGAGCTCTAATCAGTGCATACTTTGAAAAACTTTGATCCCTAAGGAGGAAAATGGAAGTCATCAATAAACTTAGTTCTGACTTGCATTAGTCATGGATTCAGAGAATCATGATCTCAGATTCCAGTAAATACCTGTAAAATAGGAGAAAAGTCATTCAACATTTCAACACTGGAAAACATTTGCGTGAGAAACTTTTTCATAAAGAGAAGATCAATCCCCCCTCAACTGACTGAAGACAAAATTAATTACCACAGTTGGCAGAAGATAAATGGTTCCAATGTACAGAATTGTGTAATTAAAGCAGCTGCAGAGCTGGAAACCAGCTCCTGACTTTGAACCTCAACCCCAACTTGACATTTCTCCCCATGTTCAGTTCTGCCACCAGCAAGCATGTTCACAGTTCCCTAGTCTTGCTCCATAATTACATGTCCGGGTACAGAAGTAATCATTGGTTCCATTGCCTGCATGAACCTTATCATCCTCTGGTTTGCAAAAGGTATGCTGTATCATCGTTTGAAGTGTTGAAATCTCTAGAAATAAAAATTTATTAGGGAAAAGTTACTGTTATGGCAACAAAATTAATTCTGCCACAACATGTTAAATTAACCACCTTACTAAGGACTGGAGTCGGAGCCAAGCAGAAATGGACAAATATTCAGTATCGGTTTCTTAAATGCCACTTTAGGTTTCAGTAAAGCCAAAGTAAACATCACAATTTATCTCAACATTCTAATGTTTATCCAGAGCAACACTGGCTGGAAAACAAGAGGTTAAGAACTAAAGAAATACTTCAAGCAATTCTTTTTTTTTCCTCCCCCTTTCAAAACAGCAAGGAACGTTGTCAGTTAGGCTCTGTGGAGATTTTTGTTCTCCCTTTGAAGCCAAGAGAAAAGTTTTTAATCTCATCTTTTATTTTAATCCTTTAAAATATGTAAGTGATTTAGAAATGTACAAGTTAAATTTGGCAGACGACCCTACTGGTAGAAGTAAAGCAATTTCTTTCAACTTTGCAGTAATAAAGGAGTTCAAAGCTGGCCACCTAAACTATCCGGATACCTCAGCCACAAGCTGCAGTCTACTGATTTTAAAAGCTCCCCTTATCAAAAATGCTTAGAAAAGCAAAGGACGGTACGTGGTACAAACAAGGGAAGTGACAAGGTACTATCAAAGAAATATGCTCATGTTTGAAAAATTGTTTATAAATTGGTTTGTTTTTCCTGTGAGGAAGAAAAAAAATCTTCATAATTTTTAGGAAAATTTTCTTATTCATAGGGAATTTTATCCATTCAGAGTAAAATTTTACAGGTTACTATATTTAGGGGCTTAAATCATTCTTTTTTATTTTTTATATGTTTATATATATTTAGATATATATATTTATTTCTTTTTTAGAGATGGGATCTTGCTCTGTTGCCCAGGCTGGAGTACAGTGGTGTGATCATAGCTCACTGAAACCTCAAACTTCTGGGTTCAAATGATCCTCCTGCCTCAGCCTCCCAAGTAGCTGGTACTACAGACACACACAACCACACCTGGCTTTCAAATCATTCATTTTTGATATACAGCTGTATATTCATAAGATTCTCATGTGATTTTTATAAATTGAGAGGAGAATTCTTGTTCAATAGTGGTATACTTACACCTGATAATGGTTTTCCAGTTACTATTTCTACATTAAAAAAAAAAAGACCCAAAACAAACAAAAAAAAGCACACCCCTCACTTAGCAGAATAAAACAACTACCATTTGATTGTGGTCTCAAATTCTCCAAGTCAGAAATTCAGAGAATGTGCAGCAGGGATGGCTGGCCTCTGCTCCGTGACATCCGGCCACCCAGCCAGGGAGACTCGAGACCGCAGGCACTGACCCGCTGGAGACTGGAGTCACATGGAGCATCCTTCACATAGATATCTGGTGGTTGATGCTGGCTGTCAGCTGCAACATCTTTAGCCTGTGTGCCAGAACACCTACACGTGACCTCTGCATGAATTCCATGGGCTTCCTTTCAAGATGGTGGCTGGATTTTAAGTCACGGCCCCAAGAGACAGGAAGTAGAAGCTCCCAGTTTCTCAAGCCTGGGCCCAGAAACTGGTGTAGCATCCCTTCTACTACCGATCAAGTGATGTATACCACATCTCTCAATCAGAGGGGTGTCAAGAATTTGTGGAGCGTAGCAGTACACTCATGCCCTCATGAAATATACTAGGGTTGGCATTTACTGCAGACTTATGCCCATTCCAATTAGTGCTGTCTCTCTAATTTCTATTTAAGTTCTCATTGCCCCCAACTTTCTATCAAGCTGTAGCTCTTGTTTCCTGCCATGTCCTCACCACTACTCTACTTCCTTATTATCCACCCAGTTCACGACCTGACACCAAATCCTCAAAGCCTCTGCACTTACCTGCTGGGTGCCAGTCATTGGGCAGGGAGCTGATGAAGCCTGTTGGATGAGCAGTGAGAGGACACTGAGCCATGCTCCAGTGGGAACTGGAAGGGGAGCAGCTAAGGGATTGGCTAGAAGAACGTTCCATAGTCTCTAAGGTCCAACAAATAAATCATTACACAGACTTGCAAAAGGAAGCCAATACAAATCCAGCTCCTTTTAATGTTGATTTATTATAAACTTAAGTGCTAACTTGCCCCAATAAATTGTCATCACCATTTTTCACATGGTGGAAACAATTGACACTTTTATGACAATCATATAGAAATAGCAGCAAAAGGTGTCATTTTCAAACATTTTCAGGGGGAATTTCCCACAGAACCCAAGTAGAAAGTGATAAAAATTGTTAATATAATTAATTTATATTCCTTAAATGGAAACATATAACATTGGCTCACTGTACCACTAATCAGCAAGAACAATGAGACTGCATTTTTAGAAATAAACTTCTCAACTAAAAGTTACAGATCAGCCACAGAAAACCCACCTATGATATTTTATTGGTTTTTATGCTTGTTTTTCACCTTTTTGGTTCACTTTTTTTTTGGTGGGGGGAGTTAGTTATTCTCATTGTTGTACAATGTCAAGAACATACTTTCAACCTTTGAGAAGACAGGATGAAGGATTTTTAAGATGATTTACTCTGCACTAAGCAAAATAATCTGCATTTAATATATGTTCTGTGTTCTAGATTTAAGTTGATTTTTCCATTCCTTTTTGGATGCCAGCCTGATGTTTCTTTTGGATGTGATCATTTGTACGTGACTAGGGATGCAGCTCAGGTTCACATGGGTTGTATTTTGAGGTATAGGCGGAGACTGGATTTAAGGAGAAGTTCTCAGTAGCTTCTGAGATTCTGTGGCCACCAGCCTGTGAGGTTTGTAGTACACAAGAAAGTGAGTCAGCCCATCGAGGGCCGTGATACTCTCTGGAAAAGGAAGGGGATTAGGGAAACTCCCCTGCAGGACTGGGTGAGCCACAGCTCAGTGTGAGTTAACCAAATTGAGAAAATTTAACAAGCTCCATAGAAACATTGTAAAATAGAAATCAACTTTAACCAACACTTCGCAGAAGTCTAGTGTCCTGAGAAACTAGAGTTCTTTCTGGGTGGGAAAAGAAGCCTGGTAGCAGAAAATCTAGGGTGGCATGAATGCCTCTCTGCTGCTCCACCAGCAAACGTGAGATCTAGCAGATTTAGCTGCCACCGTGGTTTTAGAATTTTTGTAGTGTCTAAAAGGAGGTAATTCCAGGGATGAATGAAAAATATACTTTGAGTGAAAGCATGCTACATAAATGTAAAGGTAGAGCCTTGGAGGTAGACAAATGTCAACATTAGGAATTGTTCATGGACTCAAAGCCCCAAGGCCTCCATTCTCTGGCACATTACCTTGCTCCCCTGGACAAGACACATGACAAAGTGGAGAATCCCCAGGTTGTGTAGATCATGGAGATAATTCTGTCATTGGCTATCCCACAGAAGAATAGGAGGTCAGCATAGAGCATAGGGGACCATATGGCCATATTAAAGCATATAGTTGTCATCACAAACCAGGGTCAGGGCTGCATTCTGTTATTGAGGCTAAGTTCAGAAAAGAGAGAGAGGATAAAGCAAGCTGTCTAGGGCTCTTTTGCTGCATTATCATTATTTTCTTAGCTCTGGATGCTGGATGTCTCCAGAATCTTTCAGATAAGGTCTTTCTAAGGGTCCCAGCATCCTTCAGAAGAAGCTTTGAGACTTCTTCTCCTATTTTATGCTTAGTACCTAGTCGATCTCACTTACTACAATGGCTTCATTAAGTGAAGACTCCCAAGTTTAGAACACCAATCCAGACCTCTTCTTGTGCTCTAATCTCATATGTTCAGCTGCCTTTTCAATATCTCCACTGGATGCTTAATAGACATGTTGAAGTCAACATTGCCAGAAGCAATGCAGTGGTGACTCCTTCTCCTGAGATCAGAGGCCCAAAAGATAAAATCCCACTGGGTGAGGATAATTAAAGACCTCTAAGCCAACCTAGTATTAGGAAACTATGCTCACTGATTTGTTTCTAAACATTGGGATTCACAAGTAGAATCACTGTGATTGCCTCCACACTCTGAATCCAGCTGTGTATGAATGACAGAACCCCAGACTGCCCAGGATTGGGGAATGGAAGACACACTCACACAACTCTTTCATATTCAAGTAAGATGGCAGATATGTTGGCCATACCCACTATGGACATGAACAATTCAAGTGATAAAACATAAAATAGTCCAGTCATAATAAATACTATGCAGTGAATTCCCATAAGTATACCTATGGGTGACTACAGTTAAACATCAGTGTTGAAGCAATGGTTAATATCCAGTACAATTGAGAAATATTCTACCTGCTGCTGGAGAAACATGGAAAATGGCCACTAAAAGTAGTAATCCTTAAACTGTTTGTAGAAACACAAACATGTTGGGGAAAGGGATGAAATATACTGGGTATTCTTTCCAGGCAAAGGCATGTATACATAGGTCTGGGACTCTCCCACACAATTTCAAGGGTTTCATGAAACTCCTAGACTTCAAGTAAAGAGTTTATGAGCTTAATTTGCAGGTGCATCAAACAGAAAAAGACAAAAAACAAAGATAGTTATCTCTACACTCAGAGATTATAAAACCTTAACAAAAATACCTAACTGAATTAGTTACTATAGCCTTGTAGTACAGCTTGAAGCCTGGTAAATTGATGCCTCCAAATTTGCTCTTTATGCTTAAGATTCCTTTGCTATCGAGGGTCTTCTCTGGTTCCATACAAAACATAGAATTATTTTTTCTAGATATGCAAAAATTGATGTTGATATTTTAATATAGATTGTATTGAATGTGTAGATCACTTTGGGTAGTACAAACATGGTACTGGTACAAGAACAGAGACAAGACCAATGGAACAGAACTGAGAACCCAGATATAAAACCATCCTCATATAGCCATCTAATCTTTGACAAAGCAGAAAAAAAATATACACTAGGGAAAAGAATCCTTATTCATAAATGGTGCTGGGAAAATTGGATAGCCACATGTAGAAGACTAAAACAGGATCCACACCTTCACCTCTCACAAAAATCAACTCATGGTGGATAACAGACTTAAACCTAAGCCATGAAACTATAAGAATTCTAGAAGAAAATGTTGGAAAAACTCTTACAGACATTGGCCTACACAAAGATTTCATGAAGAAGACCCCAAAGGCAATCACAGCTACCACAAAAATAAATAAATGGAACCTGATTAAATTAAAAAGCTTCTGCACAGCCAAGGAAACTATCACAAGAGCAAACAGACAACCTACAGAATGGGAGAAAATATTCTCATGTTGCACATCTGATAAGGGGCTGATAATTAGAATCTATATAGAACTCAGGAAAATCAGCAAGAAAAAGTCAAACAACCCTATCAAAAAGTGGGCAAAGCACATGAAGAGAAACTTTTCAAAAGAAAACAGACTAATGGCCAACAAACATATGAAAAACGCTCAACATCTCTAATCATCAAGGAAATGCAAATCAAAACCACCCTGAGATATCACTTAACTCCAGTGAGAATGGTCTGTATCAAAAAGTCCCAAAACGATAAATGTTGGCGTGGATGCGGAGAGATAAGAACATTCATACACTGCTGGTGGGACTGCAAACTAGTGCAACCTCTGTGGAAAGCAATATGGATAGAGATACCTCAAAGAGCTACAAGTAGAACTACCATTTGATCCATCAATACCCATTACTGGGCATCTACCCAAAAGAACAATAGACATCCTATTAAAAAAGACATCTGTACTCGAATGTTTATAGCAGCACAACTCACAATTGCAAAGATGTGGAAACAACCCAAGTGCCCATGAATGCATGAGTTCATTAATAAAATGTGGTATATGTATACCATGGAGTTCTACTCAGCCACAAAAAACAATGGTGATCTACCACCTCTTGTATTATATTACCCTGGATAGAGCAGGAGCCCATTCTACTGAGTGAAGTATCCCAAGAATGGAAAAACAAGCACCATATGTACTCACGATCAAGATGGTATTAACTGATCAACACTTAAATGCACATATAGTAATAACATTCACTGGGTACCAGGCAGATGGGAGCTGGGAGGAGGGGATGGGTATATTCACACCTAATGGGTGTGGTGCACACCATCTAGGGGATGGACATGCTTGAAGCTCTGACTTGGGTGAGGCAAAGGCAATATATGTAACCTAAACTTTTGTACCCCTGTAATATGCTGAAATAAAAAAAAATTTTTTTAAATACCTAACTGAAGACATGAGTTGCCTTAATCAGTTTGTGTTGCTATAATGGAATACCTGAGGCTGGGTTATTAATATTTGTAAAGAAAAGAGGTTTCTTTGGCTCACAGTTCTGCTGGCTGGAGTGTTGGGCAACTTGTGAGGGCCTCAGGCTGCTTCCACTCATGGTAGGGGGCCAAGGGGAGCTGGTGTGTGCAGCGATCACATGGCGAGACAGGAAGCAAGAAAGAGGGGAGGTGCCAGTCTCCTTTTAACAACCAGCTCTCACAGGAGCTAATAAAGCAAGGACATACTCCCCGCTCCCAGAGAACACATTAATCTATCCATGAGAGATCCACTCCAGTGACCTCCCATTAGATCCCACCTCCAGCACTGAGGATCAAGTGTCAACACGAGATTTGGAGGGGTCAAACAAACCAAACTACAGCATGAGGTGAATAAGTACTTTTTTACTGAAAGGAAACTGAGAGCCCTCATGATGATATAAAAATAGGCAAGAGCTAGACTTCATGTGAAAATAAACCTGCCAGCATTGAAGGCAACTATGTCACTTCCACCATTGGATCTGGCTATGGTCAGTCAGATTGGCAACTATTTAAATCAGTCCATTGTGTCTGCTTTAAACTTATAGTAACTTTTGTCTCATTCTTAGGATGATTATTGCCTGCATAACATCTCTTTTATGACACTTTTACTATCTGCCTGAATAGCAGTGTTGTGCTTGTGTCTGCTCATTTCATTCCACTTCATCTCATACATCACCTTACACGTAATTAATGCTTGATAAATGTTTGTTAAATCTAATTTTTTTAAAATAAGATAGTCACCCCAAATCATATAAGTCACCAGTGGCAGAGCTGGTACTCAAAATATGATGCCTCGTTCCAGTCCAGTCTTCCATACATCATGCCACATTTATGTGCCAGTGCTGTGCTATGTACCAATATGTGATGTCCCCAATTAATTTTCTGGAAGTCCATGCTCTCTTTGAAATTTACTCACAGTAAATTTAAAATGGAGCTCATCTAAGCTGGATAAGCCTCTTTATTACAGCATTCTGTGACTGAGCCTGCCTCTGTGGTCTCCATACTCTTGAGTTTCAAATATTTGACCGAGGCAGTCAGGGTTTGGAGATATGGATATCTATGCATAGCAATACTGGGAGAAACTTATCATGCACATTTCTTTTCTGATGTTGTTATTCATTCATTACAAAATCTTCAGATTAGGAAAATTTAGGACCATGGATTTAATAAGGAACAAATAGGAACAAGTTACAAGATCATAGAAGGCTGAAGTCAGCTGATCAGGCTGATAATTTATCAGGAAACTTGGTATGTGACAACTGTAATAAAAAGTAGGGTATTTATAATTCATTCATCATTCAGCAATTTGAACAACAGAAGAGAAAGAAAGAAAAAGAAAGGAAGGAAGGGAGGAAAAGAAGGAAGAAAGAAAGAAAAAAGAAAGAAAGGTGGCGGGGGAGAAAGAGAAGGAGAGAGAGAAGGAGCAGGGAGAAGGAAGGAAGAATCAAGAGATGATGTGTTCCAAGAGTACCAGTAAGTTCCCGATAGGTGCTCTGACCTAGTTAGTTTGGGCTGCTATAAAAGAATGCCATAGACTGTGTGCTTAAACAACAACCCTTTATTCCTCACAGTTCTGGAGGCTGGGAAGTCCAAGATCAGGGTGCCAGCATGGTCAGTTTCCCTGGGAGGACTCTCTTCCTGGTTCACAGATGGCTGCCTTCTTGTTGTGTCATCTTCATCCTCACATGGCAGAAGGACAGTGAGCTCTTGACCTCTTCTTAGTAGGGCACTAATCCTCTAGTTACCTCCCAAAGGCCCCACCTCCTAACACCATCACGTTGGGGATTAGAACTTCAACATATGAATTTTTGGAGGACACAAAAATTCAGTCCATGACAAGCTCCATATTGAGTCTAGAATCCTGTCAGTGTATAGTGAAGTGTTTTTAGACCCCATCCTTAAGTTTATGATCTAATGAAGAGGTAGTTTTGTAATACATAAAATTATTAGAAAGTAATAAAACAAAGTGTAATGTTAATTGCTAAGAGATTTTATATAAATATAAAAAGTAGAGTGGCCCAAAATAGGTAGGTTTAAAATAAGCAGGCTTAGGCTTGAAAAACTATATTTAGACTTCTCTGAAGAGTGGGGGAGTTTTACTGGGGAGTCAAGGAAAAAACTTATATATGGAGGATGGAGAAAGATTATGGGAAAATTTATTTTAAATGCAAAAAATATCCTTGGTACATCACATCATTGGTAACTACAGTAGGCTATTGAGCAGAAAAATAAACTACTAAACAGTGTGTGAGGAGAGTAATGTGGTTTTAAAAGCACCCAATTCTGAGTCAAGGGACCTCATTTCTATTTCTAATTCAGCCACTTACTGGTGGGAACTTTGGACTTGAGCCTTTGCAAGTCTCAGCTTCCCAGTCCATAGTGATGATAATAACACATACTTTCTATAATTTTATGAAGATTAAATGGTGTAATTAATAAACAAACCCATATAAGTTCATATAGAAACTAAAAGTATAATAGTATTCCTAACATTACCAAACAACTCCTTAAGTAAGTTTAGGCTGGCAGTAGTATCCAGAATGAATTGGCATAGGGAGGAACTCAAGTCAGATTAGCTAAGAAACAAAGTCGGAGATACAAATGTGAGATGCTGGGTGGGGCAGTCAAACAAGCAAAATGCAGGAACTAGGCATAATTGCCTGGAAAACGAAGATACCACTGACCATAAAAGTAACATTGGAGGCAAGAGCAGCTAAGAGGGAAGACTATTTAATTTAATATGCTGTTATAGTTAATTGATAGTTTTAGGAAAATCTTGAGCTGCAAGGAACAGAAAATCTGACCACCATAGACTTAAACAAATAGGACTTTATTTTTCTCACATCACAAAGAATCCGAGACTGGGCAACCCAGGAAGCTGAAGGGGCTCGTAATGCTGTTAGGGACGCAGGTTTTTCTGTCTTTCTGCTTCACTGTCCTTGGTTGTTTTCCTCATGCTCGTGGCCTCATGGGCACTAGGTGGCTGCAGCATCTCCTTGTGTTACTTCCATGTTCTGGGCAAGCAGAAAGGGGAAGGGCAAAGAGTAAAGAAGCAAAGGACTTAAGCATGTCTCTTTTTATAGGAAAAGCCAAAGCTTTTCTGGAAGATCCGCCCTTTAAATTTTCACTCATTCTTTATGATCCAGAATTGCATCAGTTGGCTGCCCCTGGTTGAAATGTGACCAGAGAGAAAGGAATTGTGGATATAGGTTGGGTTGAGCAAGCAACAGAGTTTTCCCAGAGCCTTTCCTCGTGAGATTTTTTGGAATATTATTTGGATTAAATACCTTATCTAAAATACCTATCTCATTATTTATAGGGCACTGAAGTAGCTGCTCAATAAACTCAGTTCCTAAAACTATTACTATATTAAAATATATGAGTGCCTATCAGATAGCAGAGTTACTACATGCTGGATGGAAATCATTGAATAAAATATGATTCTGAATGACTTCAGTTCTAGACTTTAAAGAGATGGTGGTTTGAAAACCAAGCGGGAATGTGCCACAGGTGGCTGGAGTGTCAGGGAAGGAAATCACGATTTTTATAAAGTCAATATCACAGAGGTTAAAGCTGAACTATGACAGAGCTATTGTCGAAACAGAAAGTCATAACTCACAACATTAACCTTATAAAATAATACGAAAGGAAAAGCAAAAAGAAAGGCCAAAGTTGGGGGGAGCAAACTTTAATAATGTATTCACAGAAGTCAAGAAAAGTAAGAGTTTAAGAGTTACAACTTACTAGTTAGTACCAAATTCTACAGAAAAGTCAAGAACAATGAGGACAGACGAAAGATCTAGAAAGAATAACGTCATTGACGACTGTCATTTTAACAAAATGTTGAGTGTATTAAATCAAATTTCAAAGGACTAAAGGAAAAAAATTAGAAGATGAGCACAGTGGGCTGAGAACATTCATTTTAGCCATGTCAGCGTTAAACCAAAATAAAATAAAATGGTGGCTAGGACATGCAGACTGTCAAGGCAAGAGCTTTCTAAGAAAGGAAAACCCTGAGTGTGTTTAAGGACGAGGAAGAAGGAAGCATTGTAATGAGAAAGACTTTAAGTCATGGTAAAGCAAAAGAATAAGCTTCAGAGTGAGATGTCTCCAAATAAGAGCTGGACAGAAGCTAGCACACAGTGGGCAGGGTGTGTCACAGAGGGCAGGACTCCGCACCAGGGCTCAGCGCAGAGGAGAGACGAGTGGGAGAAGGAAATGAAAGTGCGCCTCTCTGCTAAGACTAGGGCTGGCCTGTGAGGAAGAGGAAGTAAGAGCCAGTTTGGAACAAGGGCTCCGGTGAAAGTAATGACGAATCAGTGGGCACAGACACAAGAGTTTCCAAGAAGTATTTAAGTGCCAACGTGTCGCTGGATGCCATGTCCACCATTCAGGTCTACATCTTCTCAGAAACAGAATTTAAAGCTAGAATATTCCAGATATCTTTTCTCCCCCACCCCCACCCCCAGTGGTAATCTGTGATCTAAAGAGAGGTGTGGATGAAGTAGATTTAAGAGTTACTTTAGATTGAGGGTTGATATTGAAGGCTTGTCTAAAATCAAGAGACTTTAGGAGTCTAGACTGATGTGAGCCACTAAAATGAGAGACAGCCTCATCATTGTTCAGGTGGAGAAAGATGATGTGGTCAAAGGAAGTGAAAAATTGTGCTATAGAACCCCAAATTCAGGTTTGTCTACCTGATGCGCAGCTAAAACCAAACACTGTTGGAAAGATTTATTTGGTTTGGCAAAAGTGAGAAGACAGGGGAGCATAATCTCTCAGATCCATCTTAACAAAAGGATGAAGTAGGGAGCTTTTATGCGGCTAGGGAAGAAGTGGGAGCACAGCTGGAGAGGGCGGGAGAGGGAGTTTCAGGGAACCGAAGGGGAAAGTCAATGCTGCTTTAGTCCCAGATATAACACCTTGAGCAACGAGGTATCTGGGTGGGTATCTGGGTGTCTGCAGTGCAAGTTGCTCAAGCACACTCATTCCTTCTGCAAGACAAACTCACAGGTTTTCCTATGAGAGTGGATTGTCTCCTCTTCCTGCTCGACAAACAAACAGTATGTCAGTAGCTGATAATTACCCTGAGAATGAGGGGTGCTGGGCAGGAAGCCGGCAGTTGACATGTGCAAGCAAACAAGGGCTTCGTCAAATTTTACTTTATTTCAGTCATTAAAAAAATGCCAGGGTACTTACTAAAACCTCAAGGGGCCTGGCTACAATTGGACAAAATGGAAGGGGGTATCGGGTCAGAAGAAGAGAGACCCTGGGAAGCAATTGCGTGGAGATGAAGAAGAGAGAGAGAGAAATGGCAGGCGGAGCGGTTGTGCCTGCAAGGAGCCCACCAAGCCTGAGCTTTTCAGCAGGAGGACGGTGGCAGAGGACGTGCAATCTTAGAGATCGCAGCTGCGCAGTGCGAGTGGGATGCTGACAATGTTGAAACTGTGAGCTCACAATGCTGACTTGATGAACTTCCAGGAGGAAAGTCAATGTCACTGAGAACGATAAGAAAGGAAAAATAGGAATCAAATGTTCTAATAGTGATGAAGAGCGTGAGGTGGAACAGACCCAAGGTTGACTCCCAGCCACACCACTCAACAGTTATTTCTCTTTGGACAAGTTATTCAACCCTGTGAGCATCATTCTCCCCTGCTCTGGAGTAAAAACAATGAGTAGATACTGCTTAAAGTATTGTGACAAATAAACGAAGTAAAGCATGCCAGGTGCTCAGCATGGCACCAGTGCAGAGTAATTTCTCGGTAAATGCAAGAGCATAAAAATCAAATGTGGGCATCCCTACATGGCAGCAGTAATAGAAAGGCAGCATAAACAGGCACTTGAGGGACTTTGAAAGGTATGAAAAGGGGAGAAAGCTGGCAGTGATACGGGAAAATCCATTGAAAATGGCAGAGAGAAAGGCAAGTGTCTGTTAAGACATGAGGGCAACGGAAAAAATGAAAATGAGAAATAGGCTTAAGGTAAATGGGATTTTCCTGGTATCAGTTAGGGACTTCGTAAATAACAATCCAAAGGAGCAGGGGCACAGGGGGACGTGCAAGGGGTGGAGAAATGCACAAAGAGCTGAAATAAAAAAAATTAAAATAAATAAATAAGAAAGAAAGAAATGCACAAAGAGGAGAAAGGCATGAAAATTTTAGCTGTCATGGGAACTAGAAATGATTAGAAGTTTCTATCTCCTCTCACCATCAAGACCCATGAAATGTCTCCACTTAACAAAAGGGGGAGAAAGCATCTGTTTCTCGAAGATGATGGGCCTGGGTGTGTGTGTTCTGTTATCCCAAGAGCCAAGAACATGAAGTCAGCAAGAAAGATCACATGAGACATCATCACACAGGTGCTCACTAAGGCCAAATAAGCTTTCATAGAAGAAGGCTGGTCCTTGTAACTAGAAATTCACTACTTACACCATTTTATGTGGCTTTTCTTTTTCTATCTTTATTTTCCCATCGCCATGCTCAGACCTCTTAAACATATTTAAATAGTCACTTCAACATTAATTAGAAAGTGGATCTTGACCTGCTAATGGTACAGATTTTGTTTTCTACATAAAAATATTGATTATTGTACTATGTAAGTAATATTCCTCTGTTGAAATGCAGAACAAGGGGGAACATAAAAATATGAAGAATCCTTATGGACCATTCTCAATGTTAACGTCTACCCACCTTAGCTACAAATTCATCTGTATCTTTTTCCTTTGAAGTATCTTCCATCACCCTTTTGTCTACTACTTCACAGTAAACATGTTTAGATTTTACTGAGCCTGTAACTTTTATTTTCTATTCATTCACTGCCATCCAAAAACAAAAGTTGCCACATGCTTTATGGTGCAGGGATGGTGTCTGTGAGAATGTGCCTGGAAGATGAAGGCGAGGGGGAGGGACCTACCTTTAGGCCTTATCATTTACGTATGAGGACCTAATACCATCTAAATAAGTGAAAATCACAGCCTTCCAACACAAAACAGGCTATTAAAACACTGCCACAAGCAAAATATTGAATCTTAAACTGAATTTGCACAAAATGGAAGGGGATGGAAGGGCAGGTCACTAAAACAGTATTGCTCTAATCTTTTCCACGATCCTTTATATTCACGGATTTTCTCCACATTCTCATTTGTATGTTTTAGAAAAATCACTTTCAGGTTTATGGAAAATGAGGTATAAGAAGAACAGTTTTTTAAAAATGAGTTACGTGGAAGAAAGAACAGCAACTAAGATTTTTGCGATTAATTTGATAGACTTCCAGTCGGAAGTATTTAGTTTATCTGCACATAGAAAATGAATATTAAAATATTCATACCCCAAGGCTATCAGCAAAAGTAGATAACAGCTGTTGGTCTAAAATGTGGTTTCATTATGCAGAGATTGGAATAAGCTTGTAATTATGAATTAAAGCTAGAGCAGTTAAAAAAATGTTGACTAGGTTTTCTAACCTCAACATTAAAAATCGTTTTCTGTTAAAAAATAAAGTATTCACACCATTTCCCTCAATAAGCTTTCAAGTGGTATCAGCAATAGCAGACTTGCTTTTGCTCACCTCAAAGAGAAATATGCAATAGATCCTTCACATAAATTTCTTAATGATTTTTTTCCTAAAGCAGGTTCTAATATCTTATACTAAGTCTATATCCCAAACGAACAAAACCCTACTTTAATATTTACTTTAGATCTAAAGACTTAACTAATACAAGGAAACAAGGTTTAAAAATGTGGTTAATAATTACATAATGAGTTTTTTGCCTACATGCATTATTCTTTCTCTGACATGATGTCACTATAACATAGAATGTATTTTTAATGTAGTTATAATATCAGATTACCAAAATACAAGAAAATATAATTTTCTTTTTTCAAAATCACTAAAATTAGGAATGCATTTTTAATTGCATTCTATGGTAAGAAATAAGATAATCTCTTTTTCTATTGTTCAATTAATGATCCACTGAGAACTATGACTTTAGTTGGAAGCAATTTACTTTAAATAATATGAACACTCTCCCTCTCCCTCCCTCTCTCTCACACACACACATACACACACACACAAAACCCACATAAGCAAATTATATAGAACAAAGTAAAGCATAAAATATGTTACCCTCTGCCCTCTCTCTCACTGCTCCCCCATAACAATCTGTCAAAAAGCTGGATGGATTATTACTGAAAAAAAAAGATAAACTATGATTGAATGAAATAGTGACTAAGACTAAGACTAATTAATGTTTGCATTACTGTGACACCTTTCATTAAGAATTATAAAGCATTTTAAAAATATTTTCTGAGGTTAAGTGTTAATATCCTTTCTTAAAAATGAAGAAAACGGAACATAGAAATTACCAATAGTACTAGACCCAAGATGAATTGCAAGTAAGTAGTACAGAAAAAAAAAAAAAAAAAGATGTGCCCATTATTTGCTGTGATATGAACTTTTAGCTAAATTATGTGTATCTTGACACAATGAACCACATTCCCATGCTACTTTTTCCTTTTAATGCTACTAATGATATTCTTCCTGCTCTGCTCTAAGGTGTGCCTAGAAAACGAAGGGGGAAGCGAATACACTAACTCTGCCCTACAGCTGCCACCAGGCTGTATCAGGAGAGGTGAAGAACGAGAAGCAGACAGCACACAGAAATGCCGCCACTGTCCTATAGCTCCAATCTGCACCTCGAGGTTTGAGTTGCACGTGCAAATGAAAGGGAGAACAGGAACAATAATCTGGATAATATATGTTTAAAATATCATTATTTTATTTTAAAATAATCTTAGTAGTATAGCTGAATTGGAAGAGGAGCAAAAGAGAAGTTCATCTTTGTTATACTTCATATTTGACACGTAAAAATCGTACAGTGCAGTGTGCTTACTCTGTTCCTGGAATGGAACACGGGGAACAGAGTGTCGGAAGATGAAAGACAAACCACAGGACAGCAACACTCTCCCATTCCCCATGGAGCGTCAGTAACACACTCATAATTTGTGTAGACAAACAGCTTTCTAAATCCTTTCCCTGAACAAATGATAAAAATGAAAACAAACTGACTTTGAATATTTAAAAATAACCTGTCAATATATTGATAGACAAAAATAATTTGCTTATCATAAAGATGACTTTCCTGTTATCCTTAACAGGAAGTAAGAGAAACTGTGAAAACTGTAATCAATTTAAAATCTGCTCTCATGGTTATCCAACAAAGAAGTTATAATATAATACAAAAATTAGAATCTGAATTTTTCTTAGATATAAAATCTTTTATAACTGAATTATAAGTGCTCATAAAACACCAAGAGGGTATATTCCTTTCCCAAAAAGCAAAGTAAATAGACAGTAAAAGAGTTAACATAAGTATATAAGATAATATTTTGACAGTTTTAATTAGAAGCTTATCGGTTATATTAAATAGGAATGTAAATATAATAAAATTTTCTAGTTACATTGTGGTACTTTTTTTCCTAAGATAAAATGCCAATATAAAGGTAGTAGAGAACATTAAGAGAAATATGGAAAATTTAAAAATGAATTTCTTTCTCCTTCTAAATGCCAACACATAATTATTTATATATGGCCAGAACAAAGCACCACTATCATCCACAGTTTTGCATAATTTTTGATGGAAAAATAACAATAAAAAACACCTTGAGAAATACAACATCAGCCCTTAGAGTGTCTAGAAAAGGTTTAACATCTTTGAAAATACCTTACAAATATTAATTAATCCCCATTAAAACAATGAAGGAGGTAAGCACCATCACTGCCCTCTGATGAAGAAATGGACAGTGTGGTCAAGTCTTTAGCCCAATGACCTAGGCTGGAATCATCTATCTTCAAAAGCATATAACTCCAGAAAGAATCAAAAGGAGAGAGAAGACACACTTCAGATTTCAGTTGTTCCTAAAACATTTTGATTTCTGTTTATCGCCTGAATCTCACCCATTTATATTAACTGAACACCTTTCTTTGAGGATAGCACTCTGCCGCACAGACATCCTGCGCTCTTTTAATTGAGCGCCTTTGGGGGAAAGTATCGTTTAAATATAACAATATATTCAGAACCCTAAAATAATTTGATCTATAATAAATTCTTAAGCAAGGGAGGAAGACCAGCCTGGGGACCCAGGGAGGGGAAGATTGCCAGGTACGAAGTCAGAGATTCACAAGGAAGTTGTAGAAGCTCCTTCCCTGGAGACTTTTAAAAATAGACGAGACAGCCCTCTCCATACGGTGCTGCAGGAGGCCCCACTGTACTTTGCTATTAGAGAACTGCACTACAGGCTTCCTTCGAGGTGATTTTTAAAAAAAGAAAAAAAAAATGGGAGGAGGGGAAGGGCAAGTCACCTGATCTGAGAGGAAAACTCCATTTAAGAAATGCCTTTGATAGTTCATTATTATATGAATTCTCTGATTTTTACACTTGATTTTAAGGATAAAGTCTCTAAGCGATTTAGATCCTAATATCTCTTTGATTTCACTGCCTTACATTATTATTTATTATTATTTTGTTCACTGTATATTGTGGTATTTTATAATTTCAGTACATACCCCGTGAGGCAGAAATTGAAAGTTGTGTAAATATTTTGTATTTGTATTTTGTATTTTTCCCTCTTGTAATGATGTCATAATTCTCAATATAATTGAATATATGTGTAATACACATCCATACATACATGTGATTTAATAATAGCTTTTCAGGGAAAATGAACATTTGAAATATACATAATCTTCTAATTAATGAAAAGAACGAAAGAAGAAGAAAACTTTTTCTCGTCCAATCTGGATACTGTACTTACACAGAGCATCACAGAGACAAGCCATTTTTCATTACCCATGTTTAAAACTTTGACCTTTTTTTACCTTTAGGATTGACAGTGTATATTTGAGGCCTTTTGAAGACTACTGAGATTTCTTCTGCATTCATTATTTAGTTAAACTCATCATTTCTTCCTCAACTGAGTTACCTATTAGTAGCATTTAGATAAGCTTCCCTTAAAAGAAAGTGAAATGCTTTGTACAAATAATGTTAAGCTGCTAAAAATAATATTTATGGACAATATTACAACAACGTCTAGAAAGTTCTACAAACTGTTCTAAAAGATTTGGCAACTTTATTGCCTTCATAAGTTTCTGCATATAGTATTGTTTTTTTACTTTAATGTAGCTGCAACATCATAGGGTAATCTTTTTGAAACCATTTCAAAAACTCAACTAGGGGTCCAAATTCAAGTTAAAATTCAATATGGGACATACAATGCAAAAAATTCCACTAATATGCCCATCAGCTACACAGATGTCATATACACAATGCTAAATTTGTGTGTTATATATAGGATGATAAGTACATTATAACATAATTTCCTACCTAACAGCTGACATTTTCTTACACTGAATTCATCTATATTTTAATAAATATTAATTAAGGACATAAAACATTCTACACATTACAGAGCTTTCAGTAACATTCTAAGCTTTTCAAAGCATCATATATATTTATCTCCTGTATTAGTTTTCCATTGCTAACGTAACAAATTACCATAAACATGGCATCTGAAAAACCTTAGAAATCTAACATGGGTTTCACTAAGCTAAAAACCCAGTTGTTGGTAGGGCTGACATTCCTTTCCAGAAGAATCTTTCTCTTTGTCTTTCCAGTTTTTAGAGACTATCACATTCTTTGACTCATGACCACCCTCCTCCATCTTCAAAGCCAGCAAAGCTCAAATCACTTCATTCTGACCTGCTCTGCCTCCCTCTCTCACTGTTAAGAACCGTTGCATTAATAATTACATCTGGGCTGCCTGGATAATGTGGGATATTTTCCTTATTTAGCAATCCTAATTCCATATGGGACCTTAATTCCTCTTTACCGTGTGATGTAACATTCACAGATTCCAGGGATTAAGAGGTGGACTTCCTGTGTAGAGAGGGTAGAGGAGGACAATTATTCTCCCTACCAGCCCCCAACCTAAACTGCAGATTTATTATAAATTCCCCTCTTCCTAAAAAGTACTGAAATACTTGAAAACGTTTATACCTAGAAAAGAGGTGGATGCAGGCTGGCATCTCCACACAGGCACCTGCTGGGGTCCTTGTAGAGCACAAGAAGGAGGGATGGAGAAGACAGCAGCCACGACCTGAGGCTGGTGTCTAGTCCTTCCAGCCGTCACAGTGCAGGCCAGAGCTCCCAGCAGTTCTAGCACTCATATTTAAATTTGGCCCTCCAGGTTGTTCTAACATACTTGTCAAGGCAGGAGGGTAGAACATACAGTTATCCCTCCATATCCATGGAGAATTGGTTCCAGGACCCCTTGCAGATACCAAAATCCACAGATGCTCAAGGCTCTAATATAAAATGGTATAGTATTTGCATATAACCCACGCACATCTGCCCCTATGCTTCAGGTCATCTCTAGATTATTTATAATACCTAATGTAAATGTTATGTAAATCGTTGCTATAGTGTACTGTTTAGGTAATAATGACAAGAAAAAAAATAAGATGTAACCACCTTTTTTTTTTTCCCCAAATATTTTCCATCTGCTGTTGGTTGAATCCACAACGTGGAACTCATTCCAGTACAGTACTTGGTGTATAGTAGATACTTCACAGATCCTTATTAGCATTTTCCATTTTTAATCATTAGACCTTATATGGAATTATCTTCACCAATCAGGTGAATAAAATAGAAAAAAGTATTCTGAATTCAGCTTCTAAATTTAAAATGAGCAAAGGACTTTAAACCCCATCCAACAGCATTTTTCTCATCTCTCACACTTGAGTTCTTCTGATTTCTTAAAGAAACATCATGGAGTAGTAGACAAAGCAAGAGCTTCAAAGGCAGATGGAGCAAAATTTAAGCCCCAGCCTTTTCCTGTACTCGCTCCCTGACCTTGGGGAAGTTATGAGTAGGGGCTGACTGTATGTATTTGAGAGTTTGTTAGTTTGATTTATTACTTTTAAATATTTACACCTAAGGTATGTGGATGTCCATTTGTATATTTCTACCTGGGGCCTTAAAAATATCACAGGCCAGTCTACCACACGTATCCTTATTCTGACATTTTAATTCAAATTCAATTTGCATGTCCATAAAATAAGTTAACATCTCTCAAGAAAACAGTTGTCTGGCAAATACTAGAATATATCTAATTTCTTTCTCCTTAATTCAAAGACTGAATTCTGAAACTACCAAAATTTATTAAATTTGATGTTTGCAGGGCTTGGATGATTTTAGCTTCATTTTCTTTTTACTATGAGAAGCAGCTATTATTGCTAATGTATATATCTGTCTAAATAAGGGATCCAAGTTAGTTTATTTATGATGGGAAGTCAAGAGATACCATGAGAACTCTGGGGACTTAGGATGAGCTGAGCATGGAGGTTTGAGACAGAGAAGCTAAGAGCAAGAAAGATAAATAGGGCCACTCCAAGTAATGATAAGAGATTTTCACCATTGTTTCACTGGTAGAACTATGAAATAAAACCTGGAAAATCCAGGAAATTTTAATTGGAATTCACACTTCTTCATTTAGTCAATAAATAAAATTTTAATTTGGCAAAAGTATTTCCTTAAGTACAAATTCAAGGTCTTGTTTATAAAATATGAATTTGGAAATTCCTGGGACATGCTAGTACACAATGAACAGGAGCAAATCTATTTTAGCCTGGCCACATGGACTAAAACCATCCCTGATAAATTGTGCATTAATCCTCCAATTGAAGGTCAATCTTGTTTTTAATATATTGTCTCATGTAACTACATTTTTTGCCATTTCTGTGATTGAAAATGAAAAAAATAATAATAATTTTAAGTTGTTTTCTTACATACAACCTCTCTTTGGAGAGAAACTTCAGTAAAAAGATATTTTTAATTTCTTATTGATTATGACTTCCACTGGTTATGGGTAACAATTACATATATTTGACATGGTTCATCCTTTTTAGTTTAAGCCATTAAAAAAAAATCAATTAGTCTCTGTTTTGTAGAACTATTTCATATATATACTATTGGATTGTTCTCCCTTGTAAGATTGTTTGATTATGTCTTCTGCCAAAGAATGGAGGGAATTTAATTACCTCCAAAAAATTACTAAATCTTAGGAAGTATTTTACAAAATTCCACTCTTTACTTAATAAAGGGCCAGCACCATATTTCATGAATTTCCATTCATCTGACAGAGCTGTGGTGTTTGTAATTGTGTATATAAAGTCATCAGTCTTCTAGAACCATCTTTAGCTGAGCGAGCCCCAAAGCATGGTCCATTCTGCTCAGATCTGATCAGCATCTTTATAGCTTATCAGCCTTGGGGTTCAATTTTGTTTTGGATGCTTTTATAAATGAGCACAATCACTGGTGAATCTGTTCTTCCAGATTGCAAAGAGAAAAATCGAGAGAGCAACTTTAGTAGATTACTGTGTCATTGAGAATAAAGTACAAGCACAAATGCACCTAACGTAGTCTCCGGGATGATTTTGTCGGGTGTACATTTTCAGTTTTATTTCAGTAAAATTAGATGATTGTCTTAGTTATTATTGTTTTTGAAGTTATGCACTAACCCCAGGCTAAGGGTATGATCAATGCACTATCTAACAAAATCAATTTGCTCCAAAGTACTATTTTTTTTTCTTAAAATGAAGGAAAGATAAAAGAAAAAAAGAGTAGCAATAGAAGGAAAGTGTAAGAATTATTTCAGGACTTCCTTCTTCTGGACAGGTGGATGATTCAACAGTACAGTTGTTCTCAGGAACCAAGACAGCTGTAGAAATAGAAGTAATGAGGAAATTTTAATCATTTTAATGGGTTTTGCACTTATAAAATTTCTGCAAAAATGGGATCATGCTAGTATTTACCTCAATGAGTTTTTTTTAAGTCAGTAGAACAATTAAAGTGTAACATTCAAAGTTTTCTTACATATATTTATAAAAATTTTTGCTATATTTAATGTAGATCAAATGAAATATTGTTTCATTTAGTATTTTAATAGAAGAAATAACATTTCCAAAGGTCAGGATATCAAGTATTCAAGAGATTTATTTGTAATTTGTTAAGCCTCAGGAAGACTATGAGGTTGTCAAAGCAATCCCAGTGCCTAGCCAGAGATAATGTTCCTCTTTTATGCTAGAAACTTAGAAAAGTGATAGCACTGTCAAAATCTACATTGATACTATCCAATTCCTGGAAACCTATTTCTCAGTTATTATAAACTATAACTATATTCTAGAGATTGTTCTCTGCATTGCAGGAGCAAATACTGACACGAATGAGCCTCAACGAACATTTGGTTTTTATAGTTTTTAATCTACCCATTCTGTGCAGAGCACCATATCATATAGCATCTTTTTAAAAACATTTTCAAAACAGAACTGAAAAGTGAGACACACCATACAATCCAGCAATCACACTCTGGTATTTACCCAAATGAGTTGAAAACTTATATCCACACAAAACCTTCACATGAATGTTTGTAGCATCTTTATTCGTAATTGCCAAAACTTGGAAGCAGCCAAGATATCCTTCAATGGGTGAATGGATAAACTGTGGCACAACCAGACAATAGAGTATTATTCAATGGTAAAAATAAATAAGCTATCAAGCCATGAAAAGACATGGCGGAAACCTTAAAATGTGTATTACTAAGTGAAAGAAGCAAGTCTGAAAAGGCTATGTACTGTGTGATTCCAACTAGATGACTTTTAGGCAGTGAAACTATTCTGTATAATGATGGATACATGTCATACATTTGTGAAAACCCAGAGAATTTGCAATACCAAGAGAGAACCCTAATGTAAACTGTGGACTTTGGATGATAATCATGTGTCAGTGTAGGTCCTCTGATTGTCAGAATCAGGAGGATGTTGGTAATGGGGAAGGGTGTGCTTGTGTGAGGGCAGGAGGTATATGGTAAATCTCTGTATCTTTCATTTCATTTTGCTGTGAAAGATGCAAACTTCTCCAAAAACTAAAGTAAAGTTTTTAAAATGTGAAACTAATTCCTGAGACTATTTTGAATACATTTGTGCTCATAATTTATCCTCAATGACACAATAATCTACTAAAGTTCCTCTCTCGATTTTCAGCCCTCATCACAATATCCTTTATGGTTAACCACAACTGTCTAATCATTTTGGCTACATTCACCTTTACAGTCAGTTTGGTTCATTTATAGACCAATCAGCAATACAGCCACAAATACCAGCTCAACAAATAAGATTTCTGGCTGCCTGAGCCTTCAACTCATCATTTTGCCATTCTTATATCAAACAGACATCACAAAAGAACTTCTTAGAGCTAGTGAATGATTTCAAACTAATTCTTAAAATCTTTTTTTTCCTAAATAAGACAAAACTACTTCTCATAGTTCTCTTAAAATATAATGAATTACATCTTCCGACCCCCACCCCAAGGTTCTTTCTTCCTTCTTTGTGAATTTCAATTTCAAGGAACTAGGTACAGTTAAATGTAATTAATATGAAAAACACTGAGTTTAAAACTGGCTGCCATCTTGACCAGACTACACTGTACTCAGAATTTTGTGGAGCACTTTGGCTTTTAGTAAAACTGGACACATTTTAGGATAGCCACAAAGGCAAAAGATAAGGAATAAGCATGAAATAGGACCTCTTGAGTGTTGATTTTATGCATAAGTCTAATGGAGATAAGGTACTTCATTGTCTTCATTTGATTGGCTCACAAAAAGACACACTTGAAAGAAGAAAGAATTATAAAAAATTTACTGCCTAGCTAGTATACATCTTTCAACCAGTCCTCTCATCCCTGAGGCAGGGGGAAAAGGGGACCTTAAAGCACAACAGTAGGAAGATAAATAAAACCCAAGTAAAAAGAGCAGTATCCGAGAGGCAAAATGGTAAACGGCGCTGGTGTATCTAACAAAAGATTCAGGGCTAAGATATTTCGGGCCTAGAGCTGCCAGCTGCATTAATGAGATCGCCAGTATGCTTCCTGCCTGGGCCAGGGTGGCTTAGGATCCAGGAGTGTCTCAGCTCACTGGCACATCACAGGCAGTGCTGAGGAAACAATGAGGTTTCCATGTTTGAGAAGTTAAATAGACTTGTAGAGAAAAATAAATTAGAAATATAGGCAATTCTGTGGAAACTAGAAATAGAAATGTGAGTATATATGTTGGTAAGAACTTTTGAATGTAGTTGGTACTATACTGTTTTGTCTGTTGGAGAAATCTAGGATCAAAAAAATTCCATAAATGAAAATCTAAATAGAAAAAAATAAATAGCTCCCAATAGCTTGTCAGAAGCAAAACCAATGGGGTGACGTTGCTTGATGCAGAAAAGTGTGGCAAGATTGTTTTAGTTTATTTTTTATTTTTTAACTTTTTAAAGTGAAACATTTATTCAGTAACAGTATGCACCAGGAACTATTCCGTTAATCTCATTTGATAGAACTACTCTGCAAGTTGGATATGTGTTTTTTAATTTTATTTTATTATGGCAAGAATGCTTAATAGAAGATCCATCCTCAACAAATTTTTAAGTGTATAATGCAGTATTAATATAGCAGATTTCCAGAACTTCTCCAACTTGCTTAACTGAAACTTTATGTAGTCGATTAACAAACTCCCATTTCCTCCTTCCCCAGCCTCTGGCAACCACATTCCACTTTTTGATTCCATGAATTTAACTATTTTAGATACCTCTTCTAAGTGAAATCATGCAATATTTGTCTATCTACTACTGCTTATTTCATTTAACATATCTTCAAGGTTCATCCATGTTGTTGCATATTGCAGAATTCCTTTCTCTCTAAGGCTGAATAATATTCTACTATGTGCATACATCACATTTCTTTACCCATTCATCCACTGATGGAAATTTGTGTTGTTTCTATATCTTGACTATTGTGACTAGTGCTGTATTAAACATGGGAATGCAAATATCTCATCAAGATCTGGATTTCAATTTTTTTGGATAATTACTCAGAGTAAGACTATTGGCTCATATGGTTAATTCTATTCCTAATTTTTTAAGGAACCTTCTGTAGCAACTGCAACATTTTGCATTCCTTCTAACAGTGTGCAAGGGTTACAATTTCTTCACATCCTCACCAACACTTGTTGTCTTTTGTTTTATTGATAATAGACACGTGTCAGGTGATCTCTGATGTGGTTTTGATTTGCATTTCCCTGATGATTAGTGATGTCAAACACCTTTTTTTGTATCTGTTAGCCATCTGTTTGTCTTCTTCAGAGAAATATCTACTCAAACCTTTAGCCCATCAACAGAGTGAAAAGGCAATCTATAGAATGAAAAATACTTGCAAACATATAGCTGATAGGAGTTAATTTCTGAAACATGTAATGAACTCAAACAACTCAACAGCAAAAAAAATGAATAACCCAATTGAAAATAGGCAAGTTTCTTTTTTTAATTTAGGTCCAAAATATCAGTAGTCACCTTCCTAAGGGGCTATTGTCAGAACTGAAGAATCAGAGTGAGATTAAAGTGCTCATTCCTAGTGGACTGGAGGAGGTTAAGCCTCCTCATCTACCTCCACATCTAAGGAATCTGAGAAATGCCTTAGGACTTATTTCTTAAATCAATTCAGATGTGGTGTGCAAAGGTACATCTCTACATGAGAATTTTCTATATCATGAAATCTATATTTATTTATAAATAGAGGAAGGGCTTTATATTTTGCATTATATGGACATAAATAAGTTAAATAGTGGAAAAACTAAAAAAAAAGAATTAACAACTTAATTTTTAAGATTACATATTATCTTTAGAATGAGAACTATCATAATTCTGCTACCACTCTTCCCAGGTTACCTCTGTTAGCCTCATCAGGTTGAGGTATTCTACGACTGAACAAATGGCTTAAAGAAGTTACACCTCATGCCTGACTGCTTAATAAAAATATGTGTCCTCTCTACTTTTTCAGTCATCTCACTTGTTTGCCCATAATTTTAATAAATACACTCACTATAGTGTCAAGATTAATAATGTGATATAATCACAGGGAAATTGCAGGACTACTCTCTCTCCTGCCCACCTCCCCCACAGCAATGAAACTTATAAACACTACATACCAAAAAATATCATAATTAGTATAAATGAGGTAGAATCTACCAGGTCAGGAAGTATGTCAACAAAGGAGAATTTTAAATTTAAAAAATTGTGCTAACCTCTAAACATTGGAATTTGGAGGAAGTGATACTTTTATAAGTGGGCAATAATGCCAACTCTGCTTGAAAACCTATTTTCCAAATTTTGAGGATTTTGGGCACCCAGATGTGAAGTAGGTAAAGGAGTAGGCTCCTAACAGAAATTATTGGATCTGATATAAAGTGTATACGAAATAATAAATGGAATCACTAAATAGACATTCAAGTAAATTATAAACACCTAGTCAAAATCATATTTAGATGGATTAGGTGGACTTTGACAAAACTCCTCTGTTCCAAATACATGTCAACGATAGATAAAATATAAAAATTTTTAAAAACCAGAAAGACATGCCCTGGCTTGAAAAGATCTCTGTGGACTGGAGCTATTAAGAAGCCCAGTGGAGTGCAAGACTGAAGGCACAGGCTGGCTGAGTTCCAGGAGAGAGAAGGGTAATGCAGCCGGGAGCTGGATACCTGCAGGGTACCAGAGGGCAAAATGGCTCACCTGAGATTGGGGGACAGAGCTCAACATTCCCACTCATGAAAGAAGAAAAACAACAGCTGCTGCCTGTTGCTTGAAACTGTCTTCTGGGATGCTGAGGGCCTGGGGAGGGCAGAGGACAGAGCCACGGCCTCAGGCCCAGCTGCTAAACCATGCTACCTGCTGCTTGAGTGACTGCACCTGTGATATCTCTGCATGCCACCTGGGAGGAGCTCCAGAAAGACATTACGAGGCCAACCCCTGGACCTGGAAGGCTGGAAAGAAGCATCACACTAATCAGAGCATCCCAGTAGTTTGGAAGAATGAGGGGGAGAGAGAAAGAGAGAGAGAAACACAAAATAACACAAATAACTTTCCATTCAAACTCAGTCTACAAACCAACATATCAAAACACATGATGAAGAATTCTAATGCTAAAAAAATCAACCAAATTAATCAATATAATCAATACATAAATTTACCCAAAAAAAATTAATGTTTGCAGTCTAGCAAAGACTTTAATATATTAATATTTAAGAGACTTAAAGAGATAAATGAATGATTAATATCCATTTAAAAGAGAAAGAAATAATGGAATCAAAAAGTAGGAGAAATACATGACTATGAGAAAACGATTGTTTTGAAGATGAAAACTAAAGACATTTCAGACAATAAAGATTTCAAAATTAAAGAATTTAAGTGACAAATTAAATTCTAGACTGGATGGAGATGAAGAAGGAATTTATGGGTTGAATGATGGTACAGTACTAAGGGTTTTCCCAGAATATGGCACAAAGGGACACAAATATTAAATTTTTAGGAATTTTGAGCTATATTAAATGATAAGTTTCCAAAATAAAAGAAAGACATTACTTGGGAGATCAGAAGTACACTTAACATGTTAATAAAAATAAATAAATATAAGCCCACTCCTAGAAACATTGTAGTGAAACTATGAAAAATAAGAGAAAAAGCAAAATTTTAAATTCTGTAAAAGAAAAGATAACCTACAAAGAAATGACAATTTGGCTTCTTATCAGTAACAATAGATGCCAGAAAACAATGGAACAATAAGAGAAAAAGCAAAATTTTAAATTCTGTAAAAGAAAAGATAATCTACAAAGAAATGACAATTTGGCTTCTTATCAGTAACAATAGATGCCAGAAAACAATGGAACAGTATCTTCAAATGCTAATAAAAATAACTTTCAGCCTAGAATTTTAAATATAGATCTTATTCAAAAATGAGCCTGAAAATACGTCATTTTAGACATATAAAAAGAGAGCTACTACCCATAGATCCTCAGTATTAAAGGATATTCCTAAGAAAAATTAATCTAGAGGAAGAAACTAAAAAACAAATGTGAGCACAAATCTTGATAAAATAAGCTGGTAAGCTTTAATTATTTATTTATTAATTATTTAGTGATATTCTCTAGTAAGTGATCATATTTGATGTGCTACTTAATTTTTTAAAAAGCTTGCAATAGCAATGTAAAATAGGGGGAAGTTGTTTATTGGATAACCAAAAAAATGCTAAGGTCCATTTTTGTATTTGAGAGGTGATTAGAACTATTGAATAATTTTAGAATTTGTTAGAATATTTTTATAACTAAGCATATGTGTTAAAAATTAAAAGTAAACAATAAACACAAACAATAAATAAAAATAAAAATACAATACAATACAGATATAACTAATAGCTTTAAACTATTACAGGATGGGGAAACAGAAAATATAGAAACTTTACCAAACTAATGCAAATCAGAAAAAATAGAAAAGAAAAGGAGGAGCAAACAAAAATTAAATGGTAGAAATCCAAATATATCAGAATTAATGTAAACAAAGTAAATCCACCTATTAACAGATTATCAGATTGGATTAAGTATTCAAAACTAAACTTAAAACAAGATTTAAAAAAGACTGCAAATAAAGGAATAGAAAAAGATTTACCAGGCAAATTCTAATTAATTCTGATTAACTGTTAGCTAATTATAATATCTTTTGCAACTATATTATAAAACCACTGAAGTGTAATTTAAGGTCAAGAAAACATTAATAGCAAAAGTAATATTACATACTTTATACATTTAACATGACTTTGAAAAATAGAAGACATTGAAGAGCAGCATCTCTGTTAAACAAAAATTTTAAAAATTAAAAATAAATTTAAAAAACAAAAATATAAGACAAAAACTAACAGAATCATGGGAAAAGAATCACAATAACAAGATCATGGTGGGGTATTTTAATACATTTCTCTCAGAAGCAAAGAAAAAATATAAAAGATATAGAGGATTTGCAGAACAAAATTATAAATCTTGATAATATATAATTTATCTGTGACAAAAATATGTATGTGTAACTTATATTGAAATAAACTTTGAACTAATCATAAAAATATGCATATTATCAAGCACACATGGAATATTTATAAAACAATTGACCCATATAGTAGGCCATAAATTAAGACATAAATTTTTTTAAAACAATGTCACGAAGGTCATATTTGTATAAAAAGAAACATAAAAGAATTCAGCAATAAAAAAACAAAGCTCCTCATACATTTGGAAATTTAAACAGCCATGTTGAAACAATTCATTAGCTTAAATAGAAAAATCTCTTTAAAAATTATAAAAGAAACTTGAAATAAATAAAACCAAACAATGAAAATAACATACTAAAATGATAAAAGCAACATATTAAAAAACTGTGGAATGCAGTGAAAGCAATACCTAATAGTAAACTTATAGTCTTAAAAGTACCATTAAAAAAAGAAGAAAAATGAGGAAAAAAGAGGACTAAAATTTTCGGTTCAAAAGCTACAAAAAGAATAACAAGGTAAAACTGAAAAACTTAAATAGTAAATACAGTGTAAGATTCAAAACAAATGAATGCAACAGAACACTAATAAGCAAAAGATCACTAGATTTTAGTTGCCTAACAAAAACTTGTTGCCAAATCAGACAAGTGTACAAGAGAAGAAAGTTATAGATCAATTTCACCCATAAACAGAAATGCAAAAATCAAAATAACATGTTAGCCTATCAACTTCAGCAGCATATAATATACAGTACTGTACACATATCTACACACATGCATATAGTTTAGTGGCAAGAAAATTGGGTTTAAAATCAGAGGGCTGACTCTGAGTCCTGGACTATCTACTTATCAGGTAAGTCTCCTTGTTCTTAGTGTTTATGACTTTTGTTTTGTTAATGTGATTTTAATAGAAAGCATTGACACAGCTACAACCCAGTTGGTTCTGAATCTATTCAAAATTATGAAAATCAAACTTTTAATGGAATATTTTAGTAAAAATCACTTTTGAAGCTGTTCATTTGTCCCTAAAAATGTTAATGTTGTAGTATTTTTGTTGGCTAAAAGTATTAACTAAAATAATTTTAAAATATAAACATCCCAAGGTAGGCAACTGAATGCTGTTTTTGTTTTGTTTTATAGCTATAAACAGTATTTTCTTGGTGGTTTTCTTGTGTAAGTTAAACCTAAAAGCAAAATACCGCTCATCTCAACATTTCTTTTCTTAATTGTTACTTAATAGTTGTACATATTTTTGGAGTATATGTGATATTTTGATATATGCATACAATGTGTAATGATCAAATCATAATTAGGATATCCATCACCTCAAACATTTGTCATTTCTTTATGTTAGGAACATTCCAAATCTTCTCTTTTAGCTATTTTGAAATATACAATAAATTATTGTTAACTATAGTTACCCAACTGTGCTATCGAACACTAAACTTAATCCTTCTATGTGACTCTATTTTTATACCCATTAATCAACCTCTCTTCAACGCCCCTCTCCCCTACCCTTCCCAACCTTCTAGTAACCACCATTCTATTCACTACCTTCATGAGATCCACTTTTTTAGTTCTCACATATTAGTGGGAATATGATATTTTTCTTTCTGTGCCTGGATTATCACACTTAATGTACTCCAGTGCCATCCATCTGCTGCAAATGACAAGGTTTCATTCTTTTTTTAGCAGACTAATATTCCATTGTGTATGTATACCACATTTTATTGATCTATCCATCCACTGATGGACACTTAGGTTGCTTCTATATTTTGGCTATTGTGAATACTGCTGCAATAAACATGGGAGTGCACATATCTTTTCAATATATTGATGTCCTTTCTTTTGGATATATACTCAGAAGTTGTTGGATCATATGGTAGATCTGTTTTAGTTTTTTGAGGAACCTCCATAGTGTTTTCCATAATGGCTGTACTAAATTAGATTCCCACCAACAGTGCAATAGCATTCTCCTTTCTTCACATACCTCTCAGTATTTATTATTTTTTGTCTTTTTGGAAATAGTCATTTTAACTGGGATGAGAGGATATCTTATTATGGTTTTGCTTTGCATTTTCCTGATGATTATTAATACTGAGAATTTTTGGATATACTTTTTGGACATTTCTGTATCTTCTTTTGAGAAATATCTATTCAGATCTTTTGTCCAATTTTTAAAATTTGATTATTTGGTTCTTTTTTTCTTTTTTCTTTTCTTTCTTTTTTTTTTTTTTTTTTTTGCTATTGAGTTGTCTAAGTTCCTTATATATTCTGGTTATTAATTCCATGTCAGATGGATAGCTTGTAAATATTTTCTCCCTTTCTGTAGATTGTCTCTTCACTCTGTTGATTGTTTCCTTTGCTGTGTAAAATCTTCTTAGCTTGATGTAATCTCATTTGCCTATTTTTGCTTTGATTGTCTGTGCTTTTGAGGTCTTACCCAAAAACACTTTGCTCAGACCAATGTCCCGAACTGTTTCCCTAATGTTTTCTTCTAGTTGTGTCATAGTTGCAGGCCTTACATTTAAATCTTTAATTAATTTTTATTTGATTTTATTTTGAATTTATTTGATTTATGGTGAGGGATAGGGGTCTAGTTTCATTCTTTTGCACATGGATATCCAGTTTCCCAGCACCATTTATTGATGAGACTGTCCTTTTCCCAATGTATGTTCATGGCACCTTTGTCAAAAATGATATGGGTGTAAATGGGTGGATTTATTGCTGGGTTCTCTGTTCCACTGGTCCAGGCATCTGTTTTTATGCCAGTACCAAGCTATTTTGGGTACTACAGCTTTGTAGGAAATTTTGAAGACTGGTAGTGTGATACCTCCTGCTTTGTTCTTTTTGCTTAGGATTGTTTTGGCTATCCAAGCTCTTTTGCAATTCCATGCAAACTTCAGGATTGTTCTTCTTATTCCTGTGAAAAACGTCATTGGTATTTTGATAGGGATTGCATTGAATCTGTAGATCACATTGGGTAATATGGACATTTTAACAATATTAATTCTTCCAATCCATGAGCATGGGATATCTCTCCATTTTGTGTGTGTGTGTCCTCTTCAATTTCTTTCATTAGTGTTTTGTAGTTTTCATTGTAGAGCTTTTTCATAACTTTGGTTAAACTTATTCCTGAGTATTTTTTTTGTAGCTATTGTAAATGAGATTGCTTTCTTGATTTTTTTTTCCAATTGTTTGCTGTTGGTATATAGGAATGCTACTGATTTTTGCATGTTGATTTTGTATCCTGCAACGTTACTTAATTAGTTTATCAGTTCTAATAGTTTTTTTTCTGGTAGAGTCTTTAGGTTGTACTAAATATAGGATCAGTCTTAACATTTCTGATTGTGAACTCCCATGGTCTTCTTGGTGCCCTCAAGGGTCATAACCAAGTACAGTGTGCAAACGCACAAACTCTACATACTTCACTCAAATGTTACATCATTCAGGGATGTACAGTGTCCATTCTGACGTGGCCTGAGTTCTCCTCCATGGTTCTGGTCCTATAACTCCTAAAGGCACTTAGGGTAGAGCCATTATCAGGACAATCCAGCCTCCAAAATGAAACCATCTCCCTCATTTCATCATCAAAATCAATGCCATGATGCTGAAGAAACTTTAGAGATCATAATCAACCTTCTTGGAAACTTGAAAGCCACAAATTTATTGGCTCAGAGGCCAGAGAAAATTAGTATTAACAAACATGTCAATAAAAACAGGTTGATTTCTAGCCAGCTGCCATAAGTTGGCAGGCTGGCACTGTGCCTGCAGGCTACCCCTGCAAACAGTGTCCCTTCACCTGCTGGTAGAAAATTCAACACTTAAAATTGCCAGAAACAAATGTGCTATAGCTTGCCCTTTTAAGCAAATTTTTACAGGTGTAATTTATTCTGTTAAAACATTGCCACCTCAGAATACCTTGGGACTCTGAAGAAAGTTGGCAGTCATTTTCTAAGGAATCTGAGAATTACGGCCCTGGAATTTCCCCCTATATTCTCCTTTGGTCTATTTCACATCCACCGAAGATAACCTCGCACTTTACCTATTTATTTGCATAAGACCATCAGAACATTTCTCACGTATCTGAATACACATGGAGCTGAAGGGGAGGCAAGAATTTCCCCTTCAGAGCAACAGATGGTATCCTCTCTTGCCATGGGATGTATTAAACCCCAATTTCTTCTTGAAACAAGAGTAGTAATTAACATGGGTCTAACCGTCAAATGACAAAAGTTAGATTTGTCACTATTATCACATAAGTTGTTTAGAGATCAGCATGATTCTATTACAGATTGTAAGTAGAAAGTCAAGTATAATAAAAGTTCTGTGGCTTACTCAGCATTATATAAGAAAAAATAATTATGCTCTCCTCTAGACATTTTTGCTTCATCTTCAATATCTTTCTGTTTGTTTTTTCACCTTTCTCACAAGGACTATTGATTGAATTAAACCCAAACATTGGAAAACAACATCATAATGATCATTAATGCAGAAGCTGCAATACCCTAATAGAAAAGAAATTTTGGTTTTTCAGTATTTTCTTATTGTGGTGGTGAAGGTGGTGATTTAAACATTTTTAGTAGCCTAGAGAGAAAGAAGAGATAAAAGAAAAAACATTGTTGAGTTTAAAAAATAAAATTAAATTAATATTATCAATGTAATTATAGTAAAGACCATATTTTGAGAGGGAAGTTTCTCAGTAATTTTAAAAATAAGTATACATCTTTTGTCCAGAGTAGTTAACTACTTTAGATTTCACTTTTTAAAAAGTTTTAATTTTATCTTTCCAAAAGAAATAGCTTATAACCAGGTAAAGAACTAAAATACCAAATTGTGAAGTAAAAATTTCAACTGCCTATCTGGACAAATAAAGTGAGTTTTGTTCCATTTTTAATTGCCCCCAAGGGGTGTAGCTTGTTTATGAAATCTAATCAGCTCCCAATCACCTATGAAACTTCCTTAGATGGATTAGAGAAACATTTTAAAGAGGGAGATACAGAAAGCAAGGAGCTCAAAGGCATCAGTGCTGCTGCCCCACCCCTGAGACCTTTCCTAGGTGCAGTCCACAGCCTCAGGAGGAGGGCTCCAGGGAGAATCTGCAACTCCCCGCAGCAGGTCAATGTCAGAGCAGACAGACTGGTGTGTGTGTGTGTGATGTGTGTGTTTGTGTGTGTGCGTGCGTGCACTTAAGTAAAGATGAAAAGGTGCACTTTAATTACTCTACTGCAATAAGTATAAGAAAACTTCAAAGAAATAGCGAAGCGTGCTGGCAGACAGCCAAAACTATTCAACAGTTAGCGGAGTGAGTGGAGGCTTGCTGCCATATTCTTAATAATGGTTTAAAGAACTCACTCTCCTTCCCATCACTGAAACCTCTACCCATTTGCACATCACTTCTCTTTCCATACGCAGAACACCGGGCAACCATCCCCCGTGCCCAGGCCCTGCCCTGATGGAGGGGAAGTAAGGAAATGCAACTTCTACTGAGTGGTTCCTTTTTAATTGGTCACGGTCACGCTATTCAAATAGGAAGAAATCTGCAACCCATTAGACATTTTCCTCCTGCATTAATAGTCAGAAAAATTAATTATATTTTGTGGCCATTCCTATTATTGTTTTTTTCCGGTTGGGAAATGTTCTCCAAGGGCTGTGCCTGGATAGCAGCATATAGAGTCAATTAGATTGTGAAAAAAGAAAATAACTCTAAAAGAGTAGGCAGATTTGTAGTCCTCTCCTGCAAATAGGATAGGAGAGGTAGAAGCGAGAGAATAAGAAAGAAAGGGGGAGAGAGGGAAGTGGCAAAAGAAGACGGGACGAGGCACTTGGCATACGTGATAACATGAAGTGACCTACCATGGATTGGCCAGTTTGATAAAATTAATCCCAGAAAACCAAAAACATGCTTTTGAAACATTTCAAATTGATCAAGATACATTACCCCTTACAATCTCCATTGTCCTACTGTGGAATCGCATTTCTCTTGGAAAGAAAAGTTGACTCAGATTTCCTGTCCAAAATCACATGGGTGCTCTTGAAACATCTGAGAATCTAAGACTTTCAACAAGCAGGTCACAGAAATAACCACACAATAACCTTGTTTTCTTCACAATACTTTGGACAGAATCAAGTAACCATATTAGTTTCAGGGGATCATTTAAAATAATGTCCTTCCGCCTTTGGCAGTTTAGTTCATCTCCAAAAACCATGATATTTTATGAGTTGGCATTTTCCAAACTTGCATAAATTGTAGAATTTTAGGGCTGGAGGCAGCCTTACACAGCATCTAATTAAATTTCTTTCATTTACAGATGAAGAAAGTAGGCCTGAGGAGATTAAATGACTTAATCCAAGGTAATAGCTAATGAGTGACAGAGTGGGAATTGGGCCAAAATCAATATTCTCTTTATAAAACCCTGATAACATAAAATCAAGTGAAATGTATTTGTTTCCACAGCTGTCTCCATATTCTATTTTCCAAACATAATGGAACTATCACTATAACATGCTTTAAATATCTAAAATTCAACAATATGTTTTTATATTTATTTTCTATATTAATGTGTTTATATATGTACTTTTTCACATACTTTTAGAACAGTAAATGGCATATTTATACATGTGACTCTTCAGTCTCAGTCCTAGAATAAGATAGGAGAATATTTCAAAGGCAATATTTTTTTCTTATGACATATTGCAGAATATTAAGAAGTTTCATGATCTGGAATTCATTCTTTGTCTCTTTTAAAATTGTGTTTTAACACTATCACAACAGACACGATAGCCAACCTTCCATTTAAAACATGGGGTAGGTTTTCTATAAAGTGTTAGGTAATCCTAAGAGCAGTATCATCATATTATGATTATTTGAATTTACTACAGTGACATATCAACTAACAGCAGAGAAGCAACTAAAAAACTCTTTTATCTATGTAACATTTTAAGTTTCTTAGCAACCTGAGATTCCAAGTAATAGCACTGGCACTTGGATTCTGGTCTTTTGTCTCTTAGTAGTATTTTAAAAATAATTTTATTTATAGAAATGTAAAGATGGTCAATTTATGGGAAACCCATTATTTTTAATGTAACTTACAAACACAGTAAGCCTCTGCTGCCTCTGGTTATCAGGCTATCCTTCCTTTTGATAATACTAGCTTGATTTTGCCTCTCAGTTCATGTGGTTCCAGGCGTCTAAACTCCCTTCTCCTGAGCACTACTGCCATACTCACTCTTATCTCTCACCGACCATGTGGCATAGTGAGACATCGTGGCCAATAGAGTCCATCCCCTGTGGTGATAGACACTGAATAAAGTCACTCCAGTAAGTCTGAATCCTAGAACTTTCACTGGACATAGCATGAAAGAGGTTTTCTTTTTCTTCTAGGAATTACTAAGCTTAGAGGAAACATGAGTTAAAAGCAGCCATTCTGCCAGTTAATAAGGAGAAACTGCCTGAGAAAATGAAACCACGCAAAAGAAAGTGAAATGACGAGACAGCTACTGATGCTTTTACCCACGTCTTTCGATCCAGTCTTGACTGAATTCAGAGTAGCCCTTGGCGATTCAGTGATATGTGCCAGGAAGTTCCCCCCACCACCTGCCCACCCTACTTTTACTTGTTTTTGCTTCAACCAATATACCTTGGGTTTTATTCCCTTGCAGCTAAAAGACTTTTAACTAATATCAAACAGGAGAGGCTTAAACTAGAAAAGGGCAGGAATACTTGACTTTGTCCCTTGAGCTAATTTTACTCATTTAACTAGAGGCAGCAAACGTTAAAGTTTTAAACAATGTGGACTTCAAATTCCAAACTCAAAGATTTCTCAGTCTAAACACTACCATAGTGATCTATACATTCAATGCAATCCCTATTAAAATACGAACATCATTTTTCACAGATCTAGAAAAAATAATTCTACATTTCGTATGCAACTAGAGAAGTCTCCATATAGAAAAAGCAATCTTAAGCAAAAGAACAAATTAGGAGACATCAATTTATCAGACTTCAAGCTATACTACAAGGTATGGTAACTAAAACAGCATGGTACTGGCACAAGAATAGAGATATAGACCAAGGGAATAGAACTGAAAACTCAGATATAAAACCATCCTCATATAGCCATCTAATCTTTGACAAAGCAGACAAAAACATACACTGAGGAAAATAATCCCTATTCAATAAATGGTGCTGGGAAAATTGGATAGCCACATGTAGAAGACTGAAACAGGATCCATACCTCTCACCTCTCACAAAAGTCAACTCACAGTGGATAACAGACTTAAACCTAAGGTGTGAAACTATTAGAATTCTAGAAGAAAACATTGGGAAAGCTCTTATAGATATTGGCCTACAGAAAGAATTTATGAAGAAGACCCCAAAGGTAATCACAGCAACAACAAAAATAAATAAATGGGACCTGATCAAATTAAAAAGCTTCTGCACAGCCAAGAAATCTATCACGAGAGAAAACAGACAACCTACAGAATGGGAGAAAATATTTGCATGCTACACATCCTATAAAGGGCTAATAACTAGAATCTATGTAGAACTCAGGAAGATCAACAAGAAAAAAACATTAAACAACCCCATTAAAAAATGGGCAAAGGACATGAACAGAAACTTT
>CM052440.1:94762435-94781931 GCA_028533085.1 Varecia variegata
ACACACACACCATGGAGTTCTACTCAGCCGCAAAAAACAATGGTGATCTAGCATCTCTTGTATTATCCTGGATAGAGCTGGAACCCATTCTACTATGTGAAGTATCCCAAGAATGGAAAAGCAAGCACCACATGTACTCACCATCAAATTGGTATTAACTGGTCAACACCTATGTTCACATATAGTAATAACATTCATGAGGTGTCAGGCAGGTGATGGGGGAAGAAGGGGATGGGTATATTCACACCTAATGGGTATGGTGTGCACCGTCTGGGGGATGGACATGCTTGAAGCTCTGACTCAGGCAGAGCAAGTGTAACCTAACCTATATGTAACCTAAACATTTTTGCCTCCATAATATGCTGAAAAAAAAAGTGGACCTGGGCATCAGAAATGGGACCTGGCCCTTGTTGGCTGTACATTCTCCCAAATCTAAGCTACTTTATCATGTCACTTTGGCTCATTCACTCCAAAAGTTGCTGTACCTGGAGACTTGTTTGTTGTTTACTCAAATTCTTCATTCATGACATGGCACTATGTGGCTAACAGCAGAACCTAACATTTATCTTCTTAAAAATAGTATGTGCAGAATATAAACATTCTTCTTAGTTGGTTTCTTTCTTTAGCTTCCAAGAGGAGGAGATCATAAATAAAATATGACTAATCTCCAACAATTCACTAAGCCTAAGTTTTATATTTATAGCTGCCATGCATACAGATGCATAACAAATGTCATATCCATGTTTGTCATAAATATATAATTAAGACATTTTCCAAGGATTGTGCAAACTGTTTTACATAAATTACCTCACAACAAACCTAGGAGGCACTCATGGAAAAAAATCAAGGCTCAGAGAGGTAAATATTCCCAAAATTGTGTAGCTATTTAAACAAACTTTATAAATATTCATAACTAAGTAAATCACTCTTATATCCATTGAAACAAATTAATTATATATTCTGAAGTAGCAAGAACTTATCCAAATCATTATCTTTGCTCTGATTATATACTGATCTGTATGATAGTCTTTGGTTGTATGTGTCCAATCATGTAGTTGAAGGTTGTCAGCTCTTTCAGTGTATAGAATGTGATGAAAACTATGAAATTTTTCCCCAGAACAATGGCCATCCATGCAGCCACCACAGTTGTTCCCACAATTTCAAGGAGTTGGGAGGACTTCTGTGGGCTTGGAGATCTGTGTATCTTAGAGAGCCACAAGCCCCAGGCTCAGAACACCTTGCACAATATCTTGCATGACTTCCTCTCTTCACAGGCTTGTGCTTGCACACTTTTGGTGTTCAAAAAACAGGCTAACTTTGAAAGAGAAAGACACTCGCCATAAAATTTGAAACCTCTACAGTCTATGGGGCTATAAATATGACTTACTAGAAAGCTTGTTTTTCTTTTTTATTATCATATTCTTTAAAACATAAAATCCAGAAAAGAGATAACTGTAGTATGTGCTCTCTGAGCCGTGACTTTGGTGAGCACTTTGGGAACAGACACTTCTTTATCGGACTGCTTTTGTCTTACAACATCAAAGGCACTGATAGCTCCAGGAGATCTAGATATTTCTGTGTAGATTGTTTCATGTTGTAGATATTTAGGGAGGTGTTAAAATGGAAATTGGCACTCTTTTTGGAAAGCAAAGACTCTTCTTGCTTGAACTCTATTAACATTTAAAAATAACTTAGCATACAAAAAGTCAAAGCTACT
The DNA here is from genome assembly GCA_028533085.1 of Varecia variegata. Classification (NCBI taxonomy): domain Eukaryota; kingdom Metazoa; phylum Chordata; class Mammalia; order Primates; family Lemuridae; genus Varecia; species Varecia variegata. The sequence continues at coordinate 94,764,153 of CM052440.1, forward strand.
CAAAAATATCCTCCCTTAGTAAAAGCTAAAGTTCATTTGCAAAATTTTAATCTTGGTATGAGACTTATATATCATTATTTCACATTATGTTCCCTCCTAAAAAGTTTTAAATTGTAAACATTCTGTTTACTATGGGATCTGTAACAGAAACATCTTAAATCCAGTCTTCCGTTCCATTCTTTGTGACTTATTTCTGAACTTTATACTATCTTGCCTGGGATTTTAGAACAGCTTCCTACCTCATGACTCCCTGACCAAGCCAGAAGGTATTGACTGACACTAGCTACTTTCCTAATGATTAAATCTGATCGTGTCACTCAGTTGCTTTAAAATTCCTCTTGGCTCTTATTGCTTCCAAAATTACACACAAATTTCTTATTTTAGCTCTCAGGACCCTTCTAATCTAATTCTTGCCTAATATCTCATTACCTGTTCTATCTAAACTCCTATCCTCCTCCTTTAAGCCACCCATACTCCTCTAAATTCATTACAGTTATACTAAATTCCTCACCATTTCTAAGTACATCAAGACCTGCCATGATAATAAGCATACTATCTCTCCTGGAATGTTCTTTCTCACCTTCATCAACTGAAGCTACCTACTCATCTTTTAAGACTCAAGTTATAATGTCATCTCTTCTAAGAAGCTTTTCATAAGCTCCTCATATAGTCAATGTATCCTTGTGCTTCAGCTCCATTTTCTTTGTAACTCTATTAAAGCTGGTATCATTTTATGCAAAGTTTTATGCATAATAATCTCCCTCTCCAACAAGACAAAACATATCATTGTCTTTACAGACCCAGCAACAGCCAATGACTGACATGGCTCATTAGCTCAGAAATTGTTTGAATAATCAATCAATGATATAGTGGAATGAATGCTAGAATAAATTTTTGCTCTATTACTAATCAATGCCTAAATTGGAAGTAAATAAATTAGAGTAGAAAGCTTTGGACATTTCTAAACTAATAATACTAAAATACTTAAATATATAATAAAGGACAAAGGTAAGGTTGAATTTATTCAAAGTTGGTAGTCTCTAGACATAGATGAAATATCACATCTTAAATTCCTAGGACTGTTTTCCTATTTGAGAAGACAAAAAGACATTTCAGGAAAAGCAGCTTAGACTTTCAGAACCATAATAACATTTTGTAATCAAAATATTCAAAACATAAGAGAGAAACTATGGCAGTAATTCATAAATTGAAAAAAGTAGGATTTCCCTTAGCTCAACTATTCCCAAATCATACAGGAATGAGTCCTTCTAGTTACTGCATACAATGTTGGAAATGGATACTTATCATGTCTTTTTTTCCCCAAAATAAAGCAATTTCTTTCAAAAGTAATGTTGAGTATATCTGGGACTGTCTGCCTTCTGTTTGCCTCTAGAGTTAGCCCCTAAGTCATGGCTCCATGGCTGGTTTACACATCCTCCCCCCATGACATTACCTATCCTAAGGTAACCTCTGCCATATTGACACTGATAACTCTCTTGGATTCTGAATTTTTGATGCAAGAGGTTTACAATATTTCTCTAAAAGTGAAAATCAGAAAAGTGTAGTTTTCAATTCTGGAATGTGAAAAAAGTTATCTATATTTTCTCTCTTATATTTGAGAAAAGTACTTGAAATACTATGAAAGTTAAGAATAAAATATGACAAAAAAGCTTTTGTTTCTACTGTTTCACCTTAATCAAGGTTTGCCCTCCTCTCCTTCCTTCACAAGTTTCCAAGATATCTTGAGTTCATTGGAGATTTCTCTATTCTCTTGCATGTCCAGGATAACATCAAATATCCAAAATTGCACATCACTAGTGCCTCCTCAATCTCTTCCTTCCTCTCTCTCCCTCTTTCTTTCTCCCCTCCTGCCCCACAGAACCCCACAGCTAGCCCACATGGTGAATTTGTGTAAGTCAAGCAAAAGGCAAAAAGCAGGAAACTTTATCATCATGTGCTGCAAAATTTTTGCAATAACTATATAAATATTTGGTGACTATAAAGTAAACGGCTCCTCCAAAGTTGTTCAACCTGCAAAGTTGTTCAAGTACAAGCAATGCCCGAACATGTACATGTGCATGCACACACAAACACTTACCTACCGGGACCATTGGCTTTCAAATATCAATCAATTTCTGGTGGAATTTCAAAAAAGGAATTTTTTTCTAGACTTTCCTTAGCATTATAAGGTTCAACTTACTCCATAAAATGCATAGACATGACTTAGACACGTATGTTTCCTATTGTGTCTGGCGGTTGCTGAATGAAAGAAAAGTGTCCTGTCAGTTCTGGGAAGAGTCTCCTTCCTTGCAGTTAGGAAGTAAGACAAAGGAGGAAGGATTGGGCCAATAGGTAGCACCCCTGGTACCTCCTGAGAGATCCCTGGGAGAAAGGGAACCGCCCACTTCTAGTAAAAAGAATTCATAGTCCAAGTCTTCTTAGGAACCTTCAGGCAAGTAGTATTTCTGAATGTAGATTGTGGGGTCTGGTCTGGGGATTGTACTGTGGATCCTGGGACAGATCTGAGTGAAGACTAGACATCACTCTCATCTACAATCAGACTAAAACTTAGAAGACATTAAGTGAATATATGAGAATACGTCTAAGTTCATGATAGAGAAGGAGCTTCTAAGGTAATTTTTGTGAGAAAGAAACTCAATACTTGTTACTATATTGGTAGCTAGCTGGACAGACAAATAGATAAACTAAAAGGAAAATTCAGAAATTAATTTACAACTAATAAGATAGTGGTTACATATGATTAATATAAAAAGTTCATACAAATAGATACAAAATGACTAAAGCATAAAAATTGATATAGAAGATATTTAATAACTCATTCATTCATTTATTTATTCATTCAAAAGTACTTGAACATCTCCCATGTGGCAAGCACTATTGTGAGTATTATGGATACAACAGCAAATAAAGGGAAGTCTATGACATAGATAGTTATGTCTAGTTGGGAAGACAGACAATTAAACAAACAACAAAGTTATAGTGACCAAAATGTCAAATAATGATAAGTGCTATGAAATACTTGAAATAAGTGATCAAGGAAGATCTTTGGCTTTCATTCTAATCGTGATGATAAGCCATTGCAGAGTTTTATACACAGAGAAGCAGTGCAATCTAATCTGTTTTTCAAAATATTATCCTGGCTCATGTGTAGTAAACTCATTCTAAGAAAGTAGGAGTGCAAATGCAAAGACATGTTAGATCACCACTACACTAGAGCAAGTAAAGACTGACAGCTGTGGAGCCATGAGAAATGGTTGTATTCTAGATGTATTTTGAAGGTATAACTGATAGGATTTGTTTATTGATTCTATGTACTACATCATAGTAAGAAAAGAAAAGACTCAAAGATGACTTCCAGGTTTAAAGCCTATCACAGTACCAAATATTAAGATTGATAAAGTTAGGAGGTGGCAATTTGGTGGAAAGAATCAATATTTGGTTTTGAACATCAGAAGTTTGTGATGCGAATTGGCATCCAAGTGGAACTTGTTGTGTAGGCAATTATATATGCAGATCCAGGGGCTAGGAAGGTGTGGGAGTCATTGGCAAGCAGATGACATCGAAAGCCACAAGACAGCTAAGACGTCAGCGTAGGTGGAGAGGAGACTCCGAAAGGGCTAAGGGTTCTATCCGCTGGCTGGATGGCGGTGCCTTGAAACTGGTATGTGAACACAACTGCTAGTCTAGGTTGCTAAATGAATGCATAGAACATAACCCTCAGGCCCTCTTACTATTCAATTTCACATGAACAAGAAACAAACATCTTGCTGTGTTAAGACACTTAGATTTCAAGGTGTATCTGATTCTTTAATTAGTGTTAAATTAACTGAAATAGAAATTGGTACCAAGAGTGTATAGTAACCAAAAAAATCTAGAATCTGTGGCACTGGCAGAAGATAACTAGGAAACTAATATCAGAGGCTGGAAATATGAAGCCCCAAGTTAACCAGAGGCAAAATGTTCAGTAAGGATGATGTCCATGATATCTGTGGGGGCAGACCACTAGCCTTCCTAGGCTGTGGCTCTAGCAGAAGAGATTGGAAAACAGAATTATGTGAACATGGGTTAGATATCACTAGCTTATTTGGCAAGCTATTAGAAGAAGAAATGCCCATAGGAAAGAATTATCCAGTGTACACATGAAAATGAAGGAGAATAAGAAAGTATCCAGAAATTTTAAGCCTTGGAAAGTTGGGACTGCTTATCTCAAACATTAGGAAATAATGTTTTAATTGAACAATGAAAGGTCTAAGATATAGTTATATGACAGAATTCAGATTAAGCCGGGCCTTCAACCCAAGTTTCATGGCCTTGAGGTAGATGTCATTGAGTTGAGAAAGACATAAATGGTGATGAGAAGAAAAGGAAACAATAGTACTTTTAGAATTATGTCTAAGAAAGAATTGTAGATGTGGCTACTGGCATATTGAACTGGGTGCAAGCAAAGAGATAAAAGTCATTAATTTTATTTATAAAATTTTATTTTTAATTTTTATGAATACATAATAGTTGTATAGATTAATGGAGTACATGTGATATTTTAAAACAAGTATACAATGTGTAATGATCAAGTCTGGGTAACTGGAATAGCCATTACCTCCACATTTACCACTTCTTTGTGTTGGGAACATTGCAAACCTGCTCTTTCAGTTATTTTGAAATATACCATAAGTTATTATTAACTATAGTTGCCCTATTGTGCTATCAAACACTAAATTTTATTCCTTCTCTCTAACTGTATGTTTGTACCCATTAGCCGACCCCTCTTTATCCCCCCTCCCACTACCCTTCCCAGCCTCTGGTAATCACCATTCTATTCACTACCTCCATGAGATCAATTTTTTTAGCTCCCACATATAAGTGAGATCATGCAACATCTGTCTTTCTGTGCTTGGAAAAGATGAAAGTCTTATTAATATTAAAGAAAATTATATTGCAAAAACGACCATGAGCTAGGACTTAAACAACTTTGACTGAGCCTTAAGGCAACTCTGAGGCCACTGAACTCGTACAGGCAGGAAGTAAACAGCAAAAAGTCTAGAGCCCTCAGGTACCACTGTGGCCATGGCAGGTAACAGACAAGCAAAAACCTCCCAGATGGCAGAACCAGAGGCCCAGAGAACAATGGACAAGAAAATTCCTTCCTGAGAACAGAATCAAATTCTAACCATGGAACTTTCCTCACTGCCAAGACTTTATAATGGCTACACACAGGATTTCATCATTACCATGGACCAGTGACAACTGTATATATTGCAATTTTCTGTTTTCTGTATGGGGTATTTGTTACAGTTATCCATAGGCAACACCATTCATGTTGGCTGGAGTAGGGGAGGCAGAAAATTTGCAACTAACTCAGTAATCTAACAAATAATTAGTAATTGTTGCACATTAAAAGATTAGAGTAAAAACATCTTTTAAAAATATATATTTATGTGTGTATATAATGTATGTATATATATACACACATAAATATTACGAGTTATTCTAAAATATATTTAGCTTACTTTCCAAAAGACACTCAACAACTTTATTTTTTTAATGCTCTGCCGAAATGATATCTAATGTCAGGAATTCTAAGTCTTAAGACTCAACGGTATTTTCACATCATCCTTAGTGAAAGCCTTTATAATCAAAGTCTTCACTAAACTTCTCTGGGATGCCTTGCTTGTCTACACCTACTTCGTCTTTACCTACCAGCAATACTTACCCAAGGACTTCATGCTGACACTACCTCTGAATTTTTTTTTTCAGGTCCCACAATATAGCATAAAAAAAGGAGGGCTGTAGCTAGGGAAATAACCCACTATCATAGCTTAGCCTCCCCCAGCAGCAGATCCTGAGACAAAGATTCGAGTTCATGTAGTTTATCTGGAAGTTGATCTCAAGAAACACTGGTAAGAAATGGGGGAGTGAGATAAAGAAGGGAAAGAAGGCAGTAAACGCTGCTTTATGTAGCAAGTCATTACTCAGGTGACCACAGTTTTATGCTCCCAAGAGACTGTAAGGGGTACACTCCAACATGGTGTTGGTGCTCCTTCCACTGGGACCCACAAACCCACTCCTCTAGGTCTGTAAGGTCTACTCCTTGGTGGCATTATTCCCAGCACTCTCAGACTGTTGCATGTCCAGGTAGAGCAGGCTCCATTGGCTAAGAGCCCTCAAGGAAAGGGACAGTTTCCAGCAATTGGAAGTCAAAATTGGACTGTACAGAAATGGTAAGGACCAAGGTGATGTGGGTAGCATTTGCTCTATCCACTATGAGGTTTGTCAGAGAAAGAACACATAGATAGCAGCTGCTGAACCTAAAAAATCTGAAACTACTTTCCCATCAGCATTCCTCAGGATATTCAGGAAATTTCATAGGTTAATATTTAGGATTTATTTGCAGAAGTCTTTGCCTGTCAGTACTCAAATGAAAGGAAGAGTAGTTTCCTACCACCCAAATATTAGCAAATTAATGTCATGCTTTATATCCAGAATAAACTCCAAACTCCAATACCCAACTTTTAAAACAACCTGTAACAAAATGACTTTTTTCTGAGAATGGATGAGGTTGACATCTCCCTACAGAGCAACAAATTCTAAACTTGTAACTGTGATTTTATCCCAGTATGTGATATTGTCTCACTTGTGCATAATTATATGCATTTTCAAAAGTGATAGATATTCCTACCATTTGTTTATGGCCCATTTACAAAAAGTAATACCACCGGAAAGAATTATTGGGGAGTTGTTTGTTCCTCCAGATCCACTCTCTACCCTATTCTGCCACAGGAGGCCAGCCTGGTAAGCAATGTAGCAATTAGATCTCTTGCCCTCTGGCTTCTGGTTGGGTTCTACCATTACAGAGATCTGGCTGGAGGTCAGAGAGAGGAGAGGGAGAAGAGGGTATTCGTACTTCCTTAACTCTCTCCTTGTGGGGTCACCTTGAGCTGCTGTTTCCCTCCATGAAGACCCTGGCTCTTCTCAAGGTGGCCCTTCCATAGGACCCTTTTTCCAGGGAACTCACCCCTTCAAGGCTAAGGGTTAAAATAGGCCTTGCATTACGAGTCTTGGGATACACACCACCTCATGGTTCCCCTGTTTCCCACCTATGGCTTTATAAGTGGTCCCTTTATTAGATACTCCTTGGATTATTCTATTGGAATGAGCCATCTGTTTCCTGCTGCAACACTGACTGATACATTATTCTAGCCTGTACTGTCTGGTTTAGTCATTCTATCAATAAAATGCCACATTGTTCACATAGCATTCTTCCTGAACAACTGTGCTTCCCTCTCCAGTCAACCTTGCCAAAATCAAGTAAGAGGCTGGGAGATCTAAATTCCACTGTCCTCTCAACATTATTTACAAGAGAGAACTCTTTTCCCCAGACAATAATGCCTTTATGTCTGAGAAAGCTATAGCACATCTATGTTACAAATCTGTTGCTCCAGTGCCTAACCGCAGCCTATTTTAAAACTGCAATACTGATTCTTTTAGGGAACTTGTAGAACGCAAAATCTTCGATACTCTTTCTTCTTCCTCACAGTACCTCCCTCCATCTTTCACCAGGTTGAGTTTATTTTTGTTTAATGTGTTGAAAGGAAAATCTACTTAAGAACATATTCATAGAGAATTGATTAGTAATTCCAAATACTGGATCTTGGTAGGCCTGATGTGCCTCTATGTGAATAGGGCAATTCAATTAGCAAGGTAAAAGACAAACAGATTATTTACCTACTTGTGACCTGGAAAACTTGTTTCTTCCTGCACTTAAGTGTTCAATGACATCACTTAAGGAAAATCATGAAAGGATCTCAAATACATACATTAAAATTTCAAAAAGAGAGAGAAACTAGTAAATTACAGATTATCATCTATGGAATATGTTCAAAAGCTAACAAGCCTATATTTAAAAGTATTATAAAAGAAAGTGATTTCACCATCACAAGTAATTTATGTTCTACGTAAATTTGACTTACCAAATCATCTTATGGAATTCCAGTCCAAATTTGTTAGAGTTAGATAAACATTTTCCTCCAGAGAAAATTGGCTTTGTTTTTCCTTCCTGGATGTTGCTTCTTTATCCTCAATTCCTAATATTTATATAGTGTTTCAAAAGTTCAAATCCTTTTCATATACAGTGGCAGTTCTTGACCTTTTGCAATTTATGGAGTCCTTTCAGGACGTGACGACAATAATGACCACTCTCCCCAAAGTTAGGAACATGGGTCTATTCATAAATCATGGTATTTAATTTTGGAGTGTTTATTCATATCCTAAATCCATCCAAGGGTTAATAATTCCTGCAATCTATAGAATAACCCTCATGACACCTCTATGAGCTAGGTATTGTTATCAACATTTTTCAATTAATAAAATTAAGCTGCACAGGGTTCAATGACTTGTCCAAGTCATGCAGCAGAATTCGGTGTTAAACCCAGGCCTTTTGACATCATGTCCAGTGTTTTTCCTCTGTCCCATCACAGTCCCCTACTTTTGTCATGGTGAATCACCACCTACTTGCACTATAAAGTATTTTATGTAATTAAGGTAGAGTCACAATTTATTGAGCAAGAGTCCCAAAATATCCAAAATTTTCTGAATGAATCAGAGACTAAAATCTCATTGCATGTTCAAATAATATAGATCCATTTTGTTTTAGATTCAGTTGAATCTCTCATCTGTAAAATTCATTCACTCAGAAGCATTTTGAGTTTATCCCATGGTGTTATGCAAAATTAAAAACAAATATCTATGCCAAAAACTTCGACGTGACTCATAATTTAAACAGCTCTTACCGTCTCTGTTTTTCTCTCAGCATCCAGTCACAGCCCACTTTAGACCCTGGACACAGCCACAGCCCCTGCCTGCCTGGTTCTTCCTTATTCCTTCAACTAGACTCTCAGATTTTCTGATCAAGGACACTCAAAGTCTCTATTTTACTATTAGGTTGAGTCATTTGAAATTGCAGTTTGAATAGGCTACAAACAGGGGAATACTGACAGTTCACTATAATTTAGTCTTATTTAGCTTTAGTATCTTGACCTGTTGATGCCAAAATCCTCTCATGGAGAAGAGAATACATACACTTGAATCCAAGAACACCTAGTTCTAATCCACTTTCCAACTCAGCAGGTGAATTATGTCGAGTGAATCACTGAAACTCTCTGAGTAACAATTTCTTCATCTAAAAATGAGGACAATATGGTCCACAATTGTGTCGCAGGGTTGTGGAAAAGTATTCAACAAGACAGTATTCCCTGTGGAAGTGCTTCGGAAAGTTTTAAAGCACTATACACATTTAGATTGCTGTTATTAGAGTCAGCAAAGATGCCTCCATCAGCAAAGCCAGCAGCATCAAATTTTTAAAAAGAACAGTGAGATCACACATCCACTACTAAATGACTCACCGCAAATGCCCAGGCATCACTATTACCTCCCACATGTTGGTGCTGCTTTATTAATATTATATTTATTAATACCAAATTGGGATGACTTGTTTGGTCAACTTTGCAGAAGAGCTGATGACCTGGTTCCTACATTGAACATAAGCCAAGAGATGAGTCACTTAATACATACAGTGAAATTGCATGATACAATTATCTGCCTACTGAAATCACATAAAAGATTTACTATCCGGTATTAAATTACCACTTCATCATAAATAACAACCTAATGGTCTGAAGAAAATAACCTTCAGCACACACATAAAGAGGGATAAGTTATGTATAAATAATATATGTAGGATTTTTAAGATATTTTGGTAAAATTTTGTTTTCAGAATTTTTTTAATGCACTAGGGCTTATGTTTGCCAACTTCCCTGCCTTCTAATGGTTGAGTAAATAATACTGCAGTGTGACTTTCAACTTCAGGGCCAAGCCCTTCAGTAAATGAAGCCGATAGAAATTCTATCATTTGACTACCAAATACGCAAGGCAAATAGAAATCATGAGTAAAAATCAAGTGGAGAAAGCAAAGATCCTTCAGCAACTGTTTTCCAGGCTTGTAAAATCCAGCTGGGGAAATTGGCACAGAATAAGTTTACAAAATAATGAAGTTCCTAGTATTTTATAGATCTTTTTTAAAAAAGAAATTAAACTAAAAAGCAATTCCTCAAAAAAGCCAGTGTTATGATGATTTGATACCTAACTTACGACCGTAAAGAAAAAATAACTGCAGTCATTTCAGTAGCCTTTCTAAACATGTCAGAGTCAGGTTCTCTTAGGATGCAAATCTAGAGCAATTAAAATGTCTATGAATAAAACAACTCAGGATATAAATCTCAGGCCTCAAATGTATGTAGAAAAAATTTTTTTACATTATCTTCTCTTTAACAATTAATTCCTATCTCGAGCCCCTATTCTATCCAGTGATCAAATTTAGGGTTAATCGGTCAGTGCAGTATTTCCTCAGCCTGTGACTAGCCTGAAGGTTTTCTCTACTCATTCATTATACCAGGGGTGGCATCTGGGTTTCAAGGGGTCTACTTAGTGCCCAGCATCAGTGAGGATGGGAGGATGTCATTTTCTATCCCCATGGACAGATGATGAAACATTCACATTTCACCTGCTTTTGACCTTGGGTATCTAACCATACTGTGGGGAGCCCATTCTCATTGAGTCTTACATCATGGCTCCACGCAAGGCCTTGTGCATCCTCTAAGTCTCTGTCGTGAGGCCGCATCAGGCCCACTAGTTCGCTCTCTCCTCTACTTATGTGCCCTTTAATGAGGGAGTGGAGGGGAAGAATAAAATGTAGAATGGTAATATGTTGATATATAGAGTTTAGAAAGGACCTCTGCCCTAAAGAGCACATAAAGCTAATGTTCCTCTCTGCTTTTCTCACAGTGGCCACATGAAGCTTTCGCCACTTGGGCATGGGCTTTGGATTCAGGTTTTGTGAGTTCAATGCCAAGTTCCACCAACATGGAAAAGTTTTTACTTTTACCTTGCATACTTCATCTATAAACAAGTATAATATTCAGAAGTCCAGGGAGATGGAAAATAAAAAAAAATAAATAAATAAAAAGAATCAAAACAAAAGAAAAGAAAAAAAAAAAAAAACAAGTATAATAGTATCTCCCTCATAGGGTTTTCACAAATATTAAAGAGAGTAGTAAGTATAAAAATAATGAGAACATGGTCTGATGTATAATAATCACTCAACAAATGATATCCATTATCATCACTGCATCTCCTTCTCCCCATGTTCTCCTTCAGCTACTCCCACTCACAACAATGCATCGGTTTATATGACTCCAGTATAAAGACAGTGGGTTTTACACTGAGTTAAATAAGTATGGACCACAATGTTTGTTAGGAGAAGGCATTTTTACAAGGACCCACGTGTTGGTCTCAACTCTGTGCAGTTTGCGTATGTGAGCATGCAGCATTCCTTATCATTCTTCAGAAATTTTCCCCAAATGCCTAAAAGATATCTTTTTAATGTAGGCACAGAGAGCTAATATTTGGATCCAGCCAATAACAGCTATTTAATTTCATAGCCACTATCCACAGTTTTAAATAAGGAAAGAGGTCAGTATGAATTCTGTCAACTTTCATCGGCTTCCTTTCCTGAAAGTATCCAATTTTAAAGCCAAAGAATAAGTTCTTCCAAAGTATTAGCAGCAAAAAAGCGCCAAAGATTAAATCAATTCAGAATCACCTCATGGGTAACTAGCCCAGTAAGTTAATTACAGGATTCTTTGTTGCTCTTTTTTATTGTGGTAAGAGTACTTGATGCAATATTTTTGGTTAATTGAAGATTTTCTTTAAAACTATGCAAGACAGCCAGCATAAGTGCATTTATGTATGTAATAGAAATGGTTGTAATATATCATTAAGACACTCCAGGGCATGTTTTATTGGTTCATTAATACAGTACATGCCTTAGGTGTATTCAACCACTCGGGGCTTATATTAATGGACCAATAAAACGTACCCGGGAGTGCCTTAATGCTACCCTAATATGGCTAAGTTTAAATTAATTTTTTCAGGCTTATCTTTTCAAAAATCATTTTTTCCCACTTGGGAAGATAGATTCCTTTACAGAGGGGAAGAAGTTCATGGTGACAGAATAAGAAGAAACAGGATAATAAAATTCTTTTTGTTTCATCAATTTTCTAAAATGGTTTATCCTTTTGGATGGTTCAATTTCTAATCTTCTGCATTCTACTTCCAGTGTCTTATCATACCGTCTATGGAAATCAATAATCTTGTGGCTAGGAGCAGGAAAATGAGAACTATTTCTTTTGGGAAGTGGAAGCTCAAGAACCAGCAAATGCCATGTCTACCTGTAAAACCCCTATCACCTTTCAATCTTCCACCTGGTCAGAACAAATGCTTACCTTGCCTTGAGGGTGACCTTTTTCATCTACCTCCTGTCACTCTGTGTAGTCAAGGAATTATGCTTCTCCCCAAAAGGAAAATGATTCTCTTAATCATGCACATTATACTTCCCCACTCAGCTTTACAGACATTCTTGAATTCTACTTTGGACCATTAAGGAATCTTCTTGATAACAGAAATTTTGCCAAAATGGTTTTCTTCATCAGAACTTTGTCTTCTCCTTTCTACGTAACTACACAATATTTATTCTTTAAGGCTCATTCTCTCTAAGAAACTTTCCCTAACTGCTCAAACACACATTGAGCACCTTCCTTCTTTGAACTGCTAGAGTCCTTGATGAGTTAATCACTTAATGTAGTACTTAAATATGTATGTCAGTAGCACACAAGTCAGTGTGCTTTTAAGAGAAAGGGGCAAGAGAAGAGAATAGATCTACTCACATTTCACAAAATTTACCAGTCCTACTTCCACTTCTTCAAAAAGAGGAATTCTAAACACATCTAAAAAAATGGCTACATCATTGAAATGAGTATACCTACTTGCAGGCTGATGGCATAATATTAATAAAATGGTGTATCTCCATTTAGAAATTCAAATAAAATATTAATCCATTAGTTCAAAGTTGCATCTCATTATAACCATAGATTTAAGTATTTTAGAAAAAGGAACTATTCCTTTTATTAATGTTTTTCCCCAATTTGCACAAAAGAAAATTATCAGAAATATTCAATGATTTATTGGGAAATTTAAACAACTATTAGACCAATATAAGAAAATATATACTGTTTGTCCAAATATCTGCTCCAACTCAGGATGGTATGACCAGGGCTGTCCCAGCAACAACTGCCAGGGACATGCCTTCCAAGCAACCACAGTAGGGGGAGATGGTGTGTTTGGGTAAGGAGAGTCTGCCTGTCAGAGATTGCACAGAGTAAGAAAATCCAGAAAGTCAAAAGAATCCAAATTCCATTAAGGAGCCCAATAAGTAAAAGCTAAGAAGAAGATTTGGAGTTAGAAGCCAAAGAGCCAGAGGCAGATCAAAGCTGGAGTATATGGACAAGAGACAGAGCTGGGATTAGTGAGAAACCCAGTGATAGTGTATCAGTCCTAGTGTTGCAAATCTCAAGCAATTGCTTAAAAATAGCTTTGAAGCATTTAATGGTAGACTTAATCAAGCTGAGTTAAAGATTTTTTTTCATTTATCTTGACACTCTTGCTTGTTTTTGCATTTATTTCTAGTATCCTTTGTATTTTTAAACATAGCCTCGAAGATGATTGTTAATTTCAACAATTTGCCCAAATTCAAATTCTAAGCTTTTGAGTTTATATATATATGTGTGTGTGTGTGTGTGTGTGTGTGTGTGTGTACATATATATATACACACACACATACACACAGTAGGTAAATTATTAGTAGGTAAATATATATATATATATCTTTAGTAGGTAGATTTATTTTTTTTCCTTCCTGAACAAATGAAAAAACCACACGTTACCCATAAACCTTGAAGCTGACAATACATTTTAGTGATCACTGCACAATGATATCATAGGGATAATGTATCATCTTTAACTAAAAACAACCAGATAAGAAGACAGGAATTTTATAAATTTCCAGTCACATAGCTCAAACTCAACTATCAAATAAGAATCTTTAAGTAGATTCTAGTTTTGCCAATAATTATTTGAGGCTATATTTTATAACCTGAAATCTTCCTTCAATCACCTCTATAATTTAGGCTCAAAAAGTGTATTTACTATGACTACAGATAGTCTTTTTATACTACCATGGAAATAATTACCCCAACCTTTGTGGAAGGCAATTTGGCAAGTCATATTAAAACCTTGCAGATACCCTTCTCTTTTGACAGGGAGATCCTGTTTGTGGTTTGTAAAGTTTTTCTAAAGGAACCACCATGGATGTATGAAAATATCTATCTACAGAATATCCATCCATAACATCATTGTTAGTAGTAACTAAAGAAAAAAATTCAAAGGTACAAAAATAGAGGGTGGTTAAGTAAACTATGAAAAATCCATATAGTGAAACTAACCACAAAAAAATTGTAGTGGAAGAACATTTAATGAATAAAGAATGATAAATTACCAAGTAAGGGAGAAAAGCATGCTACAGACAGTATATAATGTCTGATCCTCTTAAAACATGGAAAGAGAAAGAGCAAGAGGGACTTAGTTGATACAAAATATTAATGTTCTTTTTCTCTAATTGTTCTTAGAATACAGTTTGAGCTCCTTACTATGATATAAAAAGTTTCACGTGATCTAGTTCCTACTATGAGACAAAGTAACAAACCTAAGAAGCCGTGTTTGCTCATTTCTGTTTGCCAGCATAATTTCACACGCCCCTGACTCTGTGGTGATGTGCAGCTCTCCAGAAAGATGCTTTGAAGACAAACAGGATGGAGCACACTGCCCCGCCGCGTCTCCTGCTTGAGTCACTACATTCCTTAAAAGGTAAATGACCCCAGTCCTTGCCTTTTCCTACACATAAGATAACCTCTGATGGGGGTAGTGATTATGGCTCTGTAATCTATAACCAGAGGTTCTCTTGCACCAAAACTTGTTGTGATTTTGCAAGTACTGAACCCCCACCACCTATACACAGGCAGTGGGCTGAAATACTAAAGGGCTGCCCCCTGGCTATAGGCCTCAGTCTGTAGTCATCAGTAAGACTCCTGAATAAACTAATTTTAATTCTTTAAAAGCTTGGTTTTCTTTGTCTTTAGTCGACACTACCTGTCATTCCAACTTCCTCTTTGCCACTTTCCTTTTTGCTCACTACTGTCCACTCAGTTTGAGCCTCTGTTCCTGGAATGTGCCAATGGCCTTGGGGCCTGGCCATTTGCAGTTTCCTCCCTCCAGAAAGCTCTTCTTGCATTCACCATCCCTGCCACCATTCGCTGACTCTCCTTTAGACCTCAGATTGAACACATCCTCACAGCAGCCCACCCCTCTCCCCAGTTTAGAGGACGTCCCCTGGTTATACGAACTCAAAGAACCCTGCACCCAATTTTCACACCATTTAGGTCTATTGTAATCATACAGTTATTTTGTGACTCTTTAGTACCTGTTACCTCTAACAGACCACAAACTCCAAAAAGGTGCACAATATGTATTGCACCTATCAGGCACTCAATAAATTATTGCTGGATGGATGAAGAACGGATGGAATTAGGGGTGTTATTTACTTTCTTCTAAGTATCTACAGCAAGCATGTATAACTTCTGTAATAAGAAACAAAAAGTTTAGTTACAAAAAAGCCTAATTCAAATATTCTAAAACTAAAGAACATCAGGTTTGGGAAGATTCTTGAATTATTCCAGTTATACCAACACTCCTTTTTGCTTGCTAGTATAAACTATAATAGATCATGACTTCAAAATCAGGATTTAATATCTCTGTTACATATTTTGAACCTGAATTTGATTTCCTATTTTTCACTTTAGTCATTAGAAGCTCCTCAAAGTAAGAACATAAAAACCAAGCAGGAAGTCTGTGTATGGATGGTGAAAAGAATTTTGCCTTAATAACCTGCTTCTCAGATAATAAGTACTAAAATAGGAATTTCATGGGTCAGATAAAAAGAGATAACACTTAAATCGTGGAATTGGTTCAATGGCATGTGTGAACTGATAATATCTCCCCCTACTCCTTTCTTTCAGCATTGACCTCTGTAACAAAGAATTTGGTTTCCACCATTCAACCAATATGAAAATGATTGCCAACCTAGTATATGATCCACAGTCTGAGTCTGTGATTCTTTTCTTTTTTTTTTTTTTTTTTTTTGTGATTCTTTTCTGATGAGAACAGATCCTTATGTTTGTACATGTCTTAGTTTTTTTTTCCCTAAGTTGCTTCCCTGTTTTTAAGAACATAAAATGTATTTCAACACTTAATCCAAGAAGTGTACTAGAGAACTACAAAACATTCCAGCTAAGTTTCTCTTTTGAAGTGATAACCAAGCATTTCTACACAGGCTGCCTGCATGGTAGCTTAATGGTATGTTATAAAAACCCTTTTCACCACTAAACAGGAAAGTAAATCTGCCAAATTTACTTTAAAATACAAAATTAATTTCCTGTCACAGTCTCACTGCCAAAATAATCTCATCCACTGTTGAAATTTTGTAAGTTGAATCTTTTTCTAAAAATTGGAAATTAAATGCCATGTTCCTAATTAAGCCTCAAGTTATGATTTCTACTTGTTAAAAAGGAACAAATATAGTACTTCCTCTTCAAATGATCTGAATTGTTCAATATGTGTATAAGGTTCTTCGTAATATTTTAATTTTATTATTATTAACCTGGCAGAAAACACTGTTTCTTAATGGGGTGTGATTTTAATAAAATAAAATATAACTGCATTATTATAAATGCCTCCTCTTGACTTTCTCCTAATCTATCCAAATTCAGTGTTTCTGGTGGAACCACTTGAGTTCACATAGATTTATCTCACCCTATAAAAGCACAATTCATTAAACAGACTAGTCTATTTAAACTAAGGCAATTTTATCACAGTCAATTCAATTATTTAACACTGCTTTTTTAACTCACTACTTAAAGCTTTCTTTTGACAAGTATTCCTTTAAATAAATGAGTTGTAATTTAAAGAATGAAAAAAGATGAAGTCGCCTTGCAATATATGCAATTAGCCTATAGGGAGATGTTTTGCTGATACAAAATTAAGTTTTATTTGAAAGTTAAACTGAATCTCAAGTAACAAAAGTCACCAAGATTATTTTCCAGAAAAAATAAATATAAAGGAACATCCTATGTGCAATTAACTTTACTTGTTGTGTTGGCTGCATTTTCATTTAAAGAGGTAACATTTTGGCCAAGCCTTTATATTTAAAGAATCAGAGTGATCACCTGAATAATTTATTCCAAAGATAATATTACCTGAATTATGCAGAATCAACTTGCTCATCCCACTAAATGATTATCTGGTTAGTGAGTTTGTAATGTAGTAATAAGTCACAGAACAAAAAGTTTAATAATTGCCTCCTCAAGCGCTAACGAAAGCAAGTTAAACTGCTATGGTAAGTTCTTTTGAAAAGTTTCCCCACAAAAATTTTTGTTTAAAATTTTCATGACATTTAAAAAATATTTAAGATTATAAATTTGAACTACAGATTAAATGACTAAGAAATGTTTCCATAATTAAAGAAAAAGGAAGTCAGCTGTGTTTAGAGCACAGTGTATTCATCAAGCATTGTCTTCACAAAGGCAATGTCATTAATCGTTCATTTGGGTTATCCTAGAAAAATAAGGTGAGAAGATCCAAAGGTACATGCTGCATTGTTTGCTATTGTACAAGAACATTACTGTGATGAACAGCCTGATTTTGATTTGTGATTTATGAAACGAAGCTCATGACTTTTAGTCAGATTTCAAGTAGCATT
>CM052440.1:94782431-94830650 GCA_028533085.1 Varecia variegata
TCTGATTTTATAAATATAATGTGTACAACTGAAAAAATGTGTATTCTGCCCATTGGGTATACGGTTCTATAAATGTAAGATCACGTTGGTTGATAGTGTTCAAATATTCTATGTCCCGTGGATTTTCCATTGAAGGGGTATTGAAATCTCTAACTCTAGTTGCAGATATTTCTATTTCTTCTTGAAGTTCAATCAGCTGTTTATTTATTTTGAAATATTTATCTCTCTGTTATTACCCTCTGTTATTAATCTCTGTTATTTGGTGCATAAATGTTTTGGATTGTTATATCTTCAGAAATCTACTTCAACAGAGATTAGAATAGCTGCTCCAGCTTTCTTCTGATTAGTACTATTATGATATATCTTTTTTATCCCTTTAAGTTATTTATTTCTTTATATTTAAAGTGGATTTCTTATAGGCAATATATAGTTGTGTCTTGCTTTTTTATCTAAATTGCCAATCTCACCTATTAATATAATATTTAGACCATATCACATTTGTTGTGATAATTTATATTTTTGAGTTTAAATTTAATATCTTGCTAATTGTTTCCTACTTGGTTCATCTCTTTTTTGTTCTCCTTATTCTATCTTTTTTATTAATTAGGTTTTTAAATTCCATTTTATTCTCTTTATTAGCTTATTATCTACAAATCTTTGTTTTGTTATGTTTTTTAGTGATTGTTTTCAGGCTCACAGTATATATCTTTAACTTGTTATACTCTACTTTCAAATAATTTAATACTTCAGGTACAATGTAAGAATCTTACAAAGTTTGCTTCTATTTCTACCTCCCAGCCTTTGTGCTACTATTATCAAATATTTCATTTCTACATGTTATAAACCCCATAATGCATTATTATTTTGCTTTAAACAGTCAATTATCAATAAAGCAAACAGAAATCAGAAAAAGTATTTTACATTTAACCACATATTTACTATTTCCAGTGTTTTTAGGTCCTTTATGTGGATATAGATTTTCATCTAGTATCTTTAACATTTCTTATAGTGTGGGTCTGATGGCTATGGATTCTTTGGCTTTTTCATGTTTGAAAAAAATTATTATTTTTTTTATTTATTATAGCTTATTATGGGGGTACAACCATTCTGGTTAAGTATATTTCAAAAAAATTATTTTTGAAAACACATTTTCACTGTATAGAGAATTCTAAAATAATCATTTCTTTCCTTCAGTAATTTAAATATGATGTTCTACTATATTTTGGCTTGTAATATTTCTTATAAGAAGTATGCTATCACTCTTATCTTCTTTTGTCTCCATGCATTTAATGTTTTATTTTATCACTGGTTTTAAGAAATTTCCTTTGAAGCAATTATCTTCATGTTTCTTATGGTTAAGTTTTATTAATCTTCTTGCATCTCTGGATTTATGTCTTTCATTATATTTGGAAAATTTACAGATTTTTTTCATGAGGGAGGGTTGTTTCAGGGGAGAGTGTAAATATTATCCCTGCTATTCCATCTTGGCTGGAAGTAAATATCTTACTATAAAATCTCTCTGATGTAAAAACAAAATCAAGTTGGATTTTAATCTATTCTCTACCACTTACTAATTGTTATTTAATCTTTTTAAGCTTTATTTCCCCATTTCTGAAAAGAATATATGAGAATTAAATGAGATAATGTGTATAAAACACTTTTAATACATCACATACAGAAAGTATTCAATAAATACTAGAAATTATTATCTCTAAAACTGAAGACATCAAAAACAAAGTTCAATAGCAAGCAATTAATGAAAATTATTAGGGATATTTTGTAACACATCTATGCTATACATGTATATGTATGTATACATATATATGTATGTATATGTATATATGCTATATGTATGTATTTTTCAGTCCATATTTTACAGATTTATCTATTATTTCTTGCTGTGATCTAAAATCTCTTTGTGTTACAGAAAATGACTTACTATTTTGCATTGTATTTGATGCAGAATTTGGTTGGATTTTGTCAGCTATGGAGAGGACTGATGAATTTGTTTCCCTTATTTTTTCCCACCTTTTCCCCCTTGAAAATGGTAATGACAATAGTGTTTTAAAAATTCAGTGTTATTTCTGCAGAATGCTACACATGGAGGAAAAGTCTATTCTCAACCCTAGGCATCTATTCCCCATCCTAATTAAAATTCCCATTAGCTGTGACAGCAGACTTCTTGCTCATACTCTAGCTGCCAACTTCTTTGGGGCAAAGTTCACTTTATCAAAATTTGACAGATAGTTACAGCAAATCGAAAATACACAGAATTCTTATTTAGTAGTTTCAAAAACAATCAATTTTACTATCTTAGAGACTTTCATTTATTCAAACTAATCTGCCAGAATATTTGTTCTATCTTTTAAAAATTAATTATGATGCTGTCATGTTAGATTCTAAAATATGCCAAGTCCTTTGTGATTAAGAATTCTTTATTTTTGACTTAGGGAGTAATCCTTAACTCAGAAGAAGAGGAAGCAACATCTGTGCTCCTGACAGCTAATAGCTGATTAAGAGCCTAAAAGTATTTTGGAAGAAAGTCTCTTTATGGAAAAAAAAAAAATGTCAGCAAGATGCCAACAGCAAAGAATACTAATTATTAGGGCTGAAATACCTTTGTGTCGTGGTAGATAATAGAGGGAACTAAGGGGGAAACCTCCTCAAGATGTCACTCAAGATGAAGAATTCATGTTTTGAGTTTCTAAACAGCAATCGGTGCAGAGTTTTGGGTAGTAGTGCTTGTTTATAATGATGATGTACTTTTTTTCTCTAGGTTGAAATATTTGCTGTTTTATGAATACAACGGTAGATACTCTTCCTGTTAAATTCAACAGCACAAGGCTCTTCACCCATGCCTTCTTTTGTAAGCAACTTGTCTGTAACTTTGGCCAAACCTCTTAAAATACCTAAACAGTTCAATCTGACCTGTTGGAAACTTGTCACAGTTATGAAATTTAACTCAGAAGATCACTAATTGACAAGTATTAATCTGTTAGAAAATATGATAAAACAAATTAAGAGAGAACTGAGGTATAACATAGTATCAGAGAAGGAGAATTTTTGGTAGATGAGTCCTAAGATAGTTAAATTTAAAGCCTTCTATTTAATTTTACCATAATTTAAGTAAAGATTTAATAATTCAGAGAAGATTTTGGTTAATGGTATCATTAATTAAAATTAATTTTATGAAACTGTTCATATAACAAAATAGAAACTTTAGACTATTACAGCCCTGTAAACAATCTAACAATATAGTTTATTTCTATATTTTTCTTATATAAGCATAAAATTCAATAGATAAGTTTGAGTAACTATCATATAAGTCATGATAGCAATAATGTCTTGAGAAGCTGCATGAATTTTTTATGAGAAGATAAGCATTTCCTATAAAGTTTAGAAATACTTATCACTATTTTTTTATTTGCATAACACACAATATTTTCAAAAAAGATTAAAAATGAAAGATGTTCATAAGTTAGAAAAATATTTAATATCTTAATTATGAGAATGTAATTTATTGGCCATTCTTAAAGATTATGCCCACTAAATGTTCTGTTTTGAAAATTATAAGACAAGGCTGAATTTTTTTGATTATGAAAGATTATAAGGGTATATTAAACAGTCATATTTTATTTGGTGAGATTATGTATCATTTTAAGATCCAAGCCCCTTCTAATCAGAGCAAAGCTAACCCAAATCCATATAAATGAATTAAGATTTCTTCCTTCACTGAGTGGTTGGCCAAAAGTCTTTGGGCAAGAAAAAGAGATTTTCATGTCAATTCAAGCATAAATATAAGGGCATGTGTTATAAAAATACAAGTAAGTTAAAGTGGTCTTTTATAATTTTATTTTATAAAAAAATTTTTAAACCAAAAAAGGCATGTGTAAGATGAGATATCATTATAAAACATTACATAAATTTTGCTACTCCTATGTTAATAGGAAGAAATATATTTTGAGAATTACATGTAGCCAAGTAATGAATTTTGAAACTTGTTCATCTTCTATAGTTCAAATTTAGAACATAAATGAAGTCTTTCAAATAGATCCTTAGTGGATGTTGCAGAAAAATTAATGAGGAACAGGCAACAAGAGAACCCTTCATTCCTATACAGTCCACTTTCGGTTAATGCTAACTTAAATCATATTGCCTGGAACCGGGAACAGAAAAGGACTCACCACTCTAGCATAGACTACCCCAAGCCTTCTTGCACACACACACAAACACACAAGACCTCTCCTGGATACTTATTTTATCTTTTCTTATAAAGGTTGCCTCTTCCTGTAGAGGAGCCTATGGAGAAATATCAGCTCACTCCAATTCAGCAGTGACCATACCTTGAGAATTTTTGTTCCCTTCATGTATTGCTGGTGAGTTCTCAGAGCAGGTAGTTCAATACCAACTTCAGGTGGCCAAAGAAGGGTTGCAAACTGGAGGCCAGTGGACTGAATTTAGATGACAGAGGTGTTTTGTTTTGTTAGCATTGTGTCCTTAGGAAAATCTAAACTGGTATGACTTTAACTGAGGCACCCAGTTCCTATTCTCTACAGCCTCTTCCACTCTCCTGCCTCACCCCCAACTGGTTTGCACATACCTGTGCTTGCCCAGCCCTGAAGACACTGGTGTTTGGAACACCTGCAGAAAGATGGTGCCAGCAGCTCTACTGCTGGTTCAGCTCCTCAGCAAGTGACCAAGTAGATGCCACATTGACTCTTTTGTTCTTCAGATCTCCCAGCCCCATGAATTTCATCACAGAAACAGGAATTCACTTGAGGCACCTAAAAAAAAATGGTTAACAGGTGGAACCTATTAGAGGTGAAGACAACCAATAAATATTATTAAAACATTAAAAAGGCTTGAATAAAGAGAGATATTATATGTTTCTGGATAGAAAGCTCATTTTTTAAAAAACAGCTTCATTCAGGTACACTTTAAAATTGACCAATTTTGAGTGTATGATTCAATGGTTTTTAGTAAATTTACACGGTTTGGTCAGCATAACCCAAGCTCATTTTTAGGCTTAATACAGCTTTATTCAAACTTATAGAAGGAATGGGATTTTAGGCAATAGAATAGAAATTTGATAAAACTATCCTAAGATTCATTTGGGAGAACAATGTATAAAAGTGGACAAAAATGCTTTGAAAAGAAGAGTAAAGAGGATGAATTCACCCTAAAAATTAACAAATATATGGCAAAGGTAGTGTGGTATTGGTCCAAAACTGATCAGTAGAGGTAAGGAGTGGATACTATGATATAATAATTTTTAATTGATAAATGTAACTTTTAAAAAAAGTAAAGAAAATTTTATTTAATAAATAGTGAGTGTGTATTTGATTGATTTTTAGAAAATTGTTTTCATTCTTAACTTACATCTTACACCCAAATGTACTCCAAGTGGTTTAAAGAATTAAACATGAAATCACAAAAGAGATTTTTTAAACACAAGAACAATCAAAGTCACAGATTTGGTAAGCATTAAAAACTCCTATATTTAAAAAAGCCCATTGAAAAGCAAAATTAAATAGCAGAAAATGATAGGAAAAGTTTTTATAATAAACAGAACATATGTTTATAAGTCAAATACATGGAAAACTATAATAAGTCAGTAAGAAAAATATAAACCTGGATACAAAAATTAGTGTCACTTTTTGGACTCTCCGGAAAGTGACATGGGAATGAAGCTCAGTGTAGAGGATATTTATTTGGAGGGGACAAGATGGCAGGATGAGGCAGGAGAAATGGAGACTTGATATAGGTCTGACAATTTCAGCTAACCCCATGGTGGAGGTAGAGGAGAAGGGTTGAGCTCTAGAGATAAAATGGTCATTCAGAATTATCCCAAGTTGGGCCAAGATGTGCCTTCCTTTATACAGTCATGTGCTGCATGATGATATTTTGTTCAACAACAGACCCCATATACAATGATGGTCCCATAAGATTATAATGGAACTGCCCTATGCAAGTCTACCATTTTTTATCTTTTATACCATATTTTTACTGTACCTTTTCTATGTTTAGATATGTTTGGATGCACAAATACTTACCACTGCATTATGATGGCCTACAGAATTCAGTACAGTAACATGCTGTACAGGTTACCATATAGCCTAGGTGTGTAGTAGGCTATACCATCTATGTGTGTGTAAGTGCACTCTATGATGTTCCTACCCTGGGAAGGGGAATAATCTCAGGCCAGGCAGCCTCTGCAGTCAAAATAACCCTTGAAGAGGCTGACACCTAAAGGGTGTCCACTCCCAGGTCCTGAGACACAGAAGTCTTTGCTTGAAGTGGGTCCTTAGGTAGCTCATCTCCATGCCTGTTGTAATGGGTAAATAATATGAGCAGACAGTTGGTAATCATTCATAAAAATATGAAACAATGTTCAATTTTACTAATAATAAACTAGTACAAATCAAAATAATGATACTATACTACCTTGCCTACCAAATTGTCAGTCATTTATAATATTAATAACAGCACACGCTTATGTGTACTTAGTATGCACCAGGCACTACATTAAGAACTGTGGATCTATTATCCTATTTAGTTCTCACTACAACACTATGAAATGTATGCTATTATTTTAATCCCCATTGTGCAGATGAGGAAAGTAATACTCAGAAAACTTAAATAAACTGCTACAGACCACACCACTATTAAGTGACAGAACTGGGCATGGGGAGGAGGGTCTGTGCTCTTAACCAATATCCTAATCACCACTCTAAAATAATAATTGGTGATCATTGCAGGGAGCAGCAAGACGAGCACTGGGAAGTCTACCACTGGGGAAAGTGCACACAGGGACAAACTTTCTGAACAAAAATTTAGTAATATTGTTTAAAAATGTTCACACCCAATAATCCTACTTCAGAAAATTTTTCCAAAAAATAATCAGAATTGTGGTAAATGATTTATGTGTAAGAACATTTATGGTAACATTATTTATGCCACTGAAGAAAGTTTAAACAATCTAATAAACAAAATATGG
Organism: Varecia variegata; assembly: GCA_028533085.1. Taxonomy (NCBI): domain Eukaryota; kingdom Metazoa; phylum Chordata; class Mammalia; order Primates; family Lemuridae; genus Varecia; species Varecia variegata. The sequence continues at coordinate 94,789,429 of CM052440.1, forward strand.
TATATCCACATGATAAAATATCCTGCAGTCATTAGAAACAATATCTTAAAGAATATTTGAGATAGGAGAAATGCATATGATTTAATGCTTAGTTTTAAAACAAAGCCAGTAGGTAAACCAGTGCCTGCAGTCTGGTCCTAAGTGTATATATAAATGTGGGCACACACACACATAATTAGAAGAAAATATATGAAAAGTTAGTGGATATATCTCAATAATAGGATTATAATCATTTTTACTCTATTTTTCTATATTTTCCAATTTTATGCAATAAATTTAAATTGCCTTTTATAATAAGAATAAAATGCTATATGTTGGCTTGTAACTAAATCTTGTGATAAAAATATTGGGAATATTAATATAAAAAATATCCAGAATATATTTTTAATAGTTTTACAAGTCCTCAGCTAAATCTTACTAGATGAAACATAGAACCATATTAGCAAATAGATATTTTGACTGTGTCACTTTGAAGGGTAAGAAATCTAAACATCTTTTTGGCCAATCTTTCTCAAGTCATCTCAAGGTGTCTTTTAGGGCTGACAATCTGCTTGATTATACTTCACGGGACTAACAGGTGGCTTCTTGAGTTTACCTTGGTGAGGTACCTCAAGAATTTTGTCCTTCAACCTCTGATTCTCTATTACATACAGTATTGATTTACAAACTTAAAGATAATATTAATATTAGGTAGCAATAATTAGAGCAAAACAGAGATAACTTTTTTTTTTTGCAGACAGGTTTGAGATGAATCTAGAAACATTTCAAGTCTTCTTGAAAAGATTACTGCACCAACCAAGAAGTTTTGTTGTTGGTTTCTGTTTGGTTTAGCATAGAACCAGTCTGAAGAATCACTGATTCAACCACTTGGTCAATGCACAATAAAAATTAGATGCCTGTGACCATAAGCTGAGCAACTAGGCATATCTTATATCTCTTTATGACATTTTCTATTTTATTATTACTTTTATTTCAAAGTGTTACAGGGTATAAATAATTTTGGTTACATTCATCACTTTTATAATGCTCGATTCATGGTTATAAGAGTGCCCATCACCCAGATATTGTTCTTTGTACCTGTTAGGTAGATTTTCACCCGTCCCCTCCTCCTCCTCTTCCTCCTGGCTGATTTCTGTTGAGTTTTACTTCCCTCTATGCACATGTGTGTTCATTCAATTAGTTCCAATTTAGTAGTGAGTACATGTGGTGTTTGTTTTTCCATTCTTTAGATACTTCACTTAGGATAATGGTCTCCAGTTCCATCCAAATTGCTGCAAAAGGCATTAATTCTTCCTTTTTATGGCTGAGTAGTACTCCATGATATATATGTATCACATCTGGTTAATCCACTAATGAATTGAGGGGCACTTGGGTTGATTCCACATCTTTGCAATTGTGAATCGTGCTGCAATAAACATTCGACTTCAGATGTCTTTTTTTCCTTCAGTAAATATCCAGTAGTGGGATTGCTGGATCAAATGATAGGTTGACTTTTAGTTCTTTGAAGAATCTCCATACTGGTTTCCATATATACTGGTTGTACAAATTTGTAGTCCCACCAACAGTGTATAAGCATTCCTTTCTCTCTGCATCCATGCCAGCATCTATTGTTTTTGGACTTTTTAATAAAGGCCATACAGACTGGAGTAAGATGATATCTCATTGTGGTTTTAATTCACATTTCCCTGATGATTAGTGATGCTGAGCATATTGGCCATTTGTCGATCTTCATTTAAAAAGCTTCTGTTCATGTCTTTTGTCCACTTTTTAATGGGGTTGTTTGATTTCTTCTTGCTGATTTGTTTTAGTTCTTTGTAGATTCTTGTTATTAGTACTTTATTGGATGTAGAGCTTGTGAATATTTTCTCCCATTCTGTAGGTTGTCTATTTGCTCTGTTAATTATTTCCTTGGCTCTGCAGAAGTCTTTTAATTTAATCAAGTCCCATTTATTTATTTTTGTTGTTGTTGTGACTGCTTTTGGGGTCTTCTTCCTGAAGTCTTTGCATAGGCTGATATCTAGAAGAGTTTTTCCAACATTTTCTCCTAGAATTCTTACGGTTTCGTGCCTTACATTTAAGTCCTTTATCCATCTTGAATTAATTTTTGTAAGTGGTGAGAGATATGGATCCTGTTCCATTCTTCTGCCTGTGGCTATCCAATTTTCCCAGCACCATTTATTGAATAAGGATTCTTTTCCCCAGTGTATATTGTCTGCTTTGTCAAAGATCAGTTGGCTGTATGCAGATGGTTTTATATCTAGGTTTTCTATTCTGTTACATTGGTCTATGTCTCTAGTTTTGTGCCAATACCATGTCAATTTATTTACTATATTCCTGTAGTATAGTTTGAAATCTGGTAACATGAAAACTCCTGATTTGTTCCTTTTGCTTAATATTGGCTATTTGGTCTCTTTGCTGGTTCCACACAAAGCATAGAATTTTTTTCTGGATCTGTGAAATACGATGTTGGTATTTTGACGGGAATTGCATTGAATCTGTAAATCATCTGGGAAGTATGGACATTTTAACAATGTTGATTCTACCAATCCATGAGCATGATATATTTTTCCACTTGATTGCATCATCTGTGATTTTTTTCCTCAGTGTTTCATAGTTCTCTTTGTAGATATCTTTCACATCCTTGGTTAAGTATATTACTAGGTATTTTATTTTCTTTGTAGCATTTGGGAATGGTATTGAGTCTTTGATTTGATTCTCAGCTTGACTATTATTGGTGTCTAAGAATGCTACTGATATGTGTACATTAATTTTGTAAACTGAGACTTTGCTGAATTCATTTATCAATTTCATAGTCTCCTGGGGGAATCTTTGGGTTTTCTAGGTATAAGATAAGATTGTCTGCAAAAAGTGATACTTTGGCCTCCTCTTTCCCAATTTGAATACCTTTAATTTCTTTCTCTTGCCTGGTTGCTCTAGATAGGATTTCCAGCACTATGTTGAATAGAAGTGGTAACAGTGGGCATCCTTGTCTTTTTCCGGTTCTTGGTGGGAATCCTTTAAACTTTTACCCATTCAGTATGATGCTGGCTGTGGGTTTTTCATATATGACTTTTATAATTTTGAGATATGTTCCTTCTAGGACTAGTTTGTTGAGAATTTTTATCATGAAAGTATGCTGGATTTTGTCAAATGCTTTTTCTGCATCTTTTGAGATGATGATATGATATTTTTTTTGCTTTTGTTTATGTGGTGAATCACTTTTATTGATTCACCAATGGTGAATCAATAAACCAATTGGTTCAACATATGTTGAATCATCCTTGCATCCCTGAGATGAAGCCTACTTGGTCATGGTGGATTATTTTTTTGATAATCTGTTGAATTTGGTTTGCTAGTATTTTATTGAGGATTTTTGCATAGGGGATATTTATAATGGATATTGGTCTATAGGCTTCTTTTTTTGTTGTGTCCTTTCCTGGCTTTGGTATCAAGGTGACACTGACTTCATAGAATGTGTTTGGGAGTATTTCCTCTTTCTTTATGTTATGGGATAATTTCAGCAGAATGGGTACCAACTATTATTTGTAGGTCTAGTAAAATCTGGCCTTGAGTCCATCTGGTCTGGGGCTTTTTTTTCTTGGAAAGTTTTTTATTGCTGCTTCAATCTCATTGCTTGTTACTGGTCTGTTCAGGAGTTCTACTTCTTCCTGAATGAGTTTTGGAACATTGTGTGTTTCTAGAAATTCATCCATTTCCTCCATGTTTTTGAGTTTATGTGCATAGAGATTTTCATAGTAGTCACAGATGATATTTTGCATATCTATGGTATCAGTTGTAATATCTCCTTTTTCATTTCTAATTGAGATTATTTGAGTCTTTCTCTTCTATTCCTGGCTAATCTAGCCAGAGGTTTACCAATTTAGTTTATCTTTTCAAAGAACCAATTTTTTGCTTCATTGATCTTCTGTATAATTTTCTTATTTTTGATTTAATTTAGTTCTGCTCTGACCTTAGTTATTTCTTTTCTTTTGCTGGCTTTGGGCTTGCTTTGCTCTTCCTTTTCTAGTTTCTTGAGATATGTCATTATATTGTTAATTTGTAATCTTTCTTTTTGTTGTAGGCATTTAAGACTATGAATTTTCCCTGTAGGACTGCTTTTGATAGTTTGTGTTCTCTTTTTCGCTCAGTTTGAGGAATCTTTTAATGTCCATCTTAATTTCATCTTTTATCAAATAATAATTCAGCAGCAGGTTGTTTAATTTCCATGACTTTGTGTTGAATTGGGTGTTTCTGTTGTAGTTGATTTCTAGTTTTATTCCACTGTGGTCTGAGAAGATATATGGTATGATTTCAATTTTTTTGAATTTGTTGAGCTATATTTTGTGGCCTAAAATATGATCACTCTTGGATAATGCTTCATGTGCTGATGAGTAGAATGTATATTCAGTAGTTTTTAGATAAAATGTTCTGTAAATGTCTGTTAGGCCCAATTGCTCTATAGTCCCATTTAAGTCCAGTGTTTCTTTATTTATTTTCTGCTTGGACGATCTGTCCAGTTCTGTCAGTGGGGTGTTGAAGTCCTGAGCCATTACAGTGCTGCTGTTTATTCTCTACTTAGGTCTACTATGGTTTGCTTTAAGAATCTGGGTGATCATGTGTTGGAGGCATAGATATTTAGAATTGTTATGTCTTCTTGCTGAATTGCTCCTTTTACCATTATATAATGACCATCTTTTTCTTTACTATTGTAGATTTAAAGTTAATTTTATCTGATATGAAAATGGCTATACCTGCTTTCTTCTGGTTTCCATTTGCATGGAATATTTTTTTCATTCTTTAACTTTGAGTCTGTAAGAGCCCTTTGGGTTAGATGTGTTTCCTGGAAACAGCAGATACTTGGCTCATTTTTTTTATCCATTCAGCCAGCCAATATCTTTTGGGTGGGGAATTCAAACCATTTATGTTGATTGATGGAATTGATATGTAGGATGCTGTTCTGTTCATCCTGTTATTTAGTACTTTATTGCTCTGTTTTACTTCTTGTATTTTTGCTCTATTTGAGCTCTGAGCTTTAGCTTTTGGGTGGTTTTACACTAGAGGATGACCACTGTGTTGCTCCATGTGTAATGCAGTTCTGAGTATTTCTTGCAGGATAGGTTTAGTCTTGACAATTCCCTCAGTGTTTGCTTGTCTGGAAAAGTCTTTATTTTGCCTTCATTTATGAAACTTAGTTTTCCAGGATGCAAAATTCTAGGCTGGCAGTTATTCTGTTTAAGAAGACTGAAATTGGAGTCCCATCCCCTTCTGGCTTGTAAGGTCTCAGGAGAAAAGTCTCCAGTTAACCTTATGGGTTTTCCTTTGTAAGTTACTTGATGTTTTCATCTTAAAACTTACAGGAATTCCTTCTTCATGTTGGCTTTGGCCAGTCTGATGACTATGTGTCTTGTTGATTGCCTCTTTGTGAGAATCTCCCAGGAGTTCATTGAGCTTCTTGTACCTGGATGTCTAAATCTCTAACAAAACCAGGGAGATTTTCCTCAATTATTCCCTCAAATAGGTTTTCCAGCCCTTGTGCATTTTCTTATTCACCCTCTGGGATGCCTATAATTCTTATATTTGGGTGTTTTACATAATCCATATTTTTCATAGGTTTTGTTCGTTCCTCTTAAATCTTTGTTCATTATTTTTGACTGAATGATTTAATTTGAAAGAGTTGTCTTCAAGCACTGAGATTCTTTCTTCTACCTGATGTAGTCTATTCTTAAAACTTTCCACTGAGTTTTGTATTTCCTTAAATGCATTTTCCATTTCCAGAAGTTCCATCTGGTTTTCTTTATGACATTTTCAATAATGAGATAAATTCAAAGTTACAAAACAATTACTAGCCAATGCTTTCAAGTGAACAATTAGTTTTCAGATATATTGCATGTAATACAGCCAATTCAATGTAACAAACACATTCTAGAATAAAAATGCAATTCCCAGATAAAGCACCAGTGTTAAAAGATACATTTTCTTCGTCATATAATCACCGCCTTCATACACTATTTGAAACAATAGTTCATATGAGATTCTGTGTAGTTTCTCATTCAAACAATCCTAAAAGGAAGGTTAGGTATCCTGACATTAAAATTTCTGGGGACTGGAGGTAGATTTGTGTAGTAGTACCAAGCCCTTAGATAATGCTAACTACGTGCCAGGCATGGTGCTAGGACCATTATATGCATTAATTCATGTAATCTTCACAACCACCATATAAGCAAGCAGATATTACAGATGGAGAAACTGAGACATGAAGAGGTGAAGTCCAGCATGTCCAGCATGGAATCCAGGGAGTTTGTTGCCAGATCCCATAGTTTTAACCACTTATTATGCTGCCATCTACAAGTTTAAAATAATAATTCAACATAGTATCTGCAGTGACAGTTAAAAGCAGTAATGTGGCCAGGCGTGGTGGCTTACATCAGTAATTCTAGCCCTCTGCAGGCCAAGGCTGGAGGATCGCTTGAGCTTAGGTGTTCAAGAACAGCCTGACAAGAGCGAGACCCCATCTCTACTAAAAATAGAAAAACTAGCCAGGCATGGTTGCACACACCTGTAGTCCCAGCTACTCGGGAGGCTAAGGCAAGAGGATCAATTGAGCCCAGGAGTTGAGGTTGCAGTGAGCTACGATGACTCTACTGCACTCTACCCAGGGCACCAGAGTAAGACTCTGTCTCAAAAAAAAAAAAAAAGCAGTAATGTTAGGTTACCGGAACGAATTATGAAATATTGACTCTGGCAACAACATCTAATGTCTCTCAGCAAAAGGTATATCATTCCATTCTGTAGATATTTTTCACTACAGTTAAACTGCCTACAAGATATGTGTTTAAGGGAACTATGTTTCATTAAGAGTTCAGCTCTTCTTCACTCATCTCCTAAAAAAAAAGGAGTGCTTTAAGCACTCAGGTAAGACAGGGCAGTGGCTGGACCAGAAAGCATGACCTGCCCTCCAGCTCCTTGCGAAGTCAGACAGTTACGTGGAGCCCACACTAATATTATGAACCCAGGCCACAAGGTCCTGATGGCTTGAGCCAGTTCTGGCTTTTGAGATGCCCATTGTGCTGATTTCTCAATGTTCTATAGAAAAATGGCAAAACTACATTCCTTCCATGTCTGTCAGTGATAACTACTATGTTCATCATTGGGGTCTTGAAAACTATCCAGAATCCCAGATACTGTTTCAATAAATTTTAGGAATATGTTCTAGAAGGTATATTTATTGCTTTCTGGTAAACCTTATCAGGGGCATCTTCTATAATACTTTTGAACTGTGGTTTTTTTTGTTGTTGTTTTGTTTTGTTTTGTTTCGTTTTTTAACCAGAACTACTACATTTTTCCAGGGCAATACATTAAAATTGCTCTCTTGTCAATAATAAAAATCATTGAGTTCTAGTTGCTAAATTTCATGCTGATGGATTTGGAACATCACCGTATCTCAAGGTAGCATTTTTTGGGGGGTAGAATCTGTATGTTGCATCCTTTAATCTACAAGTAGATGATTGTATCACCTCTCATACACTGAACTGATTTGAAAACGGTGTGAAAATGTCCTGTGTTCCCCTTACCCTCAGGCAAGGTTCAATGGCTGGATCTAAATGAACCCTCTTAGGTTCAATGGCTGGATCTAAATGAAGCCCCACTTCTCAGGTATTTTTGAGACACACTTTAATGCAGTAGTTAAAGTCTTTATTACGATCATTTAAAATGTTAAACTTGATTAAACCAAGAGGTAGCATTGGAAGGTTTCATATTAAATTTTATATATATAATGCAATCCTACAACATAGCTCATAAAAAAATAATTTCAGTGTTAACTCAAATGGCTCTGCAGTATAAGCTGCAAAAATCTGCCCTTCTACTCCTAAACATGGCCGAACTGTTCCTTCTTGGTAGGGATACTCTTTGAAAAAGATGTAGAGCTCTGTTATTGCCAACAGATATCTCTACAGATGCTGTAACTCCAGGAAGTACTTTACAGTCACTAGCAAGATAAAAGCAACTGGCTAAGGAGAGACTCTTCAAAATACCCAGCAGTACCCTGGAGAATAATTCATGAGTCCAAGCTATTGGAAACTGCGTTCTGAGGGATTCTTGGAAGACACATTCATCTCTAAGACTTCAAGGAGCAACCCAACAGACCATTTGAATTTTAAAAAGGTCTTTACTTGGAAACTTCTGCTTCTTCTGTGGTGAGAGAGTAGGAAAAACATCAGCAGGATGAAAAGGCAAAAGGATAAATGGAGAAGAAAGGAAAAAACTGAAGGGAGGGCACCCATTATTTCCAAGCACTATGTGATGCTTTACAAGTTTCACTTCAGTTAACCCACATATCACTGCTCTGTGAGAACTGGTGTAAACTCCATGTTATGCATGAGGAAAATGAGAACCAAAAGGATTATAGAGAAAAAAACTTGTCACATGTCAAATAACTCAAAAGAGTCAATGTCAGGTCTGTGAATGTTTTCCCATACTGTGTTGCCTGTCCCATCTCCCTAATTGTTTTTATAAGACCAGGAATCTGTTTGCTTTTTTCCCCTTCCAAATTTTACTGTATGAGCAGAAAATTAATTATCTTCTTGGAGGTCTACCTGGTGAGATTGGTGATCTAGAAAAACTGATTGTCAGCAAAAGAAGAGTTTCTGAAATGCAGTACCAATTGGTAAGGCTGTGATCTGTGAGGTTCTAAATGTCTAAGCCTAAATTTTCAATCTCCATCGCTCAGCTAATGCCATTGATGGGTGCTTTTTTCATGGCCTCTCTGATACTCTGCCCATGTCCTTTGGCTCAGAGCTTCCTATCTTAGTCTTGTTGTTCATAAAATAAATAGCTTTACCAGAAACATCATATACTAGCCCCAGACATTTATCATTTCTTTGAATTGTGTCTTTACTATTCCCCATCTCCTCTTGTAAGCTTCTCAAGCTCTATGTTAATGTAATTTATTCAGATTTATGAAAGGCAGGATTCATAAGCTAAACAACTAAGCAAAAGAAAGAAGGAAGGAAAGAAGGAAGGAAAGAAAAAAGAGAGGGAGGGAGGAAAGAAATAAAATTTCCTGAATTGTTGTATTAGATGGCTTTGCCTTTATTTTTTTAATCATAAAATTTTTGGAAATTAAATTTTAAAGACCCAGTCAATTCCTTTACTATATATATGCAGAAATTTTGCCAAAATCATACAATTAATGGTGGGATTGAGGCCACTGTCTTTACTATTACACCACTGTATTTTTCTCCCTGGTATGGCTGTATTCTCAGAAATCAACCACCTGAGTTCTGTATACACAAGGTTTGTGATACAGATATTTTGCTTAACTACTTAAGCATTATAAAATATATTATTTAATATATTGCTTAAGAAAATATTGTTTTATTCAATGATCTCTGTTGAACTTCTAATAACAATAGTCTCAAAAATAAGAAATATTTCAAGCTTAATCATCAATAATGTCTTTTTCTTGGAAGTAAAACTTTTGTCACTAGAATTCTCAGTGAACTTACAGACACACACAATGAGTTTCTCAAGACCTATAGCAGTTTAATAGAAAAGCCACAGAAGACCTTCAGGAGTCCTTTTGCTTTCCTAAATTCTACAATGCAATAGAAAATAAGAAATACAGCATTTCCATCTTTAAAGCAAGCAAAGCACCTTAGTGTACACTTTTTAAATCTCTGGTTTGACGCTTTTTAGGTTTTACATAAACTATTTCTAGAACTAAAATGGAGAAAAAAAATCAGGTTGTTATAGGATGCATGACCTTAAAATGAAAACTGAAGGGTAGTTGCAAAGGGTGTTCCCCTGCTTCATGCTTACCTTGTAATTAAGTAAGGTGAACCTCAAACAGAAGCTTTAGAACAGCACACATACACACACACACACACACACACCACTGACATAAACTACTGCATTCCATTGTCATTGAAAATGTAAAGCTTAGCTGTCCTGAGGGCAAGTAGAAGGAGCTTCCCAGCTACTCATCTGGGTTTCAGTATGGCATCTTGACAAGTGGATACTCTTTAGTACACAAAACAGCTCCACAAGTAAGAACCAGTTCAAAGACGCCCTTTGCAGAAAGTCAGTTCACTATTTTGACAAAAGCAGTATTTAAGCACTGGATTAAAGTCTAAATTTGTAAAAAAGATGGTACAGTGAAATGTTTCTGCTCTCCTTTTCCATGATTTCTTTGTTTATGGTGCTCTAATTAAATTAACAACATTTAAAAAAATAGTTCTCATAATTTTGGAGTGTTATTGTTTATCCTTCTTGCAATGTCAAACAGCACAATTATATTGCAAAGGGTTAAGCATATTCTACCCACAAAAAGGAAATGAGGAATGTGTGATATTCCTTGAACCAAAAAGTTTATAAAAGATGCCGTCATTGTGCCCACGTTTAGCTATTTTTAGTGAAAGATTTAAACAACTCCAACCAAAGTTACATAAACACACCAAAGATTGTGTGTTTCCTGAGGATTCTGACTTGTTGACCTATTAAAGCAATGGACTTTCTTTCATCACGCTGAACTCTTTTTTGTTCAAGTTTCTTCCTGCTCAGTATAAGTCTTTATATTCTGTTTGAAATACAGGCCTATTTTATCATTTCTAAACCATTGTCTTTTCTTGCCTTTTGAATTTACCTAAAAAATTGCTTATTTCAAAATTGAGATGCCTTTATTATTCAAGATATTTGCTTCATATATATTTATGGAAATCAAATATATATGATTTTTTTATTTTCTAATATGTCAGCTGGAAACAGAGGAAACAGACTAATGTTAACTCCAGGTGCCATGCCCATTTTTTTTTTGTTTGTTTCATGCATTTTTGCAGTCTCTGTTTATATAGTAGCTGTGCCTGTGTTTTTGGTTCCTGTTAATTTATCCACCATCCACAGGGAGACTAGGAAGTTATTTTTCTGAAGTGAGCATTATATTTTGGGGAGAGTGATAATTCCATGATGTACAGTACTCTAGTGCCCATGAAGTAGTGTAGAATAAGACACAAACTAATTTTTGACATACTCAAGCTGATTAATATGATTTGACATTTCTTGATATTGAAATTTATTTTTCAATAAATTTCTGTTTTAGGCTACATATTCAGTTGAACATTAGCTGAGGTAAAAGGACTCTCAGAAAACAATGACTTGAAATTTAGAAATAGCATAGATATGACAATATATAGAGCATGGTTCAGATTCATTATGAGTACATATTACTTAAAATCACTAAAATGGATATGCTTGGTAAATTTTCTCCCCATATTTGCTTTTTTTCTAATCAATTACCATGGTAAAATGCTGAAAATTTCCAACAAAATGCAAACCAAGCCACTTTTTAACAACAATGGGAAAAAAAAGCCATTTCCATATACTGAGTATCACACAAATCTTTCTCAAAAACAAAACTATATTATTCCTTTATTTTTTATCCTCAAATTTACTTTCTCAAAAACAAAACCATATCATTGCTTACTTTTTGGTACCTCAAACTTTCACTTTTGTCGTAAAAACTGCTCTTTTGACTGTTTTTCCTATTCTTGGTTTTACTTCCTTATGACTATGTCTCTAGGGATCCTACAGCTTCTACTGAGCTAGCTACTCTTGCTCACATTGTAACATCTCAGGAGTCATGTCCAACAACAAGGTGCCCATGCAGCCAAAGAGTAGGCTATTTTCTTCCAATTTGTCCCCATAAGACCCCATATTTCTTCCCAACCAGAGTATAAGCTCTTTAAACATACCATAGTGCCTAGCTCATAGTAGTAATTCAAAAAATGTTTACTGATGAATTGTTTATTAGTAATTCTAAAGTTGGTACCTTAGGTAATAATAATAAACCTTTCATTTCGATGTAACTGGTACTGTACTAAGCATTTATTATATGTTATTTTATCTAATCCAGTGGTTCTCAATGTTTGTTCTCTAGACCAACATCAATGTTTCCTGGGAACTTGTCACAAATGTAAATTCTTGGACCCTATCCAAGACCTAACAAATCACAAACTCTGGGGTTAGGTCTTTACAATCTGTGTTTTAACAAACCCTCCAGATGATTCTGATACCTGCTAAAGTTTTAGAAATGCTGCTCTAATTAGAAATATGTATTTTGCTCCCTAAAAAGAGTTGTTTTATAAAAATAAATCAATGGGAAAATGAGAATGTACCTTCTTAAAGAATCAAAAAATCCATCTATGTCTTCTATTTTTTTGTGTACAGGCTCTTTTAATACAGAAAAGAAAAATAACAAGTATTATTTAACTTTCATATTTCTCTGCTTTAGTCATAACATGCTAATTAACACTGTTGGGGGGGAAAAACTTGGAACATCATTATACAAATAAGAATTTTTTTGTGTTAATTAGTGTTTCTAAAATCCATTCCAAGTCTGTTGTCCGCCTAAGTGTTGCTGTTCTAGTGCACAAATAGTGTCATGACACAATTACATGCCTGGTATGTTGCACAAATTCCTAATTTACTAACACTGTTCAGTAGCAGTGAAGCCATTAACACTCTAATCCTAAAGTGGCATTGTAGAATATAAGACTTAAAACTTACCAGTATTTTTCTATTTTTCCTAATGCTGATTACAAGCCTATATTGATTGCTTCATTTTCTTCTAACAGTATGAAAGGCTACTGAAAACAAAACTACTTTAGATCATTTATAATGAATAAACATCTTTGAGAGAAGATTATTTGTGTTGAAGAACAATGTTCAGTTATGTATTGCTGTATATCAAACTACCCCAAAACTTTTTGGCTTAAAGCAAAAACATTCATTTATTTTGCCCACAAATCAGCAATACGAGAAGGGCCCAAAAAGATCAACTTATTTCTGCCCCACATGATAAAAGCAGCTACACTTCCAAGGTGGCCCACTCACAAGGCTGGCAAAATGGTGTTGGCTGTCAACCAGAAGTTCAGCGAGAGACCTCAGTTCTTTTGCACATGGCTCTCTGAACAGTGCAGCTGGGGCTTCCACACAGCATGGTGGTTGGACTCCAGGGTCAAGTATTCCAAGAGACAGGAAACAAAAGCTTCCAGTATCCTAAAGCCTTGGTCAGAAAGCCAACACAATTTCACTTCCACTATGTACTATGGATCAAAGTGGTCATAGAACCTACCTCGATTCAAAGGGAGAAAACACAAAACCTCATCTCTTCTTGGGAGGAATCTCAAAGAATTTTTGGCTACCTTTAATCTTCCATGAATTGTTTATTCACTTAAATAGAGTATATACGTTTTAAGCTAATGATATTTTGAGCCTTCTTTGGGTACGTGTTTTTCTTTTAGGCTCTTTACAAAAGTGCTCCTAATTTGATAATTTAATCAGTGAAATGAAGAAAAATAGGAAAACTAAATATACTCAAGATAAAAAATATAGTGAAGAATATACCCACATCACTGTACTAAAACAAATAGTGAGTGACAATTCACAATGGGTCATCTGGTAACCCTATTTCTATAAAGCCTAGATGAATACAATGTATCATGGAGGCAAGTGTATTAAATTCTTACCATTTGATTATCATAGTTAAAGTATTTGGCTATATAAATACAGCTAGTATCAACTCAAAATGAAAAGGGAAATATGTGCAATTATCAACACAGAAATATTTAAATGTCTATGTTTACTCCATAATAGGTGCTTAATTTGTTTTTGGTTTTGTTTCTTTACTGAATGATCCAGAAATATATTCCTCAGTGTTCTACTACACATGGCCTCTGGAGCACAAACTAATTATGGGAAACATTTAGGCTGAACCTTAAGTTCATCTGGCCTGTTACCAGATATACCAGAGACAGAACACAAACAGGACAATAAAAGGGCAATTTAAGGGAGTGACTGCATGCTAACAAAAGGTTAAAAATTTTAATATAAGCAATTGTAAAGGTAAAAATAGATCATCCTATGTTGCCACAGGCCTGTATAGAACAATTGTGTAGAACAATTAAGAAATAACTTTCTCATATCGGAAGCAAAAGTTTATACCCCCAAACAATAAGGTGGGTTTTCTGGCTTTTTTGTTATTGATTTTCAAATCCATTGACAAAGCTCTGACTTAAAGCAGAGATTGACTATCAGTTATCAAATATTCATTAAATTTCACAAATACAGAGTCTAAGAGAAAGTAAGTAATTTCAGGAAGTAAATGAATGAAAAGAAATTACATGACTGATGCATCTCCTGTAATGTTACAAAGTGACATTTGAAAGCCATGCATTATTTTAACTATTACATTGTTGAGTGGTAATTAATTTTAAGTACAAAAGTTTGGTGGAATCTCACACAAATGCCTCAGATACAGTCCACTGCTTCCCCCTTCTGGCCAAAAGTGGAGGGAAGTTTAATTTTTATTATTAAATCTGAACAGGACTGTCTTTGTGGTCAGCCCTAAAATCAGGTCTTAAACAATGAAAATTTATTATACTTTCTATCAACAAGATAAAATGCAATCTAATTCAGAAAACACAGGTTAAAATATCTAGGAATTATTTGTAGATTCCATTGAGCTTTTTATTGGTAAGAATTTTTGTAGTATATAAGTGATTTAAATCTGTTTGCCAAACAGTCTTCGGAATAGGAAATGGTGGGTTTCATTGCTCTCAGGTCACTGGAGGTTAATATATTTCGGTTGTCAACTAAAATTATTCATAGATAGTAGAATAAGCATTGGTGGTTCATAGAGGGAAAAAGGAGAAATTACAAAGATAAACTCAAGAGATTCCTACCATAGATTCTAGAATTAAATGCAATTTCTCTTCATGATCTTGCTAAGCCTTGCAAGTGTTATGAAGGGCAATGACAAGATTATATCATCAGATTCATAGACTCAAAAATACTTCCCTTAATGAGGATGATTTAAATAATTTAAATCTCACTATAGCTCCTTCTATTTTGGACCCCCCAAAATCCCAGAAAATTGTATTACATAAAACTGCTAGAAATGATAAACTCTTACAAAAAGGCTTTCATAAAAAATTTTTTGCCTCGTTTATATAATTATAGATCTATATGCATAGTAGCTATCTTTATTGACAAATATCACTCCACATTTCACTCAAAGGAATGAAACCTAGAATAATAAATTCTATTAAAATTAAGAGGTGTAGACACATGTGCTTTGAAATATTGACGAGAAATATAAAGCAACTAAAGGAACTAAACTTAATGATTCGAGAATACCTGAATGCAAAGAACAAATCCCTCTGTTTCATATGTACTTTTTAAAAATTAAATTTAAAAACTCTTAGAATGAGCAAATGATTAAAAATTAACACAAGAAACTTGCACTGCTATTCAAGGGACAATAATAAAGAATATTATGTCTATATAACATTTTATAAATATATTTAAAACATTATACGGGATGTCTCAGTTTCTCTGAAGGCCCCAAGACAATTTGTGCCAAAATAAGCTGCCACTACATCAAAAGGGGATTTTGTGCATTAATAAAAAGGAAACTATCATGAAAAATCATCATCATTGTATAAATCCACAACAACTCAGAGGTGACTAGCACCCTTGGAGTTCTGCCGCACGCAGTTTCCCCAACTGTATATGGAAGCCCTGGGCAAGCTCTGCCACATTCTAAAACACATTAGCAGATCCTCTAAGCAGAACTTGCAAAGCAGCGGTTGGAAACCTAGATATAAAAGTCTAAAACATTCAAGAAGGTGGTTACATTTGAACTGAGAAAGTTTTCTTGGAGAGAGCTAAGTGTGTCCCCATCCCAAATGGAGAAGTTACGTGTGCTTAAGTTCTTACCTCCAGCCAGAAATAAAGCACAGTAGTGAGGCCATTTGGAGACTGAGTGGCACAGTGGGCTAGTGTCTGACTCAAGCTTGAGAAATCTAAAGAGTGCTAATCAATGACTTGTTATCTAACCCGATGGTAGACAAAAGAAATGTTAGTCCATTGGGAATGGCCTGGTTTCCCAAAATGTGTCTGGGCAAAAAATGTGTGAGGTTTCTTCCATGGAGCAGATGAGGACCACTCAAGAAACAGAGCCAGGCTGGGAATGTCGTAGATCTTGCACAAGTAGATCCTCCTAGAAGGAAGTAACTGCAGTAGAAAGAACTTGAAGGTGAATACTGCTAATACTGCTAATACATCAGTTTTGCCTAAGATACCCAGACAAAAGGTGGTCAACCTCAGTGGCCACTAGATCAAAAAATGACTCTGTGCAGAAAGGTGAGTTTGTGAGGAAATATTAAGAATTTTAAATGAAGTAGAATATCCAGATTTCACCAGTGAACATATTAAAAATTGAATTGAGATTTTTCTTAAACCAGAATTGTGTTATATTGAAGGAAAACAACTTTAAAGAGTCCCTATCAGGCTCAAAGTGTGGTCCATAGCCCAGTAGCATCAGCACCACATAGAACCCCCCTAGAAATGCAGACTGCTCTGGACCTACTAAACCCCCCACGTGATCTGTGTGTGCATCAGAGCGTAAGAAGCACTGCCACAAGCATCAGCTTTAAAATGTCTATTGACTACCCACCACCCTGGAATTTCAGTGGTTCTTCTACTTCTACTTTTCCCATCTTGCTGGTTTCTTGTTATTCTCCCTCCTCCCTTCTTCCTCCTTTTCCTTCTCCCTCTTCTTGCTTTCAGAAAGAAACAGACCTCACTCTCCAAGAGCTGGCACCAACACACACACACAGGCCTAGCAGGCTGTTCACCACTTACTTTCTTCTGCCTGGAATGATGTTATACCACCTGGGGCTGCAGCAACCCTCCTGTAACTTCAAGGTAATGAGCATGAGGATTAAAGTCAACATGCTAAGGAGGACAGAGGAGCGAGACAGAGAGAACTCTTGATTGTTGAGCCCCTACAGTACCAGCCCTGAACTGTCTTCCTCTGGACTTCTTGCTATATGAGTAAAATGAATAAATAAATTTCTACTCATTTAAAGCCACTTTGTCAGGCATTCTGTTATTTCCAGTTATTTATGTAATTGGAAAGTAATGGAAAATAAGGTCTGAAATTAGTGTTACCTTTGCTAAGTTAACAGAAAACTCCGAAAAAGAGGGAAGTGGCCTTCTTGGTTGCAATGAAAATGTCTCTTTCCCTTTGAAAATTAGTATGTTTATCATACACTAACTTTTGATATTTTAGCTATTAGGACTCGATCTTCTCTTTATAACAGCCACGCCTATTTTGAGGTATTCAAGCAGGTTTTGAAAAAGCCATTTTCATCAGAAGAATACTAAGAAATATTGGCATATGTCCTTTCATTGAGACTCACGAAATATCCTGGGTTAAGCCTCTCTGAAAGAAGCTTTTACAATAATTGTGTAAACTGGAAATACAACTTATTTGGTCTTCTCCCAATCAACACTACTTCCCCTTATCAACACAGTGAAAGAGGAGAAATGAGATGTGGAAAATGCTAGCTTGTCCAGAGATCTTTTCTCTTTACAAATGCCACAGTTTACATCACCAACAATAGGTTCTTCATTATATTTTTAAAAGCAAGTTGCCTAAATCTGATGAACTATTAAAGCTGGTACATAGAAGGGGGCAGAAAAGCCATTATTCAAATGTCTAGTCATTTATAGGCATTTTGCCATTTTTTAAAAAGTAGCAGAAGAAACATAGATAGTAAATATTTATTAGTTATTAGACCTCTTCATGATTAATAATGATCATTTAAAATAATTATTAATGTCCCACAACATGTGATTCCCAGTGTGAGTGCTTTGGGCATCCCGGGCTGGACAGCTCCTTACTGAGTGGGACATTCCCACTCACTGCAGGACGTTAGAATCTCTGGCTCCCATTAACTAAGTTAGCAACAAGCCCCTTCCATCATTGTGACAGTAGGCCCCCCCCCATTTCCTGACTTCCCAAACATTTCCAAATATAAAGAGTAACATACTTATTCGAAACGTACTGGGTTAGGGCTTCCAGAACAAAAGCAAAATAACCTCCTATCCCCAAATTGTATAAAAGCCTCTTTATAGAGCTTTTAACCATTTCAGTTTCTTTTCTTACATTGGGTTTTTAATCCACACAAATTTTATTTGGGGGTAAGGTGTGAAATAGGGTTGGCATACTATACTTTCCTTATAGTTTTTCCCAACACCATTTTGAAGACGTATCTTTTCTTAAGTGACAAAAAGAAAGTCAATTTCTATCATAAGGTAGATTTGTCATAATTAGATTTCTTTATGGACTTCTTTTTCTGTTGAAAATATCTGGTTATTCCTGTGCTTTATCTTACTGTTTTAATTATTAGAACCCTGACTGCCTTAAGTAACCTTTTTTCAATCACAATCATTTTTGCTATTCTGTTTGTTCTTCCTGTGACTTCAAGAATAATCTGTCAAGTGCTGAAAAGAAATCCCATTAGAATTTTATTAAAACATATTAGAATTATAGGCTAATTGGGAAAAAGTATAAACATTCCAATGCTAGGTCTTACAGGGAGCTTCCACATCTGTTCAAGCCTTCTTTTATGTCCTTCTGTGAAATTTAAAATGTTTCTTGTATAGATTCTACACATATTTGTTAGGTTAATGTCTAAGCTGTATTTGGTATTGAATTGAGATTTTGTTTTTATCATGTTTTCAAACTACTGATTTCTTACTAGTTAATTTTTATGTATTTCTCTGCATGACTAGCTAATATGCGATATTAAGCTTAATAATATATGGAAATTTCCACATAGTTAAGCACATTATTGACAAATCCTGATATTTTGCCTCTTTCCTTTCAATAATCATATTCATTTCTTTTAAGGATTGGTAATAGTGTCTTCTTCTTCACTTTAATGAAAATGTCATTAACTGTAATGATGGCTATTGTTGGTTTGGGGCATACTTTATGATATTAAGAAAGAATCTTTAACTAGGATTCACTAGGAATTTTTATTTAAAAAATCATTTTTCACATTTTACCTGCTGATCAGATTAATTATATAAACAAATTTCCAATTATTTAACCATCCCTGAATTCCAGGAATAAACTCTTAGTCACAGCTTGCAATTGTTGTTTTTAGTGCTGAAATTTATTTACTTTTATTTATTTAGCATTTTTATCTCTATGAATAAATAAACTTGGCCTGTTTTTTTTTTTCCTTTGAGTAATTTTTGCCACATAGTGAGGTTTTTTTGTCATCTTTGAAATACAAATAGAGATTTTCCTATCTTTTTATCTGGAGCCTTCTTATATTATCTATCTTATCTCTGGAACCTTTTTAAAATCAATGGAATTATGTTTTCAAAGAATTAAACAACAAGTTATCTGTGCAATCACCTTGGCATGGTGTCCCTTTTAATGTAAGTCTTCAAACTAAAAAAAAAAACCTTAAAAGCATATTAATTATTCAAAAATTTCCTTTTATTCTTGAATGAAGAAATATATATGTATGTATTTCCTTGATAATCATCCCATTTATTAAAATATTTTAATTTATTAATGCACATTAAAACTTTTATACCTCTCTGTGAGAGACAATGCTGATTACCTAAGCAATATCCATTGCTGCTTCTCCTTTACCAACATTTTGTTAGGTATAGCATTGTGCTCAGCTAAAAATGCTTACTCTCCCAGCCTCCTTTGCAATTAGCCATGCAACGTATTTCTGGTCAGTGAGGAGACAGTGGGGAGTAAGTGGGGAGTCAGTGAGGAGAGATCTTTTCTCCAATCAAAAGGAACAACTTTAAGAAGATAAAGCTTTTAATCTTCTCCTGTCTTCCCTCCTGGAATGCAGATGCAATGCCTGGAGGGACACGAGCAATCATGTGGTCATGAGGTTGATAGCCCCAAAGGAAGGATAGGAAAACAGGAAGTTATAAGATGCTTGGTGCTTGATGGTAGCATTGAGCTGCTATTCCAGCCCTAAATTGCTTACTTCTGGAGCTCTTGATGCATGAGGAAATAGAATTCTTGCTTATTTAAACCACTCTAGCAGGTGTGGTTATTTGAATCAAATATCATTCTAAATAATATATGCTCTACCTGTAGTTAAGAATTGACTTTTATTGAGGGCTTATTAATGCCACATATTGCTGTATTTTACATGTTTATCCCATAATATCTTCACATTCTCCTATGAAGCAAGTGCTGCTATTATACTAATTAGTGCTCAATAAGTGGATGAAGTTGTTGATATTATTGTTAGTTATAATGCTACTGTTAGAGTAGGACAGTGGAGACAGGGCTGAGACCAAAGACAGGGGCTTGAAGATCGGGTGCAAGTGTTAAAGTAAACAACCCTTAAAAAGGGGGGCTGATAAGCACAGGCAAGAACTGGCTTCAAGTGGCTTGCCAGCTACCTCTGCCACCTTACATGACCTTTGGCTAATTGTAGTATCATTCACATTGTGGTTTTAAAATGTCTCCACCCTTGAAATTGTCATGACAATTCCAAAACAACCATATAAAAGTAGGAAAATGGGAGAGAACCCAATTCTAGGAATTACTGCCCAAAGTCTTAGTAAAAGCCAACCCTTTGGCCTTGAATATTCCTCCCCTCAATTAGTAAAACTAGAAAAGATCTAAAACCACTTCCTCCCAGTGAAGCTGCTCTTTTTCAAGCCTTCCCACCCTACTAAGAGTGTATTTTAACTTTCAATAAAAGCTGTCACTTGCTTGGCTCACATGGTGCATCCTGAAATTCTTTTCTTGACAAACACCAAGAACTTGGAAAAACCTCCACTAGGTAACCAGTAACACTACTATTATACCTATACTAATATTATAGATTTGTCTTTTCTAGTTTTCCATTATAAAAGGACCAGGCACTATAAAAAAGATGTAATTTCAGAAAGAAACAACCAGAACTTTTATAAATGAAAAATATAGTTACTAAAATTAAAACTTAATTTCTAAATTAACAAGACAGATTAGAAGTCGCTAAAAAAACAACTGGTGAACTGAAAATAGATTTGAAATAATAACCACAAAATGCAGTACAGATAAAAAAAAATGTATACAGAAAAAATGTGAAGAAAAAAAAGATTGAGACACATGGGAGATAGAATGACAAAATTCAGCATGTATTCAATGGGACCACTAGAAGAAAGAAAGAAAAAAATAAGAGGAGGCCACCTTTAAAAAGATGATTGGAGATTTTACAATATTAAAAAAACAAGAGTCCCTTAAAGAAACAAATAAGTCCTGAATTGTTTGTGATAGTAAAAATATAAAACATTAAAATGAAAAAAAATTTCTTATAAGCAATTGAACATAAATAACTTATATGGAGGAAAAACTAGTTAGCTTGACAGCAGATGTCTCATTAGCAACAATTAATTCCAGAATATCATGGAATAAAACAATTTAAAGCACTAAGGTAAAATAACTGAAATCCTGGAATTTATACTCACCTAAAACATCATTTGAGAGTGGTAGCCTAATAAAGATATTTTCATACAATCAAACAATTACAGCATATCACTCTGGCAAAAACACAAACAAAAAACAATAGATAGAAGATAAATAGATAATAGATAGATAACAATAAACCTACTATAAGTAATTGAAAGGTAACTGAAGCAAGAAGCTAATTGGGGGAAACTGAAACCAGAAGGGAAAAAGTGATGGTGCAAGAAGCAAGAAAGGACTTCTACTTCCAACCAGGTGAATTAAGAAGAGGAAGATTTACCTTCCACCTTAAACAACTAGAAAACCAGACAAAATGTGTGATGTAACAGTTTTTAAATGTTGAATGACAGGAAAACAAAGACAAATCCTACAATTGCCCCTGGTTACTACCTGAAGAAAATTTCCAAGCTGCAGCACAGGAAAGAGAAACCAAACAGAACTCCATGACCTAGCTGAGTTAAGGAGACAGGTACAGAGTCCAGGAAGGCCAAAAAGGCTAGGCTCTGGGGTGGGGGGTGGAGATCAAATGTCAGAGAGAGAACTAGACAGAGAAAGAGGTCCCTCTAGAGATCTTAAGAGGAATCCCCTAAGGATTTTGGCTAAGAACTGATCTTTGCTTGGATATGATGATATACACAAGGCCAGAGAAAGATCCTTCTGTAAGGAATAGGAGGAATGATCCTTTAAAGCTCAATGAGGACTGAGAATAATTCATTTTCCCAGTAGCCAATGCGGGAAGACATCCTAGTATACTGGGGATTAGATAAATTCCTAAAGAGGATATTGCATTAGGAGTGGGGTCAAATTAGCTTTAGACCAAAGACTGTTCTTCACTCTTTTGTTTAGATCCAAATTTCCATCAGGCATTGGTGGTGGCAGCAGCATTGCTGTTGTTGCTGCTTCTTGAAGGAATTCCTTTAACATTTTTTACAGTGCAATACTGCTCGTGATGATTTTACTCAGTTGCTGTTAGTCTGAAAGCTCTTTATTTCATCTTTATTTTTGAAAATTATTTCCTTTGTGTTTAGAATTCTAGGCTGATAACATTTTTCTTAGTACTTTAAAGATGTCTCTCCATTGTTTTCTTACTTGCACAGTTTCTGATGAGAGGTCTGTTTGCATGCTTACAATTGTTCCTCTGTACATAACGCATCTTTTTCCTCTAACTGCTTTCAAGATTTTTTCTTTATTACTAGTTTTCAAAATTTGATCACTGTGTACCTGGTGTGATATTTTTAACATTTCTTTTGCTTGGATATCATTGAACTTCTTGGATGGTTTACAGTTTTAATTGCATTTAGAAATTTTTCATTTATTAATTCTCCAATAATATGTTTCCCTACCTTTTCTTGGTTTCCATTTTCACATTTTTAACACTGTTCATTGTGACCTGTTTTATGACCTACAATATTGTTCCACAAGTCATTGATGCTCTGTAAATTTTTTTGAATTCTATTTTCTCTCTCTTTTACTTTGAATTAGTTTCTACTGCCGTATATTCAAGTTCACGGTCCTGTAGTAATGAGGCCCCCCTCCCTCATGATGTCAGTGGAGGCTACATAGGGAGAGAAATTATTTGAGTAAAAACATTTATGTTCATTTTCTACCTAAAAATGTTGTGACCAGAAATTATAAGAGGAAAATGCAGAAATAAAAAAGGCATTTCAATATGAATCTAATATTTTAATATCAATTTGATCTATGTCAATGATTCCTACATTTTCAAAGACGGGACATTCTACTGATATTCATTGCCCTTTAAGAATTTCATGATGTTTTAAAACATAAATTCTGGAGAAATCTGATGAACAACACTTCAAACAGGTGATCAAGGTTAGTATCAACAGTGATAAGTCATATTAATAGGTACTCTTGATATGTAATAAAATGGCATGTTACCTCTGCAGTCTTCAACGCTAAAACTCAAAACACTAGCCTAGTTATGATAAAAACAAGCCCAAATTGAGAGACATTCTACAAAATACTTAACCAATACTCCTCAAAGCTGTCAAGGTTAAGAGAAGCCTAAGGAGATAGGACTAGTATTTAAGAAATATAATGTGGTATCCTGGATGGGATCCTAGAACAGAAAAGGGACATTAGGGAAAAACTAAGGAAGTCTGAATAAAGTATGGACTTTGGTTAATAAAAGTGTATCAATATTGTTTTATTAATTGTAAACAAACTATGAAAAATGTGCCATCTATGTTAATGTAAAGTGTTAATGGAGGAAACTGGGTGTGAGGTATATGGAAACTCTATACTATCAATGCAATTTTTCTGTAAATCTAAAATTGCTTTAAAATTAGTTGATTTTAAAAATTGTTCATCCATCTAGAATATAGGTTTTTTCCTAATAAGCCCTTTATAAAGCATGATAGAATATAGGGGTTTTTTTGGTTTTTTTGGTTTTTTTGAGACAGAATTTCACTCTGCTGCCCAGGCTAGAGTGCCGTGGGGTCAGCCTCGCTCACAGCAACCTCAAACTCCTGGGCTCAAGCGATCCTCCTGCCTCAGCCTCCCGAGTAGCTGGGACTACAGGCATGCGCCACCATGCCTGGCTAATTTTTCTCTATATATTTTTAGCTGTCCATATAATTTCTTTCTATTTTTAGTAGAAACGGGGTCTCGCTCTTGCTCAGGCTGGTCTCAAACTCCTGACCTCGAGTGATCCACCCGCCTCAGCCTCCCAGAGCGCTAGTATTACAGGCGTGAGCCACCGCGCCCAGCCTAGAATATAGTTTTTTTTTTTTTTAAATATTAAACATTGTTTTTATTTATTTTTTTTTTTTTTGATGTGGTATAATGCAGTGGCCTGGCTCTGTTTTCTTTCATGCGAATAGCCAATTATGCCAACATCTATTTACCAAACCATTGAATTGAAATGCTGCTTTTGTTACATATTAACTTACTAAGAGTATATGAATTTTGTTTCTGGACAATTTTATTTCACTAATCTATTTTTTATTCCTGTGCTGATACTGTACTGTTTTGATTATAGTGACTTTATAGTACTTGCAACTAATATGACAAAAGACCAGATTTCCATAATACAGAAAGTCACAATAAAATCAATAGGAAAATGAAAAACATAATGGGCAATAATAGGTAAATGATATGAACACAATGATATGACACAACAGGTCACAAAACTAAATACAAATGGCCCTTAAACGTATGAAAACATGTTCAAACTCACTCATAATAAGAAAAAAATTTTTAAAGCACTTTAAAATACCCTTTTCACCTCACAGATATGACAAAAAAATGGATAAAACACTATTTTTGTGAGAGTGCAGGGAAGTAGGCACTTTCATACATTGTTGGTGAAAGTATAAATTGATACAACTCATGGAGAGCAATTTGAAAATATGTATCAAAACTGTAAATGTTTATGCATGCTGTTTGACCCAGAAATATTATGTCTAAAAAGTTATCTTACTTGGGGATATACAAATTGTAGGTACAATGTTATTCATCAAACATTATTTGTAATGGCTGGATGTTGGCAATTGGCAAGAGTATTTTTGTCTCTCAACAGGGGGCTGGTTAAATAAATAATGTGGTGCATCCATAAAATGAAATACTGTGTGGACATAGTGAAACAAGTAGCAAGCTCTGTACTATTTGAAGTTACATTGTTGTGATTTTTTTTTTTTCTTTTTTAGACACAGAGTCTTGCTCTGTCGCCCAGGATGTAATGTAGTGGCACCAACACAGGCCTCTGCAGCCTCAAATTCCTAAGCTCAAGCTATCCTCCTGCATCAGCCTCCTGTGTAGCTAGGACTACCGGTGTATGCCACCACGTCTGGCTAATTTTGTGTAGAGACAGGCGTCTCACTATATTGCCCCGACTAGTCTCAAACTCCTGGCCTCAAGCTATCCTCTTGCCTCAGTCTCCCGAAGTGTTGCGATTACAGGTGTGAGCCACCATGCTGGGCCTCAAAGTTACATTGTTAAGACAAATAAAGCAATATGCAGAACAATGTGTATATTATGCTATCACTTGTGTAAAAAAGTATGATTCAATTAATTAGCTTTGAAAGTATATGGGAGAAAGGTGACCTAGGTTGCTATGTGGAAGAGAACTGAGTGGCTGGGAGGAGGGTGGAAAAGAGCTTTGTCACTGCATGCCTCTTGGTAACTTTTGAATTTTTTTCTTTCAGATAGGGGTTTTGCAATTTGGCCCAGGCTGGTCTGGAATTCCTGGGCTCAAGAGATCCTCCTGCTTCAGAGTCCTGAGTAGCTGGGATTACAAGTGTACGCCACCCTACACAGTTGAATTTGAACCATATGAATTTTACTCATTCAAAAGAAGAAATAAGATTTTAACTTCTATAATAATTAAAATACAAAATTATTGTATCCACTTCAAAAAAAAGTAAATAAAACATAAATTCTATTAAAAGCAATCTGTTTAAATTTTTTTTAATTATCATGTGTGTAAAGAAGAATAAAAATAAGACCAATAAACAGATAAAAATTCAACAAATAGAAACAGATCCAGAGTTCACCTATATGGGCAATCAGTCAATTATGCCTACATACTCAATCCTGGACATGGAAGCTCAGGTGAGTTTTCCTGATTGCCACTACTCCATGTGTATTTTCACACACTGATGCTGAGAAGGTAATGCATCCGCATCCTGAGGACAATAAAAGTTTCATGTTTGGAATTCTCCCCGACTCTGCCCTATGTATCTGTTCCATTGCCTGATTGTAACCTATCCATTCCCTTTAAAAAACTCCAACTGTGATTACAATCACTTTCAATGAGTTCTGTGAGTCCTAGTGACAATCAAGTCTGAAGGTGATTTTGGGAAACCCCTTGAACTTGCAGTTGGTGTTGGGAGTCTTGGGAAGACTTGGCAGGCAGGAAGACTATGCCCTCAAACCTCAAAGTCTGACTAAATCCAGGTAACATTAGAAGAACGGCATAAACCACTACTCCTCAGGAACATACATGCAAAAATCTAGAAAACAGTCTTAAAACATATTATGGTCAATTGATTTTTAATCAAAGTACCAAGGGAGTTCAATGAGGAAAGAAAATTTTCTTCAACATAAAATACTAGAATGATTGGATAGTTATATCTGGAAAGAAGGAAGGAAGGATGGAAGTAAGAGAGGGAGGGAAGGAAGGAGAAAAGAAAGATTAATTAACCCTTACCTCACAAAAATGAACTCAAATTGTACCATATAATCTAATATACAGGCTAAAATTATAAAAAGTATAGAATAATACATAGGAGAAAATATTTGTGAACTTTGGTTAAGCAAACTTTTCTCAGAATAAAAGAAACCATAAACTATTAAAAATTGACACATTGAAATTTATGAATATTAAAACTTCTGTTCTCCTAAAGATATAATCAAGAAATGAAAAGACAAGCCCCACACACTGGAAGAAAATATCTGCAAACCATATATCTAACAGAAGGCTTGTATCCAGAATATACAAAGAACATTTACACATTAATAATGATGAGATGAACCATCCATTTCTTAAATATTGGCAAAAAATTTGAAGTGACACTTCACCAAAGTAAATATATAGCTTGTGAATAAACACATAAAAAATTCTATTAGTCACCAAGTAAATGCAAATTAAAACCAGCACTTAATGCTATTACTCAAACATTAGAATGAATACAATTTAAAGTCCAATGATACCAAGCACTGGTGAGGGTACTGAGCACCTGGAACTCTTATCCCTACCATGTGGAATGTAAAATGCCACAAATATTAGGTTATTAATATGGAATGTCTGATTTCCTTAAGTACTAAGTTTGACAGTTTGAAATCTCTGACATTTCACTTTGACACTTCTTGTGGGTTTTGTTTTGCTTTGTTTTTTATTGCGAAGGTATATCCTCATTCTTTCAAAGGTGTGTTTTGGTTTGTGATTATATTTCAAAAAAAATTTTTAGAGCAATTTTTGTGAAACCATGGATAAGTCGAAAATTCATGCTATTTTTTAATATGAGTTCTCTCGTGGAACCAGTACAGCACAGAGAGCTTGAAATATCAACAAAATGTTTGGGAAGGATGTGGCTTATGAAGGCACAGTACATCAGTGGTTTGAGAAGTTCCATTCTGGTAATTTTAATCTTGAAAATGAACCATATGGGTGACCTGAGACCAAGGTGGATAATGATGAGCTGAAAGCTGTAGTGGAAGCAAATCCATCTCTACCTACGCGTAAATTAGTAGCAAGGTTTGATGTTATTATTCCAACAATATTGGACCATTTGAAACAAACAAGCAAGGTAAAGAAGCTGGATAGATGGGTTCCTCATGAATTAAACGAGCATCAGAAGAGAGATTGTCTCGAAGTTTGCCTTTCTTTACTATCATGACATAAAGGTGAACTGTAGTGTTATGCGTGATGAAAATGGATTCTTTTTGACAATTACAAGCATTCAGCACAATGGTTGGATAAAGATGAAGTGCTGAAACATAGCCTAAAACCAAATATTCATCAAAAAAGCTAATGGTGTCTGTTTGGTGGTCCAGCGCTGGTATTATCCCCACAGCTTCATGAAACCTGGTCAATAGATGACAGCGGATGTCTACTGCAACCAATTGGATGAAATGATGAGGATGCCTACACTTAAGCAACCGAGAGTGGTCAATAGACACGGGCCAATCCTCTTGCAAGACCACATATCACAAAAAACAATGCTATAGCAGCTGGACTTAGAAACTCTCTGTCATCCACTGTATTCGCCAGACCTTGCACTAACTGACTACTACTTTTTCCAGGCTTTGGACCTCTTCTTGCAAGGAAAAATATTCAATTTTCAACAAGGTGTGGAAAACGCCTTTCATGATTTCATTACCACTCGCTCTCCAGGCTTCTTTGCTTCTGGCATAAACAAGCTACTGTTAAGATGGCAAAACTGTCTTGATAGTTTAGGCACGTATTTTGATTAATTGTACTGCTTCTTGTTTGAGATATAATAAACTAAACTTTTGATTCAAAATAGGACATTTCATATTTAATGACCTAGTATTTTTTTTTTTTTTTTTTTTTGGAAATAGCTTGGCCAAGGCTGGGGAACCTTTTCACGCTGGAAGGCTGCATTAATTTAGCTGTAATCAAATAAGGCGGCATTCAAGAAACATCAATTAGATATACTTTAAAATGTACATTATTTTGTAAAAATCTAACTACTATGTACTTAATAACTTCAAAAAATGAAAACTATTTGTTAATTTTAAAGTTAACTAATCTTTTAATGACTTTGTTGTGTCTGCTTTGTGTTGAAAAGCATTTGAATATTTGGTTGCAGCATGGAGGTCTGCAGTTTCAGCTGATCCTCTAGATGGGTATCAGTCATTTGTGACCTTAAAGGCATCTTGATTTGGGTTAGGTAGGAGAATGTAGATTCACAGCGATAAGTGGTTGAAAAGCAAGAGAGCAATTTTCAGGCATGTTGCCCAAAGCATAGGTATCTACTGCATTTTTCCATGTTTCAATTAGATCTTTCTTAGCATCAAACAATGACTTAAAAATGTCATCCAATGAGAGCTCAATCAATTCCATCTGTAGTTCTTTGGTGCCTTGGTGATATCAACTAAGTGAAGCTGAAATGTTACTTTGAGTGTGATATCATGATTTTCAAAGTCAGTGAACCTTTTATTGTGTTCTCCAATTAATAGGTCTGTAACAGCTGCATATTCTTCAAATGATTCACATATATCATCCTGCTCATCAGTGACCTTTGCTCACTGGGGAAAATGTTCATCCAAAATTTCCTTTCAAAGAAGAAATGTTTTGATAAAAGATAGCTTTTATAGAAATGCTTGGATTTTTTTGCCACATATCATATATAGACTTAGTTTTACCTTGCAAAGAAATATTCAAGTCATTTCCATTTGACATGATATCACATAGAAATGCTGCATTCCTATAGAAGTCTTCTTTCAATAATTCACATTGCTGATTCTGTTCTTCATAAAATTTAACTATCTGTTTTCACAGAGATAAAATTATGGCTACCACCTGTCCCTGCGACAGCCAACACACTGGGTACCCCAAACATGCAACCCTTTAGCAGCCTATTAGCAGCAACCTGGGCCAAATTAGTACCTTGCCAGGGCCATCCCAATGTGAACACCATATTCTGAAGCCCTCATGCTCACAGTGGCAAACTTATTCTTTCTGTGCACCCATCCCACAGCTTCAGCTCCCTGGTACTCCAGAGATTTGTTTCCTGCTTTCCTGGAAACTGTGCACCAACTCTGGCCACAGCAACCCAGTAAACTTCTCTGCCATCTAGTAGGCTGCAAGACACTTTCTCCAACGACATCAAACTCCAGCTCTAGGGAAGTCTCCTTATTCCAACTTTGTCATTACTTGAGTATTCTCCCTCAGCCCTCAGGTATCCTTTAGAGTTCCCTTCAATTCCCAAAGTTTAACAATTCTTTATACTGTATTTCCCCAGCTAATTACTGTGTGGTTTCTTCTCCTTATTAGACCCAGACTGATAGAGTACATGACTAGCAAACCCACTTCTCAGTATTTTCCCCATATAATGACTTGTTTAATTTTTATTTGGCTGCTTTCGAGATTTCCTTTTTACTTTGGCTTTTTTATCAATTTGACTAGGAGTGGTTCTCTTTCTGTTTATCTTGCTGGAGTTTGTACACTTCCTAATAGTATATTTAGGAATTTCAGTAAATTTGGATATTTTCAGCCATAATTTCTTTCAATATTTTTTCTGCCACATCTTCTTTCTCCTCTCCTTTCTGAACTCTAATTACACATATTGTAGACTTTTTGATATTGTCCATAATAAGATATCTATAATAAGATATCTTAGAATAAGATAAGTCTATAATAAGATATAATAAATGTCTCCATTTTTTGATGTTTAACTGATGACAGCTTTTAAGCCGCATCCTTCCCACTTCCCCTTCTGCCCTGCATATGGACGAGGTGATAAGAAAGCCTGGGTACTCTCTCCTTAGGCACTAGCAGACGATTCAAACTACTATCCTTTCTGTGTTCCCTTTAGCCATTTTCAGACCAGCTTGAGGGACCTGCCCATATCTCCCAAAGAGCCTTGTTACCTTAGTATGTGAGTAATAAACCTTTTCATCCTCTCTTAGTGTGTGTGATATCATTAATATTGACATCTGAACTAAATTTGGGGTGAGGGGATCCATCTGTCATTTCAAGATAGCTGTAACAGCCCCACAAGGATTTGTTCATTTTTTCTCTCTGATTTGCAGATTGAATAATTTATACTGATCAATCTTCAAGTAAGCTGACTTGTGTTTTAACTCATATATGTTATGACTCTTTAAGGATTAAGGATTTTTTTTTTTTTTTTTTTTTTTGAGACAGAGTCTTCACTCTGCCCAGACTAGAGTGCTGTGGTGTCAGCCTAGCTCACAGCAACCTCAAACTCCTGGGCTCAAGCAATCATACTGCCTCAGCCTCCCGAGTAGCTGGGATTACAGGCATGTGCCACCATGCCTGGCTAATTTTTTCTACATATTTTTAGTTGGCCAGATAATTTCTTTCTATTTTTAGTAGAGACGGGGTCTCGCTCTTGCTCAGGCTGGTCTCGAACTCCTGAGCTCAAACGATCCACCTGCCTGGGCCTCCCAGAGTGCTAGGATTACAGGCATGAGCCACCGTGCCCAGCCCAAGGATTATTTTTTAATTGAAATATTATATTTTCTACTCAAGATGTTCCACTTAGTTCTTTTTCATAGTTTCTATTTCTCTCCTGACATTGGCCGCATTTTCATTCATTGTGAACATATTATCCTTTACTATCAATATAGAATTCTACACCAAGTTAAGCTATCTTTCAAGAATGAGGGAGAAATAAGGATCTTATCAAATAAAAAGGTAGAGAGAGAAAGTTTATCACCAGAAGACTTTCAATAAAGGAATTTCTCCTAAATTTATGAACAGAAGGGAAATGACTCCCATACAAAAAAACAAAAAGTCTCCTCTACAAGAATTATTGGTAAGCAAAAATATTAGACAATATGTGAGAAAAATCTTTAAAAATTGACAAAATGGAAAAATAATACTAATTTATAATTTATCTAGAACTAAAATACCCATCAACAATTGCATGTAATTTTGAAGAGGGCTGATTAAAATTAATATTCTAAGATGCTTATGTGATTAAGGAGTAGGAGAAAATTATTAACTTTAGGCTTTGTTAAAAATGTATGTTGAAATGATTAGGCTTCAGATCAAAAAACAGACATAGAACAAATAACTTCCAAACAAACTGAGAAGAAAAACTGAATGAAAGAAAACAAATTAATCCAAAAGAAGGCAAGGAAGTAGAGATACAATAATAGAAAAGGCAAGACATAATGAAAAGCAAAGATGATATAACCAAATCCAAGTATATCAATATAATAAATGTAAATATTTTACAACCTCCAGATCAAAGACAAAGATGGCCAAATAAGAATAAAGCTCAAGATATTATACGCTGCTTTAAAAATTCATGCCTAAAACACAAGGATACAGAAAACCAGAAAGTTTAATAACAGAAAAAAGGTAAGTCAAGAAAATATTAGCAAAAGAAAGCTGACGTAACTATATTAACACCAAGCTATACAGATTACAAAGCCAAACACATTATTAGAGATAAAGATGTTGGTCAATATTGGTTAGAGGGTCAGTTCACCAGGAAGATAGAAGACATCTAAACTTCCAATAAATAATAATATAGCCTTCAAGTATATAAATATGTATAGAAAATGTTTATAGTTAAAACTATCAAATCTACAGTCATAGTGAGAGATTGTAACTGTCTACAAAATATCAATTAAGGTAAGATATAAACTGTACAATTGGCAACCTAAACCTAATGGATACATGGAACTGTACCCTACATCTGGAGAAGATACATTTTTCACAGGCCATATTTGGAATACCTATGATCTGGGACATTGTGAACCATGTGTTAGGGCATAAAGCTAGCCTCCACAAATTTTAAAGAACTTGAATCATACAGAATATTTTCCTGATGACAATGAAATAATTTTAATAAGAAGCACAAAAAGATAACTAAGGAAAAATACATTTGAAAATTTAAAATACTCTTTTAAATAACTAATGGAACAAAGAGAATTCATAATGAAACTGGAGACTACTTAAGATTTAACAACAACAAACATCAAGAAATGAAAACTTATTGGATGTGGTTACTAAAGCAGTAAATAGTGGGAAATTTATGGTATTAAGTACAATATAAAAAGGAGCACAGTGTCAACCCAAAAAATGTAGAAAGTAGGTGACTCATGATATAAAAAATAAATATACTATAGAGAATATAAACTGCAAAAAGTTGGTTCTTTGAAAAAAAATTCATTAATAAACCACTGGCAAAAGTAATTATGATAAAAGATAGATTTTAAAACTATATTAAGAATAAAAAAGGGGATATAACTAAAGAAACTACATAGATTGAATAGATAATAAAAAAATACTCTGAACAATTTTATGCCAATAAATGTGAAAACTAGATAAATGGGTAAATTCCCTAAAAATACAACTTACCAAAACTAACACAAGAAGAAAAAATATATTAATAGCCCTATTACCATTAAGAAAATTAATACATAACTACAAATATCCCCACAAATAAAGCACTAGGCCCAGATGGCTATACGTAGGTTTCTACCAAATAGTCAAAGAAAAGGCAAATCTAATATTACACAAACTCAGAAAATAAAAGCAGGGAATTTCCCCAAATTTATTTTATGAGGCTACCACAACCTTGTAATGACACTACACACACACACACACACACACACACACATTCAAAAACATGAAAATATTTCATTTTGAGATTTCAAGGCAATCTCACTTATGAATATTGATGCCAAATTCATAAACTAAATATGAGTCAGTCAAATTCAGCAATAAAACATGACTGTTCTAGTTTCTCAGGGCTGCCATACCAAGGTAAAACTAACCAGGTAGCTTAAAGCAACAGAAATTTATTCTCTCACAATTCCAGCAGCTAGAAGTCCAAGATCAAGGTGTTGGCAGAGTCATGCTCCCTCAGAAGCATTTAAGGGAGGATCCTTCCTTACCTCTTCCAGCTTTGGTGGCCCCAGGCATTCCTTGGCTATGGCAGCATCACTCCAATCTCTGCCTCTGTCTTCATATGACCATTATCTCCTTGTGTCTCTGTGTCTATGCATGTTGTTCCTGTCCCTGTACATTGGATTAGGGCCTGCCTTAATTACTTCATCATAGCTTCATTATATCTACAAAGATCCTATTTCCAAACAAAGTTGCATGTACAAGTAGCAGAGATTAGGGCTTTAACATGTCTTGCAGAGGGGAGAGGTTGCAGGGAACACAATTCAACCCATAACAAGAATCAAGTTGAGTTTATCCTAGGAATACAAAATAAATTCCGTATCAGAAAACTGTTGTCATTCATTCACATTGTTAGGTAGATAGCGAGGGATTCCAGGTCTCCTAGGGACAAAAGTGGGTGATGTTGCCTTGGTGGAATTGCCCCACCTGGGAAGAAGGACAAGGGTGGGCCCCAGGCCCCCATCTTGGTCCTGCTCCACCCTAATCCTCTCCCAAGTGACTGCCATACCTGGGGGAGGAGGGAATACCCTACGAATTGGCCAATCAGAACTTAGCACGCCAGCTGCAAAAGAATGCAGAGGACTCTCTAGCCCACAGCCCAAGCAACATAGGTACCATAGAGTCTGGAAATTGAACTGCAACAACCAGCATGCATCCTTAAGACTCAGGTCATGCAACTACCAACTGTCCAATCAAAGTGGTTCCATGGTGACCTCTGAACCACGAGGGCAGTCCCAATCCGGGCACTATAAAACAAGACACAGACCATAACCAGGTCATTTCCTCCCCCCACCCCTGCACCCTTCCTTTCGCTCTCCCTTTGCTGCGACAATGGGTCCGTTCATCATCTGTGACATATGTATCATGCTCTGCAAACCTGTATCTTGCTCTTGCCCTATAATCCTGTCTTTCTCTCCTCAATAAAACTCATTTTCATGCTTGTCTTACTTTGGTGCATCTGGTCATTCTTCAGCCATGAGCACGTCAAGAACTGACATTTTCATACGAAAACCTGACAATATCAACAGATTAAAAGAGACAAACCTTATAATTTTCTTAGTGTATGCAGAACAAGTATTATAATAAAATTCAACATCCATTTGTGACTACTAAAGGAAAAAGAAAGAAAACTTAGTCAACTAGGTATTAAAAAACCTTTCTAAATCTCACAATCTCACAAATTACAAAACATAGAGTAAACATTATATTTAATACTAAAATGTTGAAAGCAATCTAAAGGTACCTGCTGTTATCATTCATTTTCAAAATTTAATGGCTGTCCTAGCCAGTGTAATAAAATGAAAGAACAAAAAATTAAAAGGATTGGTAAAACAGAAACAAAACTTATAATTAATTACTCATTACTGATTTTTTTCAAGAAAATCCAAAAGCATCTACAAATAATTTTTATATTGATAGCATAATTAATTTTGAGACAAAAAAGTACCAAAATTAAAATGCAAATCTTTGCATTAGCAGCAATCAAAAATATAATTTTAAAAACTTGTACAATAGAAATAAGAATAATCGTACTAAGAAATAAATTCAACAAAATATATACATGTCTCCATGGGTAAAATTATAAAGTTTTATTGAGAGGCATTAAAGGTTCCTATGTAAATAGATATTCCATCTTGTTCAATGGACTCTATATCATGAAGATGTAAATTCTCCCAAAATTAATCTATTGAGAATCCAATTAAAATCCTAACAGGATTTGTTGTTGGTGTTATTATTACCATTGAAATTACAATTGATTACATTGATTTTACAATTTATTTATAAGAGCAAAAGCCTCCAAATAGCCACCAAGTTGGGGACAAGTCTTAAGTTAATGAAGGGAAGATCCTTCCTTACCTCTTCCTTTATAATTAAGACCTGCAGTAAAATATATGTACCAATAAATAAACTAATGAACAGAATAGAAAGTCCAGAAACAAATGAATGTAAAAATGGTTTATAGTGATTTATAATAAATGTGACATTTCAGATCAGTGGAGAAAATATGGGCTGCTGAGCATTTTAACTATCTCTATGAAAAATGGTTATTCCAGTTCCCATATCACATCATACACATATTAAAAGAAACAAATTTAGTTACTGAATGACTGAAGATAAATGTGAAAGACAAAATCATAAAACTTTTAAAAGAGAATATAAGAAAGTGTCTTTATGACCTAGGGTAGAAAGTTCTTCTTAAGTAAGACAAAAAAATAAAATCTATAAAGAAAAACATTGATAAATTCAGCAACATTAAAAAAGATGTCTAATCATTAAAAGTTACTATAGAGTAAAAACATAAGCTAAAAGAAGGTATTTGTAACATATGTAACTGAAAAAGACCTTATATTGAGAATATATAAAGAGCGCCCATGAATCAAGAAGAAAAAGACAACCCAAATTAAAGCAACTTGGACAGGTATTTCACAGAAGAGAAAAAATAAAGCATATGTGTATGTTTACATGTACATATGTGTGTGCGTATATAAACACACACACACCCCAAAAAGTGCTCCACCTCATGACTTCAATAGTAATCAGAGAAGTAAAAATTAATTGCAATGCAATTTTTTTTATACTAATGAATTCTTAAAATCCTCTAAAATTCAGACAATACAGTGTTGATAAGGTGTAGACATATACTGCTGACAAGCACATATATTGGTACAACCACTTTGGAAAACAGTTTGACATTACCTAACAAGTATGAACATGCGCCTATCCTGTGATTCAGCAATCCCACCACTAAACGTATACTTGAGAGAAACTCTTGCATATGCAAACCAGAATATGTGTACAAATATGGTCCCAGCAGCATTTCTCATAATTGCAAAACCTGAAATGGTTGTAATACCGATCAACAGTACATTGGAAAAATAATTTCTTATATTCATACAATGAAATACTATGTAACAGTGAAAGTAAATTAACCACATCTTTCTATACCAACATAGATGAATCTCAAAAACATAACATTGAACAAAAAAAGAGAAAATTTATGCAATTTGTTTTCATTACATAAAGGTCATAAATGTGTAAACCTAAATCATATATTCTTCATATAAATAGGAAAACTACAAAGAAAAGTAAGGTAAAAGTAAACACAACAATCATGATCCTGTTACCACTGGGAGGAAGGGAGGGGTCGAGAAGAGAATAAAATCAAGGAGGGTCACAAGAGTAATATCAAGGCAATATTTTATGTCTTGACCTGGGTAATGAATTCATTGTGGCTCTTTTTATTATTACTCTTTATACTGGACATAAATTTTTATGTATTCTCATGCATGACAAATTTCACAGTAAAAAATTAAGCAAAAAGTAAGGGGACCAAGAACAGAAAATACATTTTGAATAAGAAAGCAATATTGTATATAAATGTATATGTGTGTGTGTGAATGTGTGTGTGTGTCACCCAACCAGACATTAAACCTTTTATAAAATTACAGCAATGAAAATCATGGAAGTAGTGTAGGAATAAACAAATAAACTAAAGGAATAGTACAGATTACCTAATAACAGAGCATATAAACAGTCCCATGTATGTTTGTGTGGAACTCGTTACATGATAGAGGGGCATTGCAAATATCTGGGGAAAAGATTCCATAAACAGTGCTCAATCAAAAAATACACAAAAAGAATAGTTAGTTCTTACTCAGAATCACTTATGTCTCTTCCTGCAGAGCAGAGAGAGTGAGTGATTAGTGCCCCATCCTTGGAGTCAAGTGGCTGCATTTCAATCCCTCCCCCAGGTACTGAGAAAAAAGACCTGGGCAGGTCACTTAGCTTCTCTGTGACTCACTTTACTCCAGTGAAATGGGGATGACAGTGATAGTCCTTGCCTCACAGCCTTGTTAAGATTAAGTAAAATAATCTGCTTCTAGTGTTTAAAGACGTGCCCGCCCTTGAATGAAGTTCAATAAATGGCTAGCTCCCGAATTTATTTAACTTCAAGTTTCAAAGTTAAGGACTTAATGTGTTAAGCTTGGGTGGGGAAAAAAAGGATTTTAAAATCCATTATTTGTTACTTTTCTGTGTCAAGCAACAGACTGTTTTTTTTTTTATGTTTCTTCAGATTCCCTTTAAACGTTTAATATTTTTTTTGTTGTTGTTTTTATTTCAGCTTATTATGGGGCTACAAAAGCTCTGGTTAGATATATTGCCCATGTCCCTCCCATTCCCCCGAGTCTGAGCTTCAAGCGTGTCCATTCCCCAGACAGTGCACATCACCTAAGTGCACATTTGGGAATAACACCAATTGTGTATTGGACAGAGGTGGGGGGTAGGAGGAGGGCATGGGTGTATACCTGCATGATGAAGCAACAGACTTTGACTTTGAACAGCTAGAGAGTAGCAATTATGCCTACTCAACTTCATATATTCAGTATCTAACATAAAACTTGCCATGTAATAGATGCTTAATAAATAGATACTATGTTGCATCGATTTGAACTAAAAAGAGAAGACAAAGTGGCATTACTATAAAAAGGGAAAACGTCAATGTGGGTGTTGGAAAATGCCACCGCTTTTCACTCCTGTGTGGAGAAAAACAAAGCAGTGTTTTAAAGGCCAAATTTAATGAATTCCCAAGGTTACGCTACTGTGAAATTATGCTACTGTGGAACAGGAATTAGAGTCAGTCATTCCAAAATGTAAAATACCATGAAAGATAAAGTAATAAAACACAGTATACTTTAAGTGAATAGTCCAATTAGCCAAACACCAGGGAGAACTTAAATCAGAATGTAACTTTATATGAACAGGACAAGGAGCAACCATTAATACTGACAAGTAAAAAGGACCAAAAAAATAATAATAGTACAGCAATTATGCAGTAATATGTTATCTCATAACAAACCTAATCACCAAAGAAATAGCTGTAGTCTAATACTTCCACATAATTCCTTTGTGAGATACTTAAATATATATATACACATATATATCCACAATTAAACCAAATCAGCAAAAATAGAAACAGATGAAAAATGTATATTGTCTATATTCAAAGAATAATATCTGTGTCAAATTACCAAGTGTTATAGCAGAATAAAGTTCAGGGCTGCTTATCCATAATATTCTGATAATCACTGATCTGAGGTTTCATCACAATGAAATGTCCTAGAAGAAACATGAGTTAATTGGTATCAGCACTACTAACAATACTGAAGAAAATATAATTTTATTTTGAAATTCACATCATATGCACTGTTTCAGGTGACAAAGAATTTCATAATTTTTCATTTTAAAATGTGATATAAATATATTATATGTAAAAAATTATAGCAACATTTTCAAAATAGTTTGTCTTCTTTTAAAAATATACAGTCAAATGCTTTAAATGTCAGGAGAATTATGATGAGATATTTCTTTATCTTCTAAAAAAGTATATTTTCAATTTCATGACCAAGAAGAGAAGCTAAAAAGCTCTGTTCATTTTGCTTTTTCATAATCATTCCAGAAATGATGTATATCAAAACTAGATCTTCCAAGGTATTACATTTCACCGTCTAGTTAACCTTATCAGTAAAGCACTAGAAAACAAATCCCACACATGAGAATTTCATCCACTCTGCAGAGTTATCCTGATCATAAAGAGTTGCCCACAACTAAGATAAATTATTATGGAGACTAGAAATGGGCTGTGAATTCAACTAGAAGCACTGAACCTGTAACGAACTCTACTGTGGAATGCTGATGACCATGGTACCAGTGCAGATTAAAAAATGCTCGTTACTCAGTTTACCTTTACCCAACACAGCATATGTACATTGAAAATATATTGATACAAATACATTTCGACTTTTAGAGTTTCTAAAAATAAGTAGCTTGATCCACAAGGGCATCTCAATACTCTTCTATACTCTTTCATACTCTTATATGTTTCTGAATCAAATCAGATTTGATGCAAAAATTATGATCCTAGATTCATGACAAAACCAATACCCTCATCAGTAACAGAACTCGTGAAAATTGCAGAACTGAATTTAGATTTAAGCCAAGAGCCCAAACACTACCCACAGTACGGTCCTAGGAAATACACATTTCAGCCTGAAGAATTTATAAAATGGTCCCAGAAGATTGCACTGGTATTATATGGAAGATAGCACCCACATGACTATACCCTTTTCATCTATGCCTGGATTAAGGGCAGGCAGGAGGTGGTTTTACAAGTGAAAATGTGGCACAAGGAAACTATTTGTGATCTAAAATATCCTGGGGATAATGTGCAAAGAAGGTAAAGTGCTAATGTAAGACTCGATAAATACACATGTTGTTTACTTTGAAGAATGTAATTATCATGGCTATGATTATGACTTTGATAGTTCAAAAACTACCTTCCCATTTCTCTCTGCACGAAAAGAAATTGGTTTGGAGTTTCACCCACAAGAGTATTCCATGCCACTCCTCTCTCAGTTTGTCTTTTCATTCCCATAGAATGCCAAGAACTTCCAAAATACATTACCATGCAAATGTCTAGGGTGCCTTTACTACACATTTATATTGCAAGGTAATCAATAAATTATTATTTCAATATTTATTGGAATCTCAGAATAAGAAAGAAGATAGATTACACAAATTCATCTTCTGTGATTAATGGATCTTCCAGCAGAAGGCATACACTGATGGAGTAGGTCAGTATGCAGACTATATTACTGAATATTTCAACTCGCGCTGTAAATATAGTATCTGTTTCTCTTAGGGACTGTCACACTGAGTGCAGTATAAAAGGCAATAAATTTCAACAGATTAATTAACTCTTTGGTTACTGGGGCTGTGTGTCACCTATCCTGGCACCTAATAAAAATTCCTTTAATGCCAAGACATAAAGAAGGGCCTCTTTGGAAATGAGTTATTAACAGCATTTCGTGAATAGATGGAGAAATTGTAGCCGAGCCATTTAAGTGTCATAAAGTGCAGCAAAGGCTGCTGGAGGCCTCTGAGGGACGCCAGGCAATACCATAACAATCAAATCTGAGATGGAAGAGGGATTGAGCTGTCCACTCAGAATTTTTATATTGTCAAAGAGCAGCGAGGAAATAATGTGATCAAGAAGTGAATTAACCTTGTGTGTGAAAGAAAGGGGATGATCTGATGGAAAAGGCAGTAAAGTAAAAATCACTCCATAATGCCTACATTGCAGGCGAACCATGAGGGGCCCCTAATGTCTGCAGGCTGTCAGAGAACAGATCCAGACCTCTAAGTACTATAAACCCATTACCTGCATTAGCCTATAATTGGAATACATTTATTCATGCTTTTTTAGTTCTTCAGGGTCTCCGAGTTGTATATCCACAGAGCATTAATTCCTATAAATGTTCTATCTTTGCAGACTCCTGCAAAGGGCTAGACAGTCTTGGGTGGGAATTAACATTCAGTGACAGAGGAAGAAAGCTCTGCATATGTAGTACAAGATCTGTATCCATTTTCCATTTCATACTCTGTTGTTTAATTTAGTACCTTGGCTCCTCCACCCAAATATTCTTTGGATGTTTTCTGATGAATGTCTAGCTATCACATTTTTTATATTTTTCTATTTCAAATCCAGAGCTATAACAGGCAGAAAATAATAAATACCAAATACTAACCATGTTTTTTACTAATGCTCGGATAACTATCTTTCAAAATGTAAATTTCATTTTCTCTCTTGAAGTTCCACTCCAATATATGACACTTTTTATAAAGTTCCACACATTATCCAAAAAGCACGTAGAAATAATCATAAAATTTAAATTAGTAATTTCTTTCTGAAGATAGCACCCTTAGTCCAAGTTACTTAGG
>CM052440.1:94831150-94859350 GCA_028533085.1 Varecia variegata
ACTAACCATGTTTTTTACTAATGCTCGGATAACTATCTTTCAAAATGTAAATTTCATTTTCTCTCTTGAAGTTCCACTCCAATATATGACACTTTTTATAAAGTTCCACACATTATCCAAAAAGCACGTAGAAATAATCATAAAATTTAAATTAGTAATTTCTTTCTGAAGATAGCACCCTTAGTCCAAGTTACTTAGGAGAACCAAACGAAGTAAATACTGGCAAGTAGGTGCCTGGCACATAGTGCATTTCCCATGTACCAGCCCTGCTCTGAACACTTTACATATATTAACTTAGGTCACTCTGATGACAACTCTAAAAGGTAGGTTGTAATAGTTTATTACTATCTTCATTTTATCGATTAGGAAACTGGAGTACAGAGCAGTTAAGT
The DNA here is from genome assembly GCA_028533085.1 of Varecia variegata. Taxonomy (NCBI): domain Eukaryota; kingdom Metazoa; phylum Chordata; class Mammalia; order Primates; family Lemuridae; genus Varecia; species Varecia variegata. The sequence continues at coordinate 94,831,543 of CM052440.1, forward strand.
AAATTCCCCAAGGTCACACAGCTGATTTAAAAATACCAAAAATCTCTGTCTCTAGGAGTCTGGGTTCTTAGCCACTTTGCAAAATTGCCTCACAGAAAAAATGGTTAATAGATCTAACATAGCATACAAATATTCTCATGCAAATATTCTATTTGTACTCTAATAATTAATCTTAAAATCAGCTATGAAAATGCATAGATGTGTGTGTGTGTGTGTGTGTGTGTGTTGTTCTTGGGGACTTTACTCCTTCAGCTGTCCCTCGTTTCTCCTGCATCATCAGTCATTCCTTTTTTCTGTACAGGAAAGTTCCCACTGGCATAAGATGTGCTTGCAGGGGTGGGAACCTGAGGCCTTGGGGCCACATGTGGCCTTCTGGGACCTTGAGTGCCGCCTTTTGACCTAACCCAATTTTTACAGCACAAATCCTTTTAATAAAGTGATTTGTTCTGTGAGGCTGGACTCTGTCACTCGGGGATCAGGAGGGCCACATGTGGCCTTGAGGCCACAGGTTCCTCACCTCTTCTGGTGTCTTCTACTCTAACCTCCAGCTCCTTGATCAACCCCACCACCCCTTAGCCTCTTGCCCTTTCCCAGAACAACTTCTCTGAGGAGTGTTCGTCCACGTGCTGCTTCTGCTTCGTCACATCCTGCTCTGTGCTCAGCCTCTTCCAAGCCTGCCCCTTCCCCCACCGCTCCACGGAAATCGCTGTGCCAAATCTAAAGGCCTTTCCACGTCTTCATTGTGTTCCACCTTTTGGCAAACAGGACAAAATTAGCCACTCACTGCTTTGTTCCATTACTGCTTCCCTGGACCCACTACTTTCTGCCTTTCTTCCTCCCTCGCACTTTACCTGGCTTCCCTGAGCTGCCCCTCCTGCTCTTGGCAGCTTCATTCTTCTGCTGAGGCTCTTCCGAGCGTGGCTCTGGCCCCTCTCCCCCACTCGCCCACTGGCAGGTCATCTACTACGTGGGCTCAAAAAACACCTTTTGGCTGATTATACTCACATTTTCATCTCCTCTTTTCATTCCTAATGTAAATCCAACCAGTCCCTGACATCTCAACTTAGACGTCTTACAGACCTCTCAGCTTTAACATATACAGAACTCGATTTCCCCACACAACTCTGGTCTTCCCACCAAAAAAGAAAAAAAAAAAAAAAAAGGTACTACCTTCCCCTTCAGCTACTTAAGCCAGAAATCTAGGTCATTCTTGATTTTCCCCCATTTCTTCTCATGTCCACATCTAATCCATCAGCATGTCTCATTCATTCTGTCCCCAAAGCCCCTGCTGTCTCCATCTGATTTCCCAGGTACTGGTTGAAGGGTGGATATTTTATGCAGTTCTGGACACCAAGAAGGAGGGGAAGATTTTCCTTATCTATAAAAAGACATACACATACAGGAGAAAATGCCTCTCTTGTCCAGGTGATGCCTGGAACTGCTCCTACGATTCTGTGGTTCTGTGAGGAGACATCACCACCATGGCAAGGACGGCAGAGCAGAAAGATGGTGAGAACCTGGGCACATGATTGGGGGTGTCCGACCTCTGTACTTCTTACTCTGTGATACAAAAAACTCCTCATACCTTCAGTTGGGTCTTGTGTTATTTGAAGCCAAAAATAATCTAACTGACACATCCCTTCTCTATCAGTTATCTGCATAACAAGTTACCTCAAAACTTAGTGGTTTAAAATGACAATAACCTTGGTATCTCTCAGCTCCTGTGGGCCAGGAATTCAGAAGTGCCTTAGCTGGGTGGTCCTGGTTTGGCGTCTTTCATGGGGTTGATGGTGACCAGAGCTGCAGTCAATGAAGCCTGGACTGGAGCAGATGGATCCACTTCCAAAATGGTTCATTCACATTCACAACGTGGTGTTTGCAGCTGGTGTTGGTGGCAGCCCCAGTTCCTTACACATGGGAATCTCCACAGGCTGCTGAGAGCCCTTACGGTGTGGCAGCTGCCTTCCCCCAGAATGAGCGACCCAGCAGCGTGTGAGCCAAGTGGAAGCTGTTCTTTTTAATGACCTAAGCTCAGAAATCACATAGCCCCACGTTCTATTCACTAGACAAGAATCACTAAGTCCAGCCCGGATTTAGGAGGAGGAAATAAAGCTCCATCTTAAGAAAGAATTTGCAGACATTTTAAAACCACCACATGCATGTTTTCTCACTGCATTCTAGTCACAGTGGTCTTCCGTCAGTTCCTGGAATTTGCCAAACTCCTTTCTACCTCCAAGTTCTTTCACACATGAACACATCTGCCGGGAAGGTTCTTCCCCTGGCTGACCTTCCCTGAACACCTGGTTTCCCCCACACCATTAATCTCTGTCTTTGCCCCTTGTATGTTTCATGATGGAAGGGCCAGCTGTTGTCTGGCTAACCATTCTATCTTCAGTTCCTAACACTGCATCTGGTAGGTACTAGGCACTCAAAAAACAATTAGTGAAAGAATAAAAGAACATAGGTATGCACTCACAATATGTTTTTAAAGAGCTGCAAAAACCATTCACCAAAATTATCCAGAGGAAAATGTTTAAGATGATAAGGTGCTTAAGTTTAATATGGAAAGTGACATTCTAGCTATCTTCTGAATATTTAAAGAGCTATCTTTGGGGAAAATATTAAATTTATTCTTTATTATTCATGAAGTACAATTAAAATGGATGGGTAGAAATTATGGGAAAAAAAGAGTTTAGGTGAATAAAAGAAAGACCTTTCTAATGATTAAAGTCATCTAAAAAAGCAAAACAGTTGACTTATAAGAGAGCAATCTTCCTATCATTCAAAATGTTCAAACATAAACTATAAGATCACCTGCCTGCAATGTCAGAGAAGAAATTCAAATATTGGAGACCAAATGGACCAAATGGACCAGATGGACAACAGCTCCCCTTTTGCATTCTAGGATTCTGTAATATAAACCTTAACAAAACATAAATTTGTCTAGGTCTATTTGTGCTATTATAACAGAATAACACATACTGGGTAATTTATAATAGTAGAAGTTTATTTTCTCATAGTTCCAGAGGCTGGGAAGTACAAGATCAAGGTGCCGGCAGGTTCAGTGTCTGGTGAGACACCATTTCTCATTGATGATGCCTTGCTCCTACACCCTCACACAGGGTAAAGTGGAAGGGAAAGAGAGCAAGAGAGAGCCAGGTGGCTCTCTGAAGCCTCTTTTGTGATGGCATTAATCCATTCATAAGGGCTACACCCTCATGACTTAATCACTTCCCAGAGACCTCATCTCTGTATACTGTCATATTGGGGACTAAGTTTCAGCACATAAATTTTGGGGGAGCCAAAACATTCAAACAATAACAACATTTAAAAAGTTCTAACTTTTCTTGTGGAATGCAATATAGAGACAAATGTCCATAAGAAAAAAAGATTTCTCTCTACCTTCTCATGCTTTTGGAAATCTCAATTATTCAGAAAATGAAAGTTTTTAAAAATGTTTATGTTTCTGATTATTAAAATAGTGTGTTTATTTTAATAATCTAAATATTGTCATATATTGACATGATATAAGCATTAATCTCAGAGCTAAAGAGACTTTAATTGAATCCTTCACTGTGAGGCACATTTTCCAAACTCTGGTTTCTGGAAATAATAAACTACATAAGCTTTAGTTTCCACGCTGCATTAAATCAATCTTTTAAGCAGTGTATAAAAAAATTATTATTTAAAAAATAATAGAAATGTCCTTCAATAAGTAACTAGACAAACTATGGTACATCCAGACCCTGGGATATTATTAATAATTTTAAAAAATGAACTATCAAGCCACAAAGAAACATGTAGGAACCTTAAATGCATATTGCTAAACAAAAAAAGCCAATCTGAAAAGGCTAGATACTGTATGAGTCTAACTATATGACCTCTGGACAAGGCAAAACTACAAAAACAACAAAAAGATCAGTGGTTGCCAGGCGTTCGGGGGAGGGAGGGAGGAACAGGTGGAGCACAGGGGATTTTTAGGGCAATGAAACTAATCTGTATGATACTGTACTAGTGGATATATTTCGTTATGCATTTGTCCAAACCTATAGTGTACAACACAAAGAGTGAATGGGAACATAAACTGTGCACTTTAGTTCATAACAACATATCAATATTGGCTCATCAATTGTAACAAATGTACCTCACTAATGCAAGATGTTAATAATAGGGGAAACTGGTGGTGATGGGGTATATGGGAATCCTATACATTTTGCTTACTTTTTGTATAAACCACAGAGGCTCCATAGGCAATGTATCTAATAAAATATTGTGATAATTAAGTGTAAATTATATAAAACAAGTATTTAAGGTATTTGAATCACAGAGAGAAAGAGGCAATAATGAGGTATAAAAGAGTGAATGCCAAATTTGAAAGATTGCAGAATTTGGAGAAACAACACAGAAAATGACACTATGGCTAGTGAAACAAAATGAAGGCAGGCACAAAAGGAGAAAAACCACTAGTAGGCGTATTCCTATTATTAATAATGAACACTATAAATATCCATAAAGGACAGTGAAGAAATTGGTCTTGACTGAGCTTGTGATTTATTGATGCATTCAACAAATATTTATTTGAGGCCGGGTGCGGTGGCTCATGCCTGTAATCCTAGCACTCTGGGAGGCCGAGGCAGATGGATCGCTCGAGGTCAGGAGTTCGAGATGAGCCTGAGCAAGAGCAAGACTCCGTCTCTACTAAAAATAGAAAGAAATTATCTGGCCAACCAAAAATATATATAAAAAATATTAGCCCAGCATGGTGGCACATGCCTGTAGTCCCAGCTACTCGGGAGGCTGAGGCAGTAGGATTGCTTGAGCCCAGGAGTTTGAGGTTGCTGTGAGCTAGGCTGACGCCACGGCACTCACTCTAGCCCGGGCAACAGAGCAAGACTCTGTCTCAAAAAAAAAAACAAAAAAAAAACCACAAATATTTATTTGAGCAAGACACTGTGATAGGGTGATAGTGAGTTTCTAGATGTCTTCAGATATCAACCCTTCCCTCAAGAAGCTTGCTAGATGGCACGTGTTACCATTCCTCAAAGTCATAAAACTGAGAACTGCATGATTTCTTAAAATAAAGAGTAGATAAGAAACAGTCATCCCTGAGAAAGGCTTTCTTGTCTGACTCACTCTATATGCATTAAGATTGACATACACCGCCAGGTGCTCTTAATGGGGAAAAATGTTTTTGCTTGGACTGTTTTCTTCAGCACAGAATGGCGCTATTTAGATCTGAAACATTTCATACAATTTTATTTCTATTCTCTTTATTTGTTGGTATGTTAGAGGTCTGAAACCATTCATCTAGCCCTGCAAGCACAAGCTGCTGCTGGCATGGCTGATGTCTCTGTATTGCTCCCTCTGAAGGAAACTGCATGCAAGAAGGAGCAGTTTTAGCCATTGACAGCCCCAAGGATTGGCAAACCTTGTACGGAGAACTGGTCTGGGAGAGAACATCTTAGTGCTGGGAATGCTAAGGGGTTATCTAGTTCATGTTGACAGTACAGGGATCACTTGTATAACAACAGCGCAGAAAAATTGCCATTCTAGTCTCTGCTGTGTATCTCAGGAGACAGCCTCTTCCATTTTGAGAAGTTATCATGCTTAAAGTCAGGGGAACAAGAAATTATGTATTATATATCTTGGTATAGTTCTAGTTCTGCCTTCCAGAGGCCCATAAGTCTAATTCCCTTTTATATAATAGTCATTTAATTACTTGAGGACAATAAATGCTGCTCATTTCTTTCAATGATTCTTCATTATGTTACAGGTACCAGATCTAGAATAACGTAGTCATTCTGTCCTGCATAAAAATTTTTGTTTGGAAGCCTAAAGTTCAAACTTACACCATGCCGACAAACACCCTTTGCTTCCTTCCCCCACACTCAATTTGAAAGGAACAGTTGCTCATACTTAATATGTCATGATTAAATGCACGACGGCCAAGTAGACCAAAATATACACATAACATAAATATATGTGACTAAGATATAAATGTAAGAATAACAGCTGTAAATAAAATATAAATATGCATAAACAGACCAAAAAAGAAGTTGTATATTTTATACAGCCTAAGCGCCTATTTTGGCTGAATCTAGTTTTTTCTTTTTTTCTTTTTTCTTTTTTTCCACTGTGCAACCCGCTTCAGTACCAGCAGCCTATGGGCACAGGCCAGGCAATGGTTCGGGGCCACAGTTTGCTGGGGCATGGGGCACTATGAGAGGCCCAGGGGGACGGGCCTGCCATAAATCCAAACCCATGCATCTAGTTTTTTCCACTATAAAACCTGAGACGTCCCTAAGATATAAGGCAGATACAAAAAATTATGTATCATACTACCATTTAAGTTTTCAAAAAGGAAAAAATAGATCTGTGTGTGTTATATGTGTATTTCTTATGAATATAATATTGCTGAAAATATATTAAAATACTGGTAACATTGGTTGCCTTAGGAAAAGAGAACTAGGTAAATAAGGACGGGATGTGTGATCAACTTTTTATTAAACAAGCTTTTGCAACTTTTGAATTTCTAACTGTGAGGATATATTTCATAATCATAAATAACATTAAAACTTAAATAAGCTAATAAAATAAAAATATATAAAGTAATTAAAGAATATCACAAATGCCAGAATAAAACATGTCTGGGGTATTTTCTCTGACCAATAGTATGGCACATAGACTATTAATTAAGCCCAAGAGAAAAATGAAATAATCCAAGAATTAAATTCAGTCCCTACATTTCTAACTCTCTTCTAAGGTTCATATCCAGGCCAAGATTCATCCCTAAATATACACAGACATGAAGGAAGTAAAGTAATCCTCTTATTCAAGTCTCACATTCAAATGTCTATATGAAATACCATTATATTTAAATGTTCAGGCCTTTAAATATTTCATCTAGAATTAGATTGTGCATGTAAATCCAGATTGGAGGTCTCAAGAAAATTTAAACCATGACATCATTGCTCATTTTAGCAATGTCAGTAATAACATGCTCAACAGTCTGATGAGATTAATAATCAGAAATATATTTTTAAAGGCCTGACACATTTACCTTTAGATTGTAGTATCTGTTTCATAAACAGCCATAAAAAACTACTTTTTCCATTGTTGAGGTGACTGAATGACTATAAAGTAGCTTAAGAAGTCACAAACCAACGGAATAACACACAGATGTCCATGACAAACGTAGTCATGCTAGAAATTTATAATCTGGCATAAGCCAATGATAGGTTTTAAAGTCATTCTCTCAATCAAATATATTACAGACCAATTATATCAACACTCACTTAACATTCATACATATAGAGAGTATGATATACATACAGTTTCACATATAAGTTAAAAGATATCCATAGCCAGTGATAAGTACTATTTTGAAGCCACAAATCCAATTCAGTTTATTTACAATCACTTTGGTGCTGAAAGTTTCTTAACTAACCAGCTGTCAGTTGGTTACCCACTAAACATCACGTTATAAGCAAAAACCATTAGGACTCATTAAAGATACTCTATTCCAGATCCCTCATATACACATCTGTTCACTCAGCATATACTCACTGACTGCCCTCGATATGGTAAGCACCATGTTAGACAGTGAAGACAAGCAGAGAATACGGAAACTGCCTTCTAAGAGCTCTCAGCCCAGTAAAGGAGGGAGAGAGAGAAATGTATAAACACTGCAAAACACCACACTTACTGCTCTAACAGAAGCAAACAGAAGTGGGTATAAAAATTGTGTTGGCCCAAGAGTGGGAACTGTTAATCTACTTAGAAAATAGTGAAATGGGGAGGGATCTTTACAAGGATGTTATGACTCACAGTTATAGAGCTCGACGGGCAGAGCCTTCATTCGAATTCAGACCTCTGGATTCCAGGTTGCTACACTGTTCCCTAACAACTTGATCAAAGATCATTAATATTATACTGTTAGCTATAGCACACATGCACGAGTGAGATTTAATTTAAGCAGTGTTTTCAAGCAGTGCCTTGCTAATGAATACCTACTTCATAGAATCGAGAAAGACCGTTAAACAACTCTAACCTTGTACCTAAAGCACTTAACACTCACACATATGCAGAGTATGATATACATATATGTGGTGCATGTACGTATAGTTTCACATATAAGTTAACAGATAACCATAGCTAGTGATAAGTATTATTTTGAAACCACAAATCCAATTCAGTTAATTTACAATCACTTTGGTGCTGAAAGTTTCTTAACTAACCAGCTGTCAGACAGCGCTGCTGCAAAACTATTATCTTGGTGGGATACCGTACTTAGATTAGAACCAAGAATGAATCTTTTCATTATGACTTTCTCTCTTACTTAACAAAATGTATTTCAGAGGGATTACTTGGCTTAATGCAACTAATTCAGTGCAAAACTGAGTTGGCTACTTAGATTGCTCAAATATAATTATCCTCTTCAAACGTATGCAAAGCAATTAAAGCCTCTGATATATGTGTGATAGGTAAGAAGTAAAGTACTGGAGCACATTGATGCCAATTCCAAACAGGTAGAGAAAGACAACTTTTGGTACTATAACAGACAACTCCTACTCTTTCAGAAAACTGAAAACACTGTGGTAATTTAAAGCCTTAAACTGGTAAAGGAAGAATGACACTGTATTCATGTCTCAGAGCCAATAGCAATAATAATAGAAAATGATTAGTGGACACTGCCACTCAATCTTAACTGAGAAGATTCAGTGTGTGCACAACTCTTTGTATTCTAACAGTTCCAATTAAGAACAGCCTTTAAGATAATTGGAGAAATATTTACTAAAGTGAAGCATGTATCTCCCCAGAATCAGATATTCTTCACAGAGGTTATATTCAGCAACTGTCCTTGGAAATACAGCTGTGCCCAATGTTTAAGTGCATGATGGTGCCAGCCAGGCTCATTCCCCAGTGCCCCAGCTATTTATGTTGCCACATACGTAAATGAAATAAGCCTGGAAAATACACTGTTACTATTCCAGTATTTTCATCAACCTAAGACAAAAAAAAATTGTTTTAAAAGGGCAAAGAAGGGCAAAGAAGAACATCATCTTCTTTCTACATCATGGCATGCTAAAATGGAATAAACCAAAATGCTACTATTTTTCTCCAAGCTATGTCTGTCCCGGCAGCCTTTTTCTTTTCCTGATGAATTCAACAAACTATTGTTATAAGAAGACATCTGAAGTAATATTTCTTTTCCATATGAGTTATATAATCCTAAATATTCAAATAAATGAAACCTGGTCATTCTATTTCCAAAAAGAATTATCAATACATTGCCATTAAGACCTAAATCACATCAAAATAAAAAACACAGTGTAAGTTAAAAAACAGTCTGTGTATATGTACACACATACATATACACACACATTTACATATATATATACATACACACACATTTTTATACACACACACACATTAACCAAAAAAAAGGCTTATTTTATGAAAGACTATTATGATGAATGCAAACTAAAGGCAGCTAACCAAGGTCACATTTATTTAGTTGTGATGAAAATTGATTCAAAGAACTTCAAAGGTGAGGAAGGGAGTTGTTAAAAGGATTACTGTGGGAAAAAAACAAGCTAGTTGCTTTAAATTCAACAGTCATGTTAGCAATTTATGGACTTGATTATACTTTCAAAATGAACAATAACCCAGTAACAACTCCAATAGAAAGATACTAAATTTTTATGATAGGAGATAATCAGATTGGCAACCACAGATATAATATACATGACTAAAAGAAGAAACAATTCACAGTAAACATAAGCTGAGTACAAATTTTTTATAAGAAAAGACAAAATTTTGTTTTTAAGACTAATTCAAAGAGCTGAGAAAAAACTTTATCACATTAAACTTCATCTTTGTATTTTCCTCTTCCTCTGTACAAGAATAACAAGGATACACGTGAATATCTTAGGCAAGTATGTATATAGAAATGCATCATAATACCTTTAATACAATAAAAAAACTAGGAGTGCTCAAGTCATTAATAACACAAGTCACTTACTTTTAAAAGTGAGCTAATATTGTTTGAGTTATTAATTTATCAATATAGTTTTTTGAATTGCTGCTCCAGTCATTGATTATAATATTTCCATTTAAGAACTTTAGCTTTTTAAGCTTAAAGAATTAATTATGTCCTTAAATCTTATGTTCAAATATCTTAAAAGATTAAAGGAAATAGTCACATCATATACCTCTTTGAACTTCGTTTAATTATATTTATTCAACTACAGAAACTTTTTCTCTACACTACAGAGAAAACAGAAAGTTATTTCTACCTATCTTTTTGTCATGAGTTAGTCTTGTTTAATACTAGTTAAAACAGAAATAGAATAGAACAAAGTCTTTCTTAGTTCTTTGAGTCTTCATTTCTTTAAAATGAAAAAATACAATGTATTTTGAAAGCAGTTTTTATATCAACTATATATGGATATTATTTTACATGTTATATTTACTCATATATTTATGTATATTATAATGTATCTATATATTATGTTATTAATTTCTTTGCTGAGCATAAGAATGCATTTCACATGTTGATTTGAGATTTTTTTGCATACTTTTTAGTATTAAATATAGCAAATTGCCTTTAACTACAATTATAACTGACCAAAAATTAGTTTGACTTCCACACAGGCTAATATTATAGTAAAATCTTTCACCTTATTTATTATATAAGTCAGTTTTAAAACTATTTAAAATAACAAATTATAATATATTTTATAGCCAAAGAAAAGCTTTGATATTAGCTATAAATTTTTACTTTATTCAATTGTGTAAATGAATTGAAACTTTCATAAAAGCATCTTAGGTGAAATTTGTTGATATTTATTTCTTTTTAACATTTCTCTTGGAACAGATATAAGACTGATTTGTCTAACCCTGGATTTTGCTAAGTAATATCTGCTTTATTCCAAAGATGCAGAGTGGCTATCTAATCTCTGCTGCATTGTTTCCTCCTAAGACAACCAACATAAAGCCCCTGGAATTTATGATGTTTTGCCCTGGCTCAGCTACTATATCAAAAATTAAAAGTCCTTTATATCTCTGGAGTACCATTTCTAATGAATTCATTTGAAAATATAAAACAATCACTTTTAAACAGGAATTAAGTTTCACTTGTTTTAAAATTATGCACTTCCAGCTGGCAAATCATCACAATATGTGTCCAGAAAATATATGAACAATAACAACAAAACTCCACAGGAATAATTCTCATTTTTAGTGTGTCCTAAGAAGCAGATTTCTCACTGGAAACAATTCAAGCAAGAAGACAGTGCAGCAGCATCTTTAAAGTATTGAATGAAAAACATTCGTCATCCTAGAAGTTAAAATCCAATGAAAATAACTTTCAAAAACAAAGGTGAGAGTTCAGCATCACAATAGGGTGACTATAGTTAACAAAAATGTACTGTATATTTCAAAATAAAAGAGTAGAATTGGAATGTCCCTAACACAAAGAAATGATAAATGCTCAAGGTGATGGATATCCTAATTGCCCTGACTTGATCATTACACATTGTACACTTGTATCAAAATATCACACCTACCCTATAAACATGTAAACTATTATGTATCCATAATAACTAAAAAATTTTAAAAAAACAAAAGCAAACTAAAGACCTCCCTCAGAACACACGCAAAAATTAACTCAAAATGGAACACAGACCTAGATGGAGAACCTAAAACTAGAAAACTTCTGAAAGAAAAAAGGAAAAATCTTTGTGACACTGAGTTAGGCAAAGACAAATTAGATATAACACAAAATGTACAATCCACCAAAAAAATTAAGATATCAAAATAAAGTACTCTCTTCAAAAGACACTGTAAAAAGAATAATTTAAAAAAGCAACACATGGAGGAAAATATTAGCAAGTTTCATTTCTGATAAAAGGGCTTGCATCTAGACTATATAAAGAACTCTCAAAATGTGATAAGAAAACAAAAACCTTATGTGAGGTGATGAATATGTTAATTTATTTGACTGTAAATCATTTCACTATGTAAATATATATGAAAACCCAATGTTTTACACCTTAAATATAGACAATAAAAAAGAAAATCAAATAGTTGAGAATTTTTTTTTAATTTTTGAAAACTACTTTTTAAAAAATGGGCAAAAGATTTGAGCAAACACTTCACCAAAGAAACTATACAGAAGTAAAAACTAATATGAAAAGATACTCAATAAGTCAACAAGCATATGAAAAGATGCATAATATCATTAGTGATTACAGAACTGCAAACTAAAACCACCGGGAGATACTATTACACCTACTAAAATGGCTAAAATGAAAATGACTGGCTATACTAGCCTTTTTGGCAAGGATAAGAAGCAACTAGAATTTTCATCTACTGCTGGTGGAAATGTAAAATGGCACAACCACTTTGGAAAACACTTTAGCAGTTTCTTAAAAAGTTAAATATACACCTATATACACTATGTGACAAAGCCATTCCACTTCTAGGTATTTATCCAAGAGAAATCAAAATGTAGGTCCACACAAAGACTTGTACATGAGCGTTCAATAGCAGCTTGATGCATAACAGCCAAAACCTGGAAACAACCTAAATGTCCAGTAACTAGTGAAATGATAAACAAATTGTGCAATGCACACAATAGACTATTACTTCAGCAATAAAAAGGGATGCACTATTGATAAACACAACATGGATGACTCTCGAGACAAATGAAAAATGTGACATAACACAGCAAAAGGGATTTGCCAACATCATTAAGGTTACTAATCAGTTAATATGTATTAATCAAAAGGGAGATTATCCTCTTAGGCCTGACTTAATCACATGAGCCCTTTAAATCTGGATCTAGCAATCAGAGCCAGAGCCAGTCAGGGTTTTAAAGCATCAGAAGGTTTTAACACATCTGACTTTGTACATGGAGATAAACACTTGTAAGAATTACAGGCTCCAGAAGCTGCGAGTACCACCCCCCCCAGCTAGCTGACAACCAGCAAGGAAATGGGAATCTCAGTCCAACCACTACAACGAACTGGATTCTGCGAACAATCTGAAGGAGCCTAAAGAAAGACTCTAAGCTCTAGATAAGAGGACAGTCCTAGCCAACACTTTTATTTCAGCTTCATGAGATCCTGAGCAGGGAATCCAGCCAACCCATACCCAGACCTCTCCAGTCTACAAAACCATGAGCTCATAAATGGGTGTTGTTTTAATCTGCTAAATTTGCAATAATTTGCTTTACAGAAATAAAAAACCAATACATGTGGTAAAACTATGATGAAAGAAGTATTACAGAAATGTCAATATCCACCCAGTAGCAATCTGTAGAATGGGGGCAAGTTAGCAGTAGCAGATACTATTGTAGTCTCACTTGTTTTGGCGCTCACCATTCCAGCACAAGACCACAGTATAGAGTTAAAAGAAAAGCAGCCCCTGACAGCTGGGAGCTGGCCTGGCATTACGCACACTATAGCCACAGCATCCTTCTGTTGAGCATAATCAGTTTCACAGAACACCAGCATCAGACAAATCTACTCTGTGACAATGATGGATCAGGACAGAAAAAAAAGACCACTTGGTAATCATGTTTGAACTCAGACAAAAACAAGAACACTGTCTAAACTCCAAAAATGGTCTAACAGCTCTCTTTCTAGGCTAATATAAGTGGCAGCTACTTCTTTACCAATTACAACCTTAGTTTTCCTTTGTTCTTCCCTTCTTCTAAGTAAGAATTCTGAAGATACTCAAACATAGGGTGATCTATGTTTCCTGGCAACAGACAACCCCAGAGCAAATCCCCACTTCCTACAACCTCCTCCAAGTCAGCTGACATGAGCCCAAATCCTACAAGAAGTCTTTTCTAATACTCTCTTACTGAGATGTCTCACAATTCCCCCATGGTGTGTGATGTCTCTCAGTTCAATGAGCCAATCCACAGAGAGTTCCTGGCGGTCTTTGACTAGAAGACCCCAGCAGTATCCTAGTGACCCTCTGCTTGAGTGCTTTCTCTTGGCCTTGCTTGCTGGCATGGGTGAGGGTGAAAGTGACCGGAGGGAGAGTTAACATCTTTAGGAAAAATCCTCATCCAATGGGAGGGAGTTGGAGGATAAATAACCAAGCTTCCTTGCCCCGTAAGGTAAATAACTCAAAGTGTAGTCTACACTGTCTCTCAGAAGTCCCCAGTGGGATGAAGCCTCAGTTGCCCACATGGAATCCTGCTTGATAATATACACTTTATCAGTTTTCTTTTTCGTCCTGTCATGCTTTCCCACTTCCCTACCTGTGTTTCTAGTAATCACCTCTTGCCAGGAATAACCAACTTTCACACAAATCCTTGTCTAAGGGACTGCTTCTGGGGAAACACAACCTAATACAGCTACACAGCTGGTAAGCCTGCCATCCAGGTTTAGTCAGGGGAAGGGCACAGTTACTGTAGTAGGCAGAGCAACAGCCACTGGAAGCTACCTAGGTCCAATTCCTGGAACCTTAAATATATTGGCTCATGGAAAAGGGGAATTAAGGTTGAAGATGGAATTAAGGTTGCTAATCAACTGACCTTAAAATAGGGGTGAGCCCAATGTAATCGCAAAGGTCTTTAAAACGTGTAAGAGGAGGCATAAGAGTCAGTACAGACTGATGCCATGTGAGAAAGACCAAAATGGCTTCACTGGCTTCGAAAATATAAGGGGACCATAAGCCAAGGAATATAGACAGTCTCTAGAAGCTGGACAAGGCAAGAACATGAATTCTCCCCTAGAGGCTCCAGAAAGGAACGCAGCCTTGTTGGCAATTTGATCTTAGCCCAGTGAGACCCATTTTGAACTTCAGTCCTGCATAACCATAAAAAAAATTACAGATTAAAAAACTGTTATTTTTCAAGCAAATATGTTTGTGGTAATTTGTTACAGCAGCAATAGGAGGCTAATACAGTTACCTATACAAAATATGGACCAAAGTATACTAATGCAACTTGAGTATCCCTAATCTGAAAATCTGAAATCCAAAATGCTCCGAAATCTAAAGCTTTTTGAACACTGACATGACATCATAATTGGAAAATGCCACACATAAACTCTTAGCACAAACTTTATTTCATGAACAAATTTATTTAAAATATTATATAAAATTATCTTCTGGCTATGTGTATAAAGTACATATGAAATATAAATGAATTTTGTGTTTAGACTTGGATCTCATCCCCAAGATATCTCATTATGTATATGAAAATATTCCAAAATCCAAAAAAATCTGAAATCTGAAAACACTTCTGGTCCCAAGCATTTCAGATAAGGGATATTTGACCTGTAGTAAGTACAAAGAGAAAGGAATAGAGATAACAATGAGAGATTCATTGACAGGAACAGAGAAGTGAGGGGAGGAAATGCTGTTTTGTGGAGGAAATTGAGTTCATGCTTAGGATAACTACAAGGTTATATCATTATACCCAATGACTAACAAGCAATTTGAAAAACGAGAGCAAAACATAGGCGAGCCATTAACAATGCAGGTATAAATGTCGGAGACAAGTCTGCAACCTTAAATTGAATCTATTTCCTCAAGAGGAGTTTATATAAAAAAGCAGAGAAACAAAGACTGAAACATGGAACATTTTGAGGACAGGAGGACAAAGGAACAAGTAAGGTAGGAGAACCAGTCAGGACAGTAGCATAGAAGTCAAGAAAGAACAAAGTTTTAAAATGAAACTGATTCTCTAAAGTCCTAATTGCAGCCATGAGATAAAGAAGAGGCCTGATAAAGGATATTTAGGTTGAACAATTAGTGTCATAACCCCTTCAAGAATTACATTGCTGTAGAGCAGTACAGGAAGGGAGATGCTTATTTTGCATAAAAGCATACTTTAGACCTGCTTGCTCCTACATCCCTGGGAAAAGTCTCTATTTCCACCCTACACCCACCTGACCACAGAATTTAGCCATCTTTAAATTCATCTGAAATAATCTACCTGTGCAGAAGCATTAATGAGCAATGGAGATTTACTGAAGCTTTTTAAGAAGATGGAATGGTGAGATTACAAATCCCAACCTCCACAAAACAATTTAAGGATTCCAGTTCAATATATAGAACCTATGTTCTCCCCAAAACCCCCTTCTCAGCCATACCACCCTGGTGATTCTCTTTTCTCTCTTCTTCCTTCATGCAGCTTTAATGCATACTCCTGGATTTTCTCTAGCACTTTAAGCTCCATCTACCTCCACATGGTTGACAAGAATTAATCAAAGTGCTCTAAAACTGTGCTGTCCAGTGTGGTAGCTACTGAGCACTTGAAATGTGGCTGGTCTGAACTGAAATGTGCTGGAAGTGTAAAACACACACCGGATTTCCAAGACTTTGCATAAAAAGATGTAAGATATCTAATTAACTATTTATATTGATTATAGTTTGAAATGATAATATTTTGGTTATATTGAGTTAAATAAAATGTATTATTAAAATTAATTTCAATTAACAAAAAAATTGTTTAATTTCACCTTTTTAATTTACCTAACAAAAAACTTTAAATAGCCTATGTGGCATACATTATTTTTCTATTGGACAGCACTTGCTCTAAGAAGTGCAAAGAACTTCACATTAATAGGACCATCCATAGAAGGCAATTTAAGAATAATCTTTTAAGAGGCTAATCAAATCCCTTGTTACCAAAAAAAAAAAATCCCTTTTGTCCAGGTGTTAAACAAGTAACATATCTCTCCATCTCATTACAAATGTTACCTACAAATAATTTTGTATCACACAAATTATCAGTGCTGGGAAAGAAGGGGAGTTCAGGGCTGTGTCCATGTGGCCCAGTTCTGTGAACCTCTGTGCATTTAGGAGAGAACAGAGAAAAGCCTAGGTAGTTAACCAACCTACAGGGGAACAGAATCTATAACCATAGCTTCATTAGTATAGCCTACAGCTCGCATCTCATCTTGTAGCTAATCGCCTTATCATTAACACAAACCACATTGTAATTACTTGTGTAATTAATTGTCTCCACCAAAGGAGTGTAAACTTTGTGAGGGCCAGGATCCACTTCTGTCTTGTTCATCATCATGTCCACAATGCCCAGTAGCATATATAGTAAGAGCTCAATAGTATTTATAAAATGAATGTTTAATGAAATTTCAATTAACTAGTTTTTCTGTTCAGTGCATCTGGAACCATGCATCTACCAATGAACTGCCTAGTTTGAAAATGCTATATAAGCTATTCTTTATGGAGAGCAAGAAAAGGGACAACTGATGATAATAATATATAAATGGATGCTATCTAATGATAGTAGGTGAAATTAATAAAAATAAAAGCTGACTTTTACTGAGTGCTTGTCAGGTGACAGGCATTGTGCTAACCATTTAACCATCTTTAACCCTTTAACCCTCTTTCATTTAATCATCACAACTTATCAGGTGGGTACTATTATCATTCCCATTTCACAGAGGGGGAAATTGAGACTTAGAGGTTAATTTTAAAAATATAATCAACATGCAAGCAGTGATGCAAGGATTTAAATTTAATCAGACTCTAGAGTCTAAGTCTTAACTATGCGAGAAGATTCTTCGTAGAAACACCACTAAGTAACACCAGCTGACGCTGTCACAGTTGATCACTCCTTTCTCCTTAAAACATTCTCTTCATTTGGCTTCTAGAAAACTACATACTACTGGACTCTTCATCCTATTGCAACAGCTGTTTTGTCTTGGTCTCCATTGCTGGTTTGTCCTTATCTCTCCCACAAGTTTCAGGGCTTGAGTTCCCCTGCATATCCTAAAAAACATAAAGAATGCCTCCACAAATTGCCCCCTGGGGGATAGAAGGCAGGCATTCATCCATAGACCCTGATCCCCTCTTAGTGGATCATTTCCTAGGGGTGTTAACTCCACCAAACTTTCCAAGGGGCTGTGTGAGCGTATGTGTCAAGGGTGATGGCATCCCAACCCTTTAAGGGTATTGTTCCTGAGCAGGAGACTTACTTATGTTCACTAGACCATGACAATGTTCCATCAGGCCAACTTCCTCTAGGTGATACAATATATGGTAGGACCAGTGAGTGCGCCCCTTCATTGGAAGCAAAATGTCAGCAAATCAGGTGTTTGTAACTCTATCAGATAGTAGTGCTGGCAGAGGCATTGTAAACAAGGCAAATTCATATCAAGAGAGGAGTCAATTCCATCAGTACAAACCACTGCTCTCTCCAGGAAGGAAAGGCTCTTATGTAATCAATCAAGCATCTGGCTACCCCCCTTACAGAATTTACCATCAATCTATGCTACTGATAGCTAGACATCCAAAAAGGCAGTAGTTATACCAGCTTTAGTAAGAAAGATCCTTAACTGCTGGGCCATGCATGTGTCCTCTCCTTAATATCACTAACAAAGTCCTCATTGTCATCTGGTAAGTAACCTAGTTACAGAGTTATGAGGGACTGCCTTCCAGACTTTCTTCCTACACCAAATTTCTAAGCTTGGTTTCCCTTATAAGTATAACCTAAGGCAATTACTTGTATTGGGGCAGGTTATTAAGAAGGTGAAACAGTGAAGGAATGGCCAAAGAGGATAAAGAGATAATACAAAAGTGTATGCTTGATGTTGCTGCTGTGGGCAACTAGAACTCAATTTCACTGGCACTTCTTGAGAAGCACACAGATTGGCCTACAAAGCTGTCTTCCTAAAAGGTAAGAACCAGGAGCATTTATGCACCAGCTACTGTTTTCCCTTGGCTGAAGAACATCAGATGTGTTAACTTACCAAAACTCAAAGCCATGCAGGGCATGAGCTGAGAGAACTAATGCTGGCATCTGCAAAGTCAAAAGAACCTCAGAACAGAAAGCAAAGTGGCCTGGCAACCTTGAGAGAAGAGAAGCTGTCAGGGAGAAGTGCGTGGAAGCTTGCATGAAACTTTCCCCCTGACCAACTCAGAAATCAGAAGTGATGCTCAGAAGATGTAAGTCAGGACACCAAAGGCTTCTGACACAACAGGATTATTAATTTCTTAGACATTTAAAACCAATTCATAGCTGCAAGTCTTTAATTTTGTTTACCATGCGGTTATCACAGGAGTAAATGGGCAGTAATGTAAGGGAGTCAATATTCATCAAATGCCTACTCTATGGTAAGTACTACTCCAGACAGTCTTTCACACATTTCACCTGTAAAATGTTTCACTGATAGAGTCACCAGGGAAGAGCTGTGATCAGGTGATATTTAATCCATTATCAGAATTAAGTGCAGAAGCAAGCCCTGTGGACATCTGAGAGGGCAGTGTTCTGTGCAGAAGGAACAGCAGCTACAAAGCACTGATGTCTGGTATGCTTGGAGAGGGTTATAGTTAAGCTCTGAAGTGTAGCTTGGGTGTGACCATCAAGAACAAGTTTAGCCTCATAAGCCATGATAAGGGTTTTGAACTTTAATCTCAGTTAAACAGTAAGCCATTAGAAGGTTCTGCGTAGGGGAGTGCATATTTTGCCACAGGTTCTAAAAGGATCACTCCAGCTATTGAATGGGAATTAGAGTGTAGAGAAATAAACAGTAAGTAGAAAGCCCTATGTGAAGTCTACTGCAATTCCTCAAGCATGAGTAGAGGGTACCTTCTTTCTGACACCTCTTGTACCATAAGTTGTTTTAAACTGCCATGTACTTTCTCATGGGAACCCTTAACTCTTGAGGGTAGGGAGCTCATATTTGTAATTTATGGATTATGTATGTGACCTATAAATATGCCCATTTAATAGGTGCTTGATAAACAACTGTATAAATGGCTAACAATAGTAGTAAATCCACATTATTCAGTGACAGTATGGCATCGTTTAAAGCCTGTATCATTTACTACCTCTTTAGAAAATTTAAGTTCTATAAGCCTTAATTTCAGCATTCCTAAATGTTGCTTACACTGGCCTAACAAGGTTGGTAAGTATTAAATGAAAAATGCCTAACCAGATCCTTTTTTCTCACCACCACTTAAGGTAGGAGGTGCCTGACTTGCTTCAATACAAACCCTCACTCCTAATACAAGACATAAATGCTTCCCTTTCTGTATAACGCCTGTTAAAATTTTTAAAGTTGACCATAATTGACTGGATTCAAACATATAAATTAATCCAATTCATCTGTTTCTGGTATCCAAAGCACGCTCTCAAAGACTGTCCATCTTTGTTATAGTACTGTTTTCCTTCCACATCATTCTTTTAAGTGTTATCTAAAAACAACTCATCGCCATCTCATCGTGGTTTTTACATCACTACATCTCAGGATTATAGATGCAGCCCTAAATGCGGGGTAAATGTTTAGGAAAGTTTTTGATGGCCTGTCCTTGAGCTTTGGGATTTACCTTCCAAGCAGTAAGTAGCACTGTCAAAACAACGCTGGCAACATTTCTGTGATGTTGCGAGGATCACGGTTGCCGCAGGTACGTGCTGAATTATAACGTCAAAATCACCATTCCAAGCGTTACTTCTGCCCACCTTCACCGGAAAAGCAGCTACGAATCAGGCAACATGGAAACAGAGAAAGGTACTGTCCCTGCCGCATCTCATTTAGATCAAGTTAGGGGAAAGAGGGAAGCCAAGGATTTTTTAATCTGGTTCCAACATTCTCCACGTGGCCGCATTCTCAAATCCAGCCCAGGGCCATTGACGTGGAAGTCGCCTCCCTCGTGGACACCCACAGGGTCAGGGGTACCCGGCAGCTGCAACCCCGGGGACAGAAGAGGCTCAGAAGCCAGAAATACACGGGGCACTGGTCTGAGGATGACATTCTCTCGACCAGACTGTCGCCTGCCGCCGCCACTCCACAGCTGAAGCGCGGGCCTCGCACCGCTACGCTCACCCACGCAGCGCCCGTCCCGCGCCAGAGCGGACAGAGCATGCGCGAGAGGTAATGGCGCGCTAGGCGGCTGTCGCCCCAGGCCAGCGAGGGGGCGGGACTACGCGCCTGCGCACGCGCGCAGGCACACATAGGCGGAAGTGCTGTGCGGCACCTGGAGATGTGAGCACCTTCCGGGGAAGCGGCAGCCGTGGCGAAAAGTGCAGGAGTAAGAGAGGAGGAAGAGGAGGTGATGGCGACGGACCTGGGGAGGGGGAGACGCTTCGTCTGGCTGAGGCGCCACCCGGGCTGGGGTCACCCTTCCAGGTGACATACCGGCTCTGGGGTGGGCTGCACCCGGGGCCCTTTCAGTGTTGGGGACCCAGATCCCCTCTCCCCCAGAAAACCTTGACACCGCCCGTCTTCCTCATCCAGAACAAGCATTCGAGAAGCTGATGAGGTCGGGATGGAAGGAGCGGGTGACTTCCTTTTTTTAAAGAACGGAAACCTGCTGGCACGGTTTCCAGGGAGAAACATCTGCTCCTTCTCGCCTCTTTTTCGCCCTCGGGCTGGCAAGAACTCTCCCAGGCCCCCCTGCAAGTCTGTGGACTTGCAGGGATGAGCTCACCTAAAGGGGTCTTTTAGGCTGTTATAGGGGCCTCTGGAGAACTGTCAGTCGCCTGGATTCTCCAAGACAGCATTTGCAGTTAACACCCACTTCCGGGTTCTGCGTTAAATAGTAGGGACATTCCAAGATACTTTAATTTCTATTTGACTTGCAGTGGAAAGTGATTGTTCTTTACAGGTTATTAAGTTTATGACATAAACTTAAAAAGTTCTGCAAGTGCCTCCTCCTGTCTTCGCAGCTGAATTTTCTCCCCCATCTTTTTATTTTTAAAAGGAATGTTTAAAGTAGAAGTTAGAATTATAGGATGTGCTAACAGAATGTTTAAGTGTTGGGAATATGCGTCTCTTCTACAGTAGGCTATCGGGCGTCTAGAATTGCTTTTTAATTAAACGTTTTTCTAAGAGAGAGAGTTTAGAACTTCGAAGAGAGATACAGGCAGCATTTGAAAATAATTTAAATAGTGTTATTTGTACTTAATTACTTAATACATAGGTTAAATTCTAATTTTAGTTCTCTCCCTTGGGAAAAAAATGTAGCCTTCGAAAATTAACACACAGTTTCTCCAACTTTGTGTAATGAAGTATGTACAAAGAAATGAGACAATTTTTTCCCTCTGTTTTATGATTGTACCCAATTAATTCCAGAGTGCAGTTAATCAAGGTATGGCATGGCAAGATTCTATTATTTGTAACAGTGTGTGTGGCCAAATGTAGATGGAGTTGTGTTTTTTTCAGGTTATTCACATCCTGATGACATATTTTTCTCATAGTCTGCCCTTTGTGGTAAGGGACTTTTGTCCTGTAGGTTGGAAAAGACTAGATTAAGAAATAAACTGAAATAATTTTGACTTCAGTAGGTCATTATAAGGCAATATTACCACCAGTAATTTATAATTTTTAAATGGTCACTGTGTGCTGGAAATTCTACCTTTTTATTTCATTTTGGCAATTATTTGTACCTTCAAGGAACTAAAGTTAAATATCTGTATTGATGTTAGAAAGAGGTCTCAGGCAGTGATTCACACCTGTGTTTTTTTTTTTAATATTTTAGTTTCAAGCGTTGCTGTGAACTTCCAAAGCAAAGCAAAATACCAATTATTTAATTTGAAAACTAATTTTAATTCCATGCTTCATTTTTACCCCCTACACACAAGGATTTTGGCCCAGTTCTTTAGATGGTAATTAATATCAGTCATGTTTGAAATGGAAGGGATATGGCAAACATTAGGGATCAGTTACTGGGTATCAGGCCTTTGTCAGTCACACTTTCTGACCAGTGATGTTCTTATTAACAAAACTGCATTCTAAATACAAAGCTTTATAGGGCAGTTTTTGTTAATTGAATTTATTTTCTTGTTCATCTCCAATGCTTTATAGGAAATTTCAGTTGAGATGTCAGTATTTTGGCACACATACGGAGAAAGGATAGTGCTGGACAGTTTTAACTCTGCACTTAAGACCTGTCATCTGCGGCTCATAAGGTTGCCAAGAGATGTTTTAGAAGTGATAAAGTGTTGGAAAGGAACAGAACAGTATTGATTAAATGACATTTACTGCAGTGGAATAGAGTCCTTCATTTAATATCTTAACATTTTTGTTATGTGCTAGAACATCATATGAAGATGACATCGTCTCTTGCCTTAAGGAATTCAAATGCTTGTAGGAGAAGCAGACATAAAAATAAAAAAGTTATTCCATTATGATTTAGATATTTGAAAAAATATGTATAATGTTGTATGATAGTCCAGGACATCAACTAGTTTTTAACTTACAGGCCCTTAATCAAGGGTGCAGCATGATCAGAATTCATGTTAAGCCATGTGAAAGATGGATCACAAAGAGAAGAAGATACTATAAACAGGCTAATCTGGTAATTAGGCAAGAGAAAACGGCTGCTTGATAGGATGGGGTCGAAACAGATTTCAGATATATTTATGGATGTAGAATTAACAGAAATCTTGGCAAAATATAGAATATGAGGAAAAGGAAAAAATCTTAAGAGAACACCCTGGTTTTTAGTTTGTGTTTCATACCAGGCAGGTACTGTTAAGTGAGATTAGAAATATAGGAAGAAAGAGTAGTGAGATTGGGAATGTAGAAAGGAAGAGTAGATTTTTTTTGAGAGGAAAATAATGAGCTCAGCTTCGGATATTTTTAATATGAGGTGCCAGCGGAGCTTATGAGTAGAGATATCAAAGAAGCATGTGGATATATTAATAGAGATCTAGATTCTCAGGAGAGAAGGCTGGATTAGAAATCCTGGTCTATGTTTCCAACTGCACATCAAAAGGGTGAATCAGCTCAGCATGCCATACTACTGTAGCAATATTTCTAAAAAGTTTAGTAATGATAGCAAATATTTATGGACTGTCATATGCTAGGCACTATTACATTTATTTCACAGAGTCCTAACAAAAATCCTATGATAGGCACATTTTTAATCCTCCCCTTTAAAGATAACAGAACCTTAAGCTCAGAAAGATTAAATAATTTTCCAAGATTCCTCAGATAATAACTAGCAAAGCTAGATTTTTAATGTATATCTGTCAAAATTCCAAAACACAGGGAAAACACCATGCTATACTACTTTCTTGTAATATTAGCTGCAATTGTATTGAGTCATTACAATATGATTGGCATTTTGCTAAATTACAAACATCTCAGAAGAAGGTGACTTTTGGAAACAATTACTTTCTGGAGAAGTTTCTTGATACCAACAAAAGCAGAAAAGAGGTTTCCTAGAAATTTTGTTTATTCTGTGAATGTGTATGTAAATATATAATCATTATTTGTACTTTTCTACCAATCTCTGTTTTCTATAAGATTTTCTGTTTTGCCCGTATCTTGCCAATACCACAATCAATTTCAAAAATCATATTCAAGCAGAGGGTGAGTAATTGCAAGTTGAAGTTTGAGCTCATCCAGGGGAAGGACGAGTTTATTTGGTTTGTCTGACTATTGGGTACAGAGTATACACCAGATACCAAAGATGTGGAGACAAATAAGATTTGGGTCTTGCCTTTGAAGTTCTGTCTTCTCCCAACTGGGGAAATTGGAGAGGATGTCACAAAGAATGCAACATTAAAGCTAAACTTCAAAACCTGACCCAAAGAGGGAAAACATCAGGCTGAAAGGACATCATTAACAGAAGGCAAGGGTGTTTGAGAGTTCATGATGTGTTTCTGTAATGAAACAGGTGGTTTAGGGTTTTCTTTAAAAAATAGAGGGAGAGGGAGCTTAGAAACCCATGTGGGGCCAGGTTTATTTGAGTGGTGCTCCATGTCCATGCCTACACATATAGAAAAGAGTAAATTGTTAAGGTTTTTTGTTGCTTCTACATTCAAGCACAGGTTCGACCAAATGTTTAGGGGAGATAAAGCATGTTTTATAAAGAAAGTCTCGTCTCAAGGATATCCTACAAGATGACCTAGAAAGTCTTAATCACAGTTGACAATGATTGAAACATAGTGTGGGGAGCAAAGTTAAAGTAAAACAAAGAAGAAAGAAGTAAAGGAAAAGAAACATAGTAAAACTTCATAAAACTACACATTTTCTGTTTAGAATATGGCAAGTACCCTATAAAACAATGTCTTGATGCCTGTGTACTGTTAGTTACAAGTTGTATTCAGAGCCTTGGCCCCTTGTTTCAGTTACTGAAGAGGGCCTGGTTAATCTCTGTAAATCAGTAAACTCTAAGTGGTCATGAAGAGGTGACTCTAATTTTTGCCATTTTAAACCATTATGTAACAGTTTCCTTTAAAAAAATTTCCAAAAGAGAACTAACTGTCAAAATTATTCTTATCTCTGTTCAACCCTCAGAGTCAGTTTTTGTTCCCACTGGAACTTTTTTTCATAGGTTTTTTTTTCTTTAATTGTCATAATTCATCAGTCTTTTCCTCAGCCTTTACATGGAATTCATTTTTTCAGTTTATATAAACCCAAAGAGAAATTGACAGTCATCTGTGGTGCCTTTATACTTTTTTCACAAACAAAAAATGACCCATATTCTAACATTTTATACCCCAAAGACTTTTAAATTAAAATGATTTTTCCCAAAGGAAGAAAATGTTTTCTTTTAACTTAAAAGATGCAGTTGCTAAAGCATATTATCCTTTCTATAATCTCTGATAAATCTAGCTTTCTAAGTAACTTAGTTTTTTTTACTTTATATATTTTACAAGTGTAAAATATATTTTACAATTTTCTTAGTATTTAAAGGAGCTGTGGTATTGGCAAGATATGGGCAAAACTGAAAATCTTATAGAAAACAGATTGGTAGAAAAGTACAAATAATGATTATATATTTACATACACATACATAGAATAAATAAAATTACTAGAAAACCTCTTTTCTAGTAATTTCATAAGAAATAAAATAAGAAAACCTTATTGTTTCCTCTTCTACAAGTAAATATCGACCTTAATGTTGAGATTATTCATAAACTATAGTGAGCTTTAAAAATTATATATTTGCTATATATTAATAAAAACATAAGGTATGCTTAGTTCTTGATGAAATAAATACTAGGTTAGCTTTTGGTTTATTGCTATGGAAATAAGTATGGTGTATATTTAATTTAGTTATGTATTGATCTTTGTCAGGTACAGATAAATTGTTAGAAGAGCAGGCACATTGTTTTTGGTTGTTTTGAAGCTGGAATGTAGGAATTAATGTATTAATATCCAGAGAGAATCAGAATTATCTGATAATGTTAAAGTATTGTTTGACATATTATTGGGAGCATAATACTTTATGATCTAAATATTTTATTTTAATTGTTTATTTCTTTCTCTAGGACTTCACAGAGCAAGCTAAAGAAAGATTGAATGAAAGAGAAGAAACCAACAAAGATAACTTTGGAAGCACTGAATGCAGCACAGTAACAATGGATCTCAAATTCAACAACTCCAGGAAATACATTTCTATCACTGTGCCGTCTAAAACACAAACAATGTCACCACACATCAAGTCAATTGATGACATTGTAGTACTTGGCATAAATCTCAGCAAATTTAACAAACTTACTCAATTTTTCATATGTGTTGCTGGAGTTTTTATATTTTACCTAATTTATGGATATTTACAGGTAAAAAAATAGTTATTTGTTTATAATATGTTAATTATTTATAGCAATTGAGGTCAGTATGGGCACTTACTAGTAGTTTTGTTCAAGATATTTTCACTTACAGGGTACCAGCTAATTCATAAATTTGAGTTTTTAAACATAGTAGTAGAAAAGGGCTTCTTAAAAGTAAGTCTCCTGAAAACAGATTAAAATTTCAGAATTAAATATTTTATTAAGTAGAGAGGAGGGGCATGTAGAGACTATCTTGAAAAATTAAAATTATGAAAATAATTTTAAAATAGTTAACAAAATGTAGGTAATAATTGCAGCCATTTTTATGTGTTATTAAGAGAAAGAATGATTCAAGTATTGCTTGATATCTTCGAACATAATTTTTCCAGTAAAATTGATTGATAACATAATTTCCTCTTGAATCTTGGAGCTCAATAATAAAAAACTGTTTTGCAAAAATATATCAGGATATTTTATGATTTTCCAAGAATATCTCTTTAATCCTATAATATTTGCATCAGTTTTTTTTTTCAAACACCTATTATATTCTCATTCTTGTTGGTTTTCTCTTCTACTCTAACTTTGTCAAAATCTTATTTTTCTGTGATTTTGGCTTGTGCAAAACATTTCTAACAGTGTAACAGTTTGTCTCATATTTGCATTTTATTTTGGTATAATTGTATATATTTGGCCAGCAGCAAATTCCTGAACTTCAAAGACATGGGCTGGATGGGTGAAAATCCAGGCTAGTGAAAACAGTATGTTTGAATGGAGACTAATTTTATTAATGGCTATTTAATTAGTGAATATTTTCAGCCATTACTAACTTTGCTTTTTTATGCAACTCCATAACATGAGAAAACCTTTGTAATCCAAGAAAAGGAACACAATATATTTTCTTAACACACATATAATATTTCTAATATTCTTTAGTACTAGTGAGAATGATCTTAAAAATTATTGTACTTTTCTCTATTGTCTTATAGAGATGAAATTAAAATATAAATGTAAATAAAGTAGAATTGTGACTTTACTTTTTAATTAACTTGAAGAATGCTATGAAGAATATTAATATAATATTAGTATAAAAACAAAAGCATGAATTAAAAATCTTAATATTTCTAATAACTGTTTTCCATTAGAAGATGATATAAAACATGAGATATCACAATGAAGAACAATTAAAAATAGAGATTAAAATTTGATGTTGAGAAACACTTTTTTCTTTAGCATACCACTATTACCAAATAGTTTGGAAGCAAAGTTAGAAAAGGAAAATGAGGCCGGGCGCAGTGGCTCACGCCTGTA
>CM052440.1:94868889-94895476 GCA_028533085.1 Varecia variegata
ATTCTCTTGAAAAATATGTCCATGGAACTCAAAAAGGGTTAGCACTTAAGTTACAGTGAGATGTTACAGAACTACTGG
Source organism: Varecia variegata (assembly GCA_028533085.1). Lineage (NCBI taxonomy): Eukaryota > Metazoa > Chordata > Mammalia > Primates > Lemuridae > Varecia > Varecia variegata. Next base: position 94,868,968 of record CM052440.1, read on the forward strand.
AGCCACCTCTTTCCATGTTGTCACCACTCCCACTGCCATCATGTATATGGATTTCACATCCATTATTTATCATCTCATTCTATCCTCCCACTATCTTTGAGTGAGGTGAGTTATTATTATCTCTGTTTTATGGGTGAAACATAAAGGGGTGTGGCAATTTACACATAGTTATATTTTATATAATTAACTAAAGGAGATGAGACTATTAAAATGGCTATTTAAGGTAGACATAAGTAAAACTTTAAATATATTAAGTATGTATATCAGAATTTACTTATTCAAATAAATATCCCTTTCAAAACATTCCCCTTAGTATACAATTTAGGTATATTAATGTTGCTGCCATTATTCAGAACATTTTTGGAATATCTTTAAATAGCCTTTTAGTTGTTAAGGCCTTCTTTTCAGGATCTTCAAAAACAGCATGTCTTCTTTTTTTTTAAAGAAAAGTTCACTATTTGAAACAAGTAAAAGGAACATTCAGAATTAAGTTTGGTGAATAAAAATGTATGGTTAGGCAATAATACTAAAGTTACATGATAAATTGAGGACTAAGTATGAAAACTTGAATCTTCATTGACTACGGTGCATACACATGTGTACATATACTTTTCTGGTACATATGATTGCTTACACATTAAAAAAAGGAAAGAAAACATTTCTATAAACCCATCAGACACACGTGTGTAACTAAGACTGCTCTTTACTCCTTCCGTAAAGCACAGGGACCGATGACCATGCATCCTAAACCCTTTCCGTTAATAGCCTGCCACTCACATACACATGCGCACTGTGTGCTTCCCAGGAATGAGTTCTGTTGACTCCAGGATTTGTTTATGCCAGTTGTACCTCTTACTGTAATTAGGTAATAACAATATTACTCCTCAATCTGTTCAAAAATGAATATGAAAAGAGAATTGTTCCTGTGAAAACTAAGTTGATTGAAACAATTTGGTTGACAGGTCAGTAAAATCACTATTGAATTAGGTATGGGTAAAGCCACTGTAAAATTGGGGAAACCCATAAATGGGTAAAATGATTCTGAACTCCAATTGTTTCAGCAGTTTCTAAGTTTTGGATGCACTTTTAAACAAAAACAATTTGGAAATCCTGGAGAATGTGTGTTATGAATGTGGTTTATACAAAAGAGAAAGTGTAGAATTCTAGTCAGGATCCATGCTCAAAGAAAAGACCTTGGTACCTGCACATATGTTTATGTGTTTACATTAAACGTTTTGGTAAAAATAAGATTTTTTATGATTTTCCTCTTCATCTCTTTTTTTAAATTAACTGACTAGCCACCAATCCCAATAGATATTCTAAGAGTTTCTTCTATACTTGTTTAATACAGTATTTCTTTCAAACATATATTCTAGTGTAAAAGGGAGCAATTATTTGATATGCTATTGAAATACAATAATGATGACACCATTAACTCAGTTTATTGGTGATTTTTTTTTTGTTTTAGTATCATCACCTACGTATTAAATACTTACTAAACCTTGTTGCTGATAAGAATATTCAGGATTACTGAACAAATGTGGTTGAAGATCTGATTTTGTTTTTTAGCCCAGTTAAATTTCTAATAAAACTTGATTACTGTTTATATGTTTAAATAAGGAGATTTTTATTTATACCTTCTTGAAGGTGTGATGCTTATTTCCCTGGCACTATGTGCAGATGCTGTCATTGGAAATGTTCAAGAGAAAGCTATGAAACTGCATAATGCTTCTAATTCTGAAATGGTAAATACTCTAGTGCTTTTTCTTCACATCAGACAGACTGAAAAATAGTGATGTACCTAATTTTATGAAATAGTTATAGTATCAAAGACTTGCATTGCAGTTTTAAACTACTTTACCTTTATTTTCATAAAAGTAATACATTCAAACATCCTAGGAAGGTAAAAAGTAAAACCACCACTACCACTGCTAACAGCTTATTGTATAGTTGATAAATTTTTACTCATTGATTTATAGTTTTTTACATATTAAAACAAATCCTTTGCAATGTCATTTTTCTCCTCTCTTTGTATTGGGTGTTATTTTTCATGTAGAAGTTTGTAATTTTCATATGGTCCAATTTATCTTTTCCTTCATGGTTTCTGGCTGTGTATCATGGTTGAAAAGGGCTTTCCCAACTCTGAGATTTAAAAAATTTCATCCTTGTAGCCTGCTAGTTTTATGATTTCCTTTATTATTAAATCCTTGATCCAATTTAAAAGCTTTTTAAAAACTTTTTTTTCATTTGGCTATCTATTTGTCCCAACACCATTTATTGAGTAATCCACTTTTCCAGCTTATTTTATATGCCTTTTTTTATTATATCACACTCTAACGTAGGGCTCAGAATTGCATTCTTTTGAATTTATTCCTGCACCTATAACGACAGCAGCTTTAGCATACATTTATCATCTCTTAGGACTAGCTGCCATTGTTCCTTTTCTTTTTCAGAATATTACTACCAATAGTTATTCTTGGGTGTTCATGTCCCCAAATAAACTAGAAATCCCATTGGTATTGTGATTGGTATGGCATTGAATTATAAATTAATTTAGGGAGAATGGCATCTGTACACTTGATTCTTTCAGTCCAAGAATAAGGTATGACTTTCCTTTTATTCAAGTTGGTTTTTTTTTTAATGTCCATTAGAGTTTAAAGTTTTCTTCATATAAATCCAGCACATTTCTTATTAAAGTTATTGTTTTTCTTTCTTTATGTCTTTTCTTTCAATATGTCTTCCAACTGGTTTTTATTTTTATATAGGAAAATTCTGTGTGTGTTTACATTAATTTTATAACCAACCACCTTGCTGGACATTAGAGCATATTACATTAAGGATATATAGGATAGTTCCTTCCTAGCACTTTCTCAGCACAGAGTGGGGCATAGTAACACAGTAATTTTAATCTTGGTCAAGAAATTTCTTAATCATCATCACTACTCATTCTAGGTAAGGTAAGGATGACCTTGGAGAATTAAGGGAGTGTAGGTAGTTAGAAAGTTACTATCATGCAGTGGTTCCAGTGGTAGCCTGTGGAATAAGATAGCCTCAATTCATATCCTGGCTTTACTAGCTCTCATTCAGGAAAAATTACTTAATATCTCTGAGTTTTAGTTTCTTCATCCAGAAATTGGATTATGATGATTAAAATAGATTAGTTGTAGAGAGAAGTAAATGGAATAATCCATGTAGAGCATTCGCACAGCACCTGACATACAGCAGCTATTTAAGTTTGTTGCTGCTGCTGCTGCTCATTCTGTGTATGAGGAGTACAATAACCTGGGATAAAAAGGTTGGTTGGAAAATAGGGAAATTAAGCAATAGTTATGCCATATACTGCTTATTTTCATTATATTTTAATGTCTTCTACAAACTTAATGTTTGGTTTTTTTCATGTTTTATAAGTAGCTTTAAAAGCTTTTTGTTTTGTTTATGTATATTGTTTAGAACTGTAAACATTAAAATCTGGTTTGAATTCAGTAATTAAGCCAGACAAGAAATGGATAATTATGTTAGCATGTATGAAAGGTTCAGAATGGCTGTGTTATTTTGTACATAAAATAAGGTGTAAACTTGTAAGCCACTAGACTCAAACATCTAGGAAGTTAGGCCATATTGAAATGATGTTATTTTAAAAATGTTTTGTTCTGCAAACTTAATTGAATAGATTAATTGAGCCATGTATTTAAAACCCTTAAACTTCCACTTTTGGTTTGATAGTACTTTTTTCCACTTTATTTTTATCTATTCCAGGTTTTGTACTCGTATTCAATTGGTTTTGTGTACATTTTGTTGGGATTGACATGCACTAGTGGATTAGGCCCTGCAGTAACATTTTGTTCAAAGGTAAACGCTGATCACATTATTTTAAAGTAAACATCTTCCATTAGTTTTCTCTGTGTTTCTAATTCCCCTAGTTGAAAAAGGGCTATTGTGGATATAATTTTGATAACTCCTTTAATATAATATATGCAGATCAGGAATTATTTCAGAAATGAAATGATTGATATTTAAATTTATTTTATCCTTGCAGTGCCCTGTAAGTTAATTTTTAAGCTGTTCATAATGTAGAAGTTGGACGTTTTTAATTTCATCATTATTTTTCCATTAAATCAAAACTAAATAAGAATCTTGCTTGACTGCATTGTCAAAAGGCTTATTATCACTCAAAAAGTTGAGTGAAATCTGTAGTTTTATTTCATTTATAATACCTCAGGATTTGTTTTGCATTTTTCTAACAGGTTTTTTATTTGTTGCAGAATCCAATTCGGACCTATGGTTATGCTTTCCTTTTTTCCCTCACTGGGTATTTTGGAATCTCCTTTGTTCTAGCATTGATTAAAATTTTTGGTGCACTTCTTGCTGTAACAGGTAAGAGGGGTTTACTTGCTTAGATTATGAAATAAGCATTTACATTTTCTCTGATGCTCTTTTCCAGGAGATAAGGGCAACATCTTTTCGTTAAAAATAAAATTATACCAATTTATTCTTTGGCTTGTGGTGTTTCTTTAAAATTCTAAAGAACATGATGTTTAATCTTAATTTCTTATTTTGAAAGTTTAACTTTAAAATCAAATATATATATATACACATATTTATTTAAAGTAACCTTTAAACACGTTAAAAGAACTTGCTATAAAAGTGTGATAGGAGGAAGACCTTTAAAGAAAATACTGCCTTTATATACTTTCAACCTATAACTGAAAGTTCCTGTGTTGTTGCATTTAAAATATGACAGGTGCACTTTATAAACAAAGCTTTCGGGGCCTTTCATTTGTATATTTTCTAGGACAACAACCAGATTAGCTTCTCTTTTCACCAGTAATGATTACGCAGGCACTGTAGAGGAATGAAAGTTGTATTGGTTCTGCTTTGGAGGAGTATGCAGCCTAATGAGGGGAACAAATGACTCAGTGTGCTACCTGTGTCATTTGCCAAAACTGTGAGGTACAGCCCTCGTCTTGAAGGTGCAGAAAGGGTTTTTTCTCTCTCATATAAAAGAAAGCCAGAGGTGGTAATAATAATAGCTAATAGATATGTAGCCCTAGTATGGACCAGACTCCATTCTGGATATTTCATATATATTAATCATTTTAATCTCACAACAATCCTATAAAGTAGGCACTATTATTGTTCCATTGTACAGATGGATAAACTGAGGCACAGGGAGGTTAAGTGACTTGTCTAATAGTCAACCAGAGTCAGCTTCCAGGCGCAGTAGTCTGGCTGCACACCTGTGCTCTTTACCACGTACTGTACTGCCTCCAAGTCGGTGTGCGGACTCCATGGTCATCAGAAACCCAGGCTCCTTCTGTCTGCTGTGCCATCTTCATCCTCATCCTATGCAGTGGGATGATGGAGTAAGAGAAGTTGAAAGGCACACCTTCTCTTTAGGGAAACTTCCTAAAAGTCACACTGCTAGGAACCGCACTTCTGGTCACATTTCACTGGCCACAGCATAGGCACATGACCACGCCTAGCTGTAGGAGAAGCCGGAACATATGCCCAGCTAAAACTAGGGGTCCTTTTACTGTAGAAGGAAAAACGGAGGTTGGGAATCTGGCTTTGACACGTTTCCAGAACAGTTTCTTCCTTCAATATTCATTCATTCATACATGGGATATTTAGTGCCAGGAACTGCAGAGTATAGGACTAAGTAAAGCACAGTCTAGTGGGAAGACAGCAACTGATAGTGCAGTGTGTGGGACAGGGCTGTCCTGGGGACTTATGCACAGTTCCCACATCTCTCTGCAACAGGGAGAAAGGTTTCAGGCCTTAGAGCAAACTCCAAGTTGTAATACTTTGAAGGACAAGGAAAGTTAATACAGATGTGTTAAGAGGATTGTAGAAATTATTCATAGTCTTTTCCAGAGATGACCACTATTAAGATAGTAGTATATCCTTCAGATTAATATATATATATATATATATATATATATATTTTTTTTTTTTTTTTTTTTTTGAGACAGGGTCTCTTTTGCTCAGGGTAGAGAGCAATGGCATCATCATAGCTCACTGCAACCTCAAACTCCTGGGCTGAAGCAATCCTCCCACCTCAGCCTCCCAAGTAGCTGGGACTCCAGGCACGTGCCATCATGCCTGGCTAATTTTTTAATTTTTTTGTACAGATGGGATCTCGCTCTTGCTCAGGTTGGTCTCGAACTCCTGATCTCAAGCAGTCCTCCTGCCTGGGCCTCCCAAAGTGCTAGGATTATACGCATGAGCCACCATGCCTGGCCTGGATTACTATTTTGAAAGAATAACTCCTGCCTCTGTCTACTCATATCTTCCTTAGGAAAGCCTTTCTTTTGGGTCAAACTAAGACAAAGACTCACTATGGCTCCATTGTACCATGGCTTCCATTGAATACTTAACACAGTTGTACATTAACATTTAACTGTTTTAATTATTTAATGTCTATTTCCCTACAAGACTGTAAACTCCATAGTAACAGGAACAGTGACTTTTTGTTTGATTGGTTGGTTGGTTTTTACTTTCCATTGTTTCATTGGTACTTTACATAGATTCTGGTGGATAGTCAGCTCTGTAAATATTTGTTGAATAAATTATTTCCAAAATATTACCAGGATAGAAGGCTGGTAATACATTCTAAATCCATCTTTTTCCCCCTACAGTGACAACAGGAAGAAAAGCAATGACCATTGTACTTTCATTTATATTCTTTGCTAAACCATTCACATTTCAGTAAGTACTTTTTAATTCAAGTTTCTCAATTTTTACATAATGTGTTTCATATTTCCTCTTAGCCTTAATTTCACCTTTTTACTATAGTAAGACATGGTAGTGTCTTAATTTTTATATAAATTAATATGTGGGTTTCTTTCTTGTTATGCTTTATAAAGAATGCTTTTCACCTTGACCTCTTATCTCTTGATGTATCTTGTACTATTTCAGAAGTGTTTATGATTTATTAATTTGAATTTATCATTTTGTATATTTAAATTTCCTAACCAGAGCCCAATGCAAATGTGACCCTGTTTCCAATATGAATGAATGTGAGTGATGTGTACATTCTAATATGAATGAATGATGCAAGTGATGTGTACACTGTCGAGATTAAGGAATTCCCCCCTGCCCTAGTGCGTACATACAAAATATATACAATTATATACATACAAATTATATTTGCAATACATCCTTTTAAAGATTATCAGTTTATTTTCTGCCTGTTTCTTCAAAGGATTTGAAGTAGAGAAGTATTCTGTTAGTTGTATCCTAAAGACTTGCTTTGTTTGTGGTTTTGTGTAAAAGTATTTACTATTGTCTTTACTGTCTACTATGTGTTTGAAATTAGCATCATTTAAACTTATGTTTGTCAGTAATTGTGAAGTTTCAGACCTAAAACTTACCAATATATAAGTTTAAAGGTAATCGTAATTTATTTGTTGTCTATAAATTAGTTTTTCTTTCTGCATGTGCTAGGGGTACATAGTAGTAATTATGATGATTCCCCTAATTTGTCAGGGATGTGTCCCTTTTTATTCCTTTATATTCTACTTGGGAAAACTATTTGGACTGCTGAGTTTAATTTACAAGATGACCTTTGGTAAGATTTACATACTTAATGCTTTAAGGATATTGTTAAGACTTTTGGGTGGGGGTTGTACGTTGAATATGCTGTTATCTCCAAAGTTCAAATGAATTACATTTTGTATAATATTTTGTATAATACCTTTTCTCTGTATATACTCAACATAAAAGACAAGGAATTCTATCTAATCTAAGAATACTATTTTTATTTTAATGCTATTATAAGCCTCTAATAACAAAATTTTATTTTATTAAAGAATTATTATGAACTGATCACAAAATTCTGTGATTAACAATAAATTACCTTGCTAATTTCAATATTCTTTTTTCCTTATTTCTTTCTCTTAGGTATGTATGGTCTGGTTTGTTAGTTGTTCTTGGTATATTTCTCAATGTTTACAGCAAAAATATGGATAAAATAAGACTACCATCACTATATGATCTGATAAGCAAATCAGTGGAAGCAAGGAAGTCAAGGACGTTGGCACAAACTGTGTAGGGAATGATTCATCCTATGTAAAATAGAATTTTAAGGAAACAATTTTCAATTAATTAACTTTACCAAAGGATCTGGAGGCATTGCTATCCATTTGTGGATGGATTACACATGAAGTGGTTTTGTGGTGTCAGCCTTTTCTTCAGAACACTTGTTTGACTGTTTGACTTGTGAAGCAAGCACGAGATTTTCATCTAGCACACCTTACGATAAAATGTCAATATGAAGGACTGTAATTCCCAGCAGTTTATTGAGAATTTCACTGGAAATGGACCATGTTGTAAGACTAATCAGATATCATTATGACATATCAAAGAAATTGATATGTAATAGATTGGTTTGTCTTCATTCCATTTGGGTGGTGTTATTTAAATTGATTCTCTGTTATAAGAGTAAGCTGATGTAATCTGGAGTAATCTGGAGTGAGTAACATTCATTATAAATAAAATTACTCTGTGATTTTTCTTTAAAGAATGTGTTAATAGAATTTTGTTATAAAAGGAAAGTAGAGGTTGGAATAAGGCTTAACATAAACTGATTGATTGAGATAGGGTCTCACTGTATCACCCAGGCTGGAGTGCAGTGGCATCATCATAGCTCACTGCAACCTTGAACTCCTGAGCTCAGATGATCCTCCTGTCTCCCTCTTCTGAGTAGCTGGGACTATAGGTGCATGCCACCACATCAGGCTAATTTTTAAATTTTTTTGTAGAGATGGGGTCTCACTATGTTGCCCAGGCTAATCTCAAAACTCGTGGCCTCAAGTGATCCTCCTGCCTCAGCCTCCCAAAGCACTGGGATTATAGGCGTGAGCTACTGTACCCAGCCCTTAACATACACTTTAAAACTTAGGTTTTTCTCTCATATTGTAAAAGTGTTCTTTAGAGAAAACGTAATTTGTTTTATGTAGAATATAGGCAAGATAATAAAAGCAGTCATCTTCCCGCATCATTTAGGTGATATATCACAAGAAAAATTTGCCACTGTTTGCCAAAGAAGCACTAAAGGAATAATGACTTGGATTTTTTAATTGAAGAAAAAGTAAGTGATGTCTTAAAAATATAATTATAAAATTCTATTTTTTCCATAAAAATGAAATTTAATTTAGAAGTTTGAAGATGAAGTAGGATAAATTTAAGAATCGCCAAGTAGATTTAACAAATTTGGACAATATTTTCTCTTAGCCATTCAGGCTGCTATAATAAAATATAAATATAAGCTTATAAACAACAGAAATTTGTTTTTCGCACTTCTGGATGCGGGGAGGTCCAAGATCAAGGTGCTGGCAGATTTGGTGTCTGGTGAGGGCCTGCTTTCCGGTTCATAGATGGCACATTCTCTTTGGTGCTAATCCTATTTTTGAGGACTCTGCCCTCATGACCTATTCACCTCCCCAAAGATCCCACCACCTAATATTATACAATTACCTTGGGAGTTAGGATTTCAACATATGAATTTCTGGAGACACAAACATTCAGACCATAGCAAAGCTGCTTACATAGTTTTGAGTCAGTTTTTCTCAGATTTTGGCATTTCTTTTTAGCATTGATTTTTGGAATTGCTTCCACTGTATAAAAAAATCCTGTTAATTTTCATTTTCAATATAAATAATGTTTTTTTTAAAAAGCTTAGTATTTATGCTATTGGTGATATCATTTATATTTTGTGAATATAATATACTTGAGATATTGAATTTCATTCTTAAAATTCCATCATTGTATTCTGATGGTTACTTTAACCTTTTATGTACATGTGTGGGTACAACATAGCCTGTGATAATGGAAGGGTCCAGCATAAGAAATTCTGACTAGTTTTCATTTGCCCATTTGTTAAGATACAGTTGTTTCTTTTTCCCAAGTGGTAATCATTTTTTATTTTTTAAGAGATGGAGTAGCGCTCTGTCACCCAGGCAGGAGTGCAGTGGCTTGATCATAGCTCACTACAGTCTCGAACTCCCGGGTTCAAGCAATCCTCCCACCTCAGCCTCCCAATTAGCTGGGACTGCAGGAGAGTACCTCCATACCTGGCTAATTTTTTTCATTTTTATAGAGACATGATCTTGCTATGTTTCCCAGTCTGGCCCTAAACTCCTGGCCTCAAGTGATCTTCCTGCCTCAGCCTCCTGAGTTGCTGGGTTTACAGACATGAGCTACCATGCCCAGCTCAAGTGATAATCATTTTTAAGTTTTCATATCTTAAGATGCAATGGATTTTAATTTGTACTTCATTATACTGCCTTAAACTTTTAAGACAATAAAGATTTGTGCTTAAAAACACTAAGTCAACTCTCCCAAATCCTTGATAAAATATAATTTTGACTTATCAAAGCATTATTTTACCTCCATACTTTTTTAATACTTTAATTCTGTTTGCTTATTACCAACTCATTGTCCCATCCCCAGATTTCAAACAGTTTAGCACTGTTTAAAAATCACTGTTTGCCAGTCTTACCCTTTATATGGTATTTCCTCTGTTACCTGCCATTAGAGGTAAACTTCACCTCACTTTTTTTTTTTTTTTTTTGAGACAAAGTCTCGCTCTTTCACCCCAGCTAGAGTGCAGTGATGTCATCATGACTTACTGCAACCTCAAGCTCCTAGACTCAAGTGATCCTCCTGCCTCAACATTCCAGGTAGCTGGGACTATAAGTGCACACCACCACATCCGGCTAATTTTTCCAATTTTTGTAGAGACAGGGTCCTGCTTTTGCTCAGGCTGGTCTGGTCTCACTTATTTTTAATGAATAGTCTGAAATAGGGAATAATTTCTATAGTAAAAGAAGTCAACATTTGAATGATACTTTGGGCCAGTTTTTATAATATCATGAATATTATTTCAACTCAACTGAAATAAGTAATAATAAGGAAATTAAAAGTAATTGCAATTGCTGATATTTAAGTGCTCATTAGATGCCAGGCACTGTTATAAGTGCTTTATATGTAATAACTTATTTAATCCTCACAACATCTCTCAGGTTAAGTATTATCCTCATTTTATAGGTGAGGAAGCTGTGGCCAGAGGGATTATGTGACACTCCTAATTTCATATAGGTGGAGAATGCCAGAGCTGTCTGTCAGGCAGTCTGGTTCCAAACTTTAGTCCATCCTCTGTGTTGCTTGTCTAACTAGATGTGATTATTCATGTACACATTTTTGCAAATATAGAGGTTGAGGACCAGATTAAGTATTAATACTTAACTAACTCAAAATTACTACTGTGGGACAGGACTGAGTTTCAAATCCAGTTCTGGCATACTCCAAAGCATATTCACTAACCGTTATACTCCACTAAGAACATTTAAGTACTGGCAGAAACCCAAATTAACATAATGAGTGTATGGTGTGAATGTTTATGTCCCCCAAAATTGATATGTTGAAATCCTGTCCCCCAATGTGATAGTATTAAGAGGTGGGACATTTGGGAGGTAATGTGAGAGTGGAAATTGTTTCTTTGGCTGTGTTTACGTTGTATGCCTGTCAGATAGTAGGCACTCGGTAAAATATCTGTCATGCAAGACTAATCAAAGAACAAAGAACACCATTAGACCAAAAATACTCTGGATAAATAATGTTCTAAATTCTGCCATATTATGTTCCCCTTTTTGACATAACATTCAGTACGTTAAAATAAAAGCAGAAGAATCAAACTCCTGTGTATCACTATATTAAGATTGACCTAGAGGTAAGCCAGCCTAGCCAGAATTTGCAATAAAACTATGTTATAAGGAATTTGGCCATTGTCCCTGGGTCCTGGGAGGGAGCCTCTAAGTCCTTGGAATTTACCAGTTGATAGGAGTTGTTCATGGTGGGTCCCTAGATAGTTTCAGGGTGGGGCTGGCCATGCTGGACTCTTACCTAATGCCCTTAATTTTCTAAAGTTATTTTACCTTAAACCCACTTTAGATTCTGAACCCACTTTACATTCTAGAGTCTTTGGTCAATAAGCATAGAATTTTAGAAAAATTTGACCAGGATAATTAACCAATAATACAGCTTAGCATACTGAAAATATTTATGCATTACAAAACTCCCAAATCACATTTGCTGTTGTGTAGATAGTTGCAAACACTAAGCTTCCATGTCTTCAGGACACATCACTCTCCTGGCACATCAATGCATATCACAAACCATGGAAGCTCTCCCAAAGTTTGGTGTACAGAGTTTTCATTAGAGTTTCACTACATAGCCCATAAGATTGATTGATTAGATCATTGGCCACATGACTACTGAACTTAATCTTCAGCTACTCTTCCTTCCCTAGAGGTTGGGCTGATATTGCATGGCACAGAGACCCAACCCAATAGTAACATTGTTAGTCCTTCTAGCATGGCCAGCCACAACCCTGAAACTAACTACACAGTTATCAGATCATTGGGTTATGCATCTTGACACTCAAAACCTTTGCTGGCTGCTTCCTTCCTAATTAAGCACATAACAAGTATTCCCTATTATGTGCTTAAACAAAAATCTTTTGTATTTTCACTTACTCTGCTTTTCCTTTGTTCCTATTTGTTTCCTTGTTCCTACTTGTACTTGCCCATTGAGCCAACCATCTTAACCTGTGTTGATAGGTAATGTAGTATCACTGGCCTGACTGCTCTATTTTTATTATAACATCATTTATTCATCCTCACTGGGCCAAATTTGAGCTAGGCATTATACTAGATGCTGAGAATGCAAAACAAGAATAAAATACATCCCTCACTCTTGAGGAACTTCCAGTCTAGAGAAAATTTGCTATGATGGCTATATAAAGTTACTTAAACTATGTTGGTTTCCTTTCAGTCACAGGGTGTCATATTAGCCTTAAGTTTTCAGAATATTTCCCCATGGTGGTAGTGCCTCTAAAGCCTTAACATTTTTATGAACCACCTGAGAACCTGTTTAAAAAGAGTTTTAATCTAGTAAATTTGGGGCAGGGCCTGAGATTCTGCTCCAACAAGCTTCCAGGTGAGGCTAACACTGCTGGTCCATGGACCACACTTGGAATATCAAGGTCTTAGGGTACAAACCTTCAGATGTTTTCAGTTTCAGGACGTCTTAAATTATTTTAGTAATTTTCACCTGATTTTCATGCATTTGCTTTTCAAACTTCTCATTCTGTGTGGCCTGACCCTATTTAACATCTCTCAGAGTCTCTTTCTTCAAACTGAACAGAAATCTTATCATGTTGAAGAGTAGCTGGCTTAAGTGAAAATAGTTCTTTAATTACTGTAGGTGTGTAAAAGATTTAATACTCATTACTTTCTCCATAAATGTTTCCTTTTTAAAAACCTTCATGAAAGTAAGATAAACCCATAATTTCCTCCCAGTCATGGTCTGTTGTTTTAATTTCATGGCATGTAGTTAGAATTGTTTTTATGCTATTTTGTAGTGACATTATGAAGAAAACGTTCCTGTCAGTGATTTACCGCTATTTCAGAATGAACTGTGTATTACAGGGGGTTAGGGAAGTAGGTCTTAACACTTAAGGGATTCTTCTGAGACTTTAATCACAAAATGTGTTTTATTAAATATCTTAATCCTATGATAGCCTCAAATTTCTAAAACATAATTAATTATACCATTTTAATCAGTTTTTACACAATTGATAAGGTTTAAATAGATAATATAAGTAAAGAAATGTGGATAATTATTCATGATATATAATGATAGCAATAAGACTTTGGAGTCTGATTATTGCAGATCTCGTTGTAGGGCTCTTCTCCCATTATTTTTTTCCTAACACTATGTCTTAGTCCATTTGTGTTGCCATAAAGGAATACCTGAGACTGGGTAATTTATAAAGAAAAAAGGTTTGTTTGGCTTACAGTTCTGCTGGCTGGAAGACAAGGCATCTGGTGAAAGACTCAGGGCTGCTTCCACTAATGGCAGAAGGTGAAGGGTAGCCAACATGTGCCAAAATCACATGGCAGGAGAGGGGTGGTGCCAGGCTCTTCTTAACAACCAGCTCTCATTAGAACTAATAGAGGGAGAACTCACTACCACAAAGTCAGCATCAAGCCATTCATGAGGGATCCACCCCCATGACCCAAACACCTCCCTCTAGGCCCCACCTCCAACATTGGAGGTCAAATTTGAACATGGGGTTTGTGGGACAAACATCCAAATCATAGCGTACTAGTGACAATGAAAGGAATAAAAAGCAGATCAATTCAAGTGTATATTGTGTTTTACTTCTGATTGAAGAGTAAGCATTTAGGAATGGATTTGAGCATTTGGGAATTGATATTTTTTCATACATTCTGAAAAAGTTCATTAATGTATATCTTAATTTTAATCGTATGGAATATTTTTTGTATGTACAACCAGAGAAGATTCACAAAGGCAGGTAGTCATCTTTTTCTCTAGTTTCTAACTACATTTTAATTGGTAATATTGGTTTATAATATCTGGCTAAGCAACACAAAAATCATACAATCTGAAGACTGTTTGAATGTTTGGGCACCTGTAATCAAATCAGAGAAGACACTTGAAATGTCTGCTCTTAAGAAGATTTGATCTAACAGGGGAGGGTTGGGGAAATTTACTGTAAGATGCCTTCAGTTGATAGCTAGTTTGAGTCATATAGATGTCTATCTTTAAACAACTAAGAATTATTGTTGGATTCAGGAAAAGCATAGAACTAGAACAGTGCTTAAACAACTGCAACATTGTTCACACAAAGTGGTTGATTAGACCTGACGAGGTCTATGGTTAGGCAACTAGTAAGAGCAGTTAAGATTCACAGGCTGATAGTCATACACTGAATTAAGAGATTTATTGCTTTAAATATCCCATTTAGTTGGTAAATTCTGCAAACTTATCTTACTAACATATATTATTTGTTCATTCCTTAGCAGCTTGCCATTCTCATAAAACTGAAGTATGGGTAGTAATTTTTTCTCATAATTCTGAGGGCTTATCTGTTTACAGAGTTTCTACGAACATCTAATAGTTTGATATTCTCTTTTTTCTCCACTTCTGGGACTCCTATACATGTTGGCAGTTCTACTTTTGGCTACATATCCCTGGGCTGCTCTTTCATGGTTTCCCTCTCTGCTGTTTCTTGCTACTTCTGGAAGAGTTTCTCAGTCGGGTTTTTCAACACACTAATTCATTTTTCATCTACTTAACCTGCTGTTTATCTCATTCATCATGGTGGGTCTTTTTTTTTAATATTTCAGCTATTATGTATTCATACCTAATATTTTCACCCAGATTTTTTAAATGATTTCTTGGTTTTGCTTTATGTTACCAATATTTTCTCTAATTTTCTTATATTTATCATGATTATTTTAAATTCCTCTAGTTTCTGACTGCATTTTAATTGGCAATGTTAGTTTGCAATATCTGGCTAAGCAACACAAAATCATAAAACTCAGGACTATTTGAATGTTTGGGCACCAGTAATTAATTAAATCAGAGAAGACACTTGAAACGTCTGCTCTTCAGGCGGTTTGCTATAACAGGGTGAGGGTGGGGGAAACATTCCAAAAATTGTTTCTGATGGTAAATGTTTTTCAGCTAGTTGTCTTTTTTTTTTTTTTAACAGTAATTACACACCTTAGTATTAGCCATTAGCAGTGTCCCTCCAACCTTTCTTCTCACTGCCTTCTGCACCCTGTTCCTTTCATTTCTTCTAGTCCACACTCCAAGGTTAAGAAAGCCTCGTTCTCCCCAGGATGTCTCAATTTTTGGTATTGTTTTGTCTTTTCCCAGAATCCACATGTCTGTCTGAATCACTATCCCTCTCTTCCTCTCCCTTTCTCTCCCTTCCTCCTTTCCTTCCACCCCCAACTCCTAGTTTCTCCAGGGTTGTTTCTGGAAGACGCCAGCAGCCTATGCTATCTCACCTTCTTGACAGGAGCCAAGACCAATTAAAAGGAAATTTCTCCCAACTGTTTGTCTTAGTGATTTATACTAATGATTCTCAGATTTGCCATTATGATATGTATAAATGATAGCTCACTGGCTGCTATTTTGATTCAACTTATTTTTAAAATATTGGTTCATTTACCAATTTAAATTAGTAAAATTCAAGTGTAGGCAGTAAGATTTATAATGTTTTACAATTAAAATATAGATAGAAAATCTTCTGGGAGAAAATTAAGTAGTGGAAATACAAAATAGAATTCAGTCCTAACAATAAACAGAAACTTACGTTTCATGTTACGGCTAGTGAGGTAAGATTATTTTTAACACATATGCATAATTGACATTTGAAAACTTTACTTCACCTTAAAGCTTTGATTATTTGAGGTGATACCAATTCATATGCCTTGTAAGATTCCCCAATTCTGCTTTTGTCTGGTGCACATCATTTGTACAAAACCCTGTGAAACAGGGAAGAAATAGTTTGTATTTTGCAGACATGGAAACAGGCCTCAGGAAGACAAAAAGTATACGTGAGGTTCTCATGTAGTAAATGGCAGAATGGAACTGAATCAGTTTCTGTGACTCTGGATCCTAATGCCTGCCTGATAACCTACCATTCCTGACCTCCTGCCCTTTCCAGCCACCACACCACCCGGTTAGGATTGGCATCCTCTCCAGCTATTTGCGTCCTCCCAAAGGACTTTACACTCCCTTCCTTCTCTGGCCCACTTAAACTAAGCAAGATTTTTTCCAAGGAAGCACTTTTGTGGACAATCCTGCTGGTGTACCTACTAACTCATCTGAGCAGATTGACATCTTCAACCAGGCTTTGGAAGGTTGCACAACAGAGATGAAAGAAGAAGGGATTGTCTGCCTGCTGTCCCCAACCAGCCAAATCCACCTGCATGTGAGGAAGATGGCCAATTTTAAGGTAGGCACCTGGAGCAGTCTACCATCAGGTAATGGGACTCAACCATAGAGAAAGGTGAGAGGTGTTTAGGGGCAACTGAGAGTGGGGGATAGGATCAAAGGCTCCATCAGGATCTGAGTTTTAATTGAAATGAGGTACTGAGCACAGGAGCCAAGGTAGGTATAGTCAAGACAGAGAAGACATCACTAGAAATGGAATACAAGGCAGAAGGTTAATCAAATGAAGGAAAAATAGAGAATGTAGGCTCCAAAGTCAGAGAACAAAGGGAATCTGGCTTGCTAAGCTGTGACCTCCAAGGTCCTTTTGTCTCCCCATCACGTGAGATCCAAGTGGGACTACAGACAGTCCCTAACTTATAATTTTTTGGCCTGATGATGGACAGTACAAAAGTGACAGGCATTCAGTAGAAATTGTACTTCAAGTACCCATACAACCATTATGTTTTTCACTTTCCGTTCAGTGCTCAATAAATTACATGAAATATGCAACACTTTATTATAAAATAGGCTTTGTGGTACATGATTTTGCCCAACTGAAGGCTAATGTAAGTCTGAGCACATTTAAAGCAGGCTATGATGTGCTGTACGTTAAGTGTATTAAATGCATTTTCAACTTAGGGTATTTTCAACTTACGATGTGTTTACTGGGATGGAGCCCCATCATAAGTGGAGGAGCTTCTGTAAACCTAAAGCTAAGGCAGGGATTAATGGTAAATAACAATGGAAATTTTTAAAATATGGGATGTGAGAGCCAGATCAGAAGTTATACTTGATGATTTTATGACTCTCCTATGTTAGCTGGAAACATTGTTAACACAATAAGAAAGAAGAGAATCTAGAATTAGGGAGCAATGCTTCTGAAATATTGTCAGTAATGAGGTGAGATTTAGCATAAATTGCTTGATTCTACTATGCTTCATTCACCACATTGAAAAAGGGGTGATTAAAAACATCCTCTCTGTAGAATTGAGTTTTCTTCCTTATGATAATTTTGTTAATAAGTGGTATATAATTTGAAATTATAATATTCAAAACTCAAATTACCTGATTCTAAGCTTTTCTAAGCATACAACTTCAATAGTACTGTGATTTGACTATTATCTTCCAAACAGACATGGCTAGTGAAGTGGCTTCACTATCAGAAGGCTTTATTATAACCTTATGAATACAGACTTTTCCTAGATAGCATGGCACTGTCTTAAAGGGTTTCGTTCTATTTCTATATTAAAGTGACATTGGCACAAGTCCACTTCAATTAATAGTTCCATCTGACTAACTGACTTTTCAGAAAGGTTAATAATAACAATCCATGCACCCACATGAGCCCTCCACTGAAAAGTATGATTTAGCCACGATGGTAACAACCACTGAGAAAACAGTAAGCTGTTCTTTCCTTTTTTTATTGTTCCTAGAGACATCCATTGACCAAATATATGTTGAGAAATTTGCAAGTCTCTTAGGAGATACATAAACACATATACACACACGCATTTATATATATGTACATATATGTATATGAGATATATGTGTGTGTGTATCTCATAGCTCTTTCTCATTAAATTATCTCACAGTTTAGTGAGGAGAGAAACAGGCATAGAGTTACAGTGTAACATGAATGGGTAAATGGGTACAAAGTATAATATACTAGAAGTTCAGAAAGACTTTTAATAAGAGGTAGCATTTAAGCAAGTCCAGGTAAGAGACCATGAGGATCTAAATGAATACTCTGACATTGGGGCTGGAGAGGTCGGAACTAGTAATAGAGATGTCTAGGCTAGGGGGTAACTAATATCGGGTGTGTAAGGGAGAGGAAGCATTTTAGGATAACTTCTTGCAGGTCTGTCTTAGAAAACTGGATGAATGTTACTTGTTGAGACTACAATTCAGAAGAAAGAGTATATTTATGGGGGAAGGCGAAGCATAGTTTTGGACATGATTGAGGTTAAGGTCTTGCCTTTTGGAATTCCCAGATGAACAATTTCGGAAGGCAGTGAGAATATGTAGTTTCAGAGGTCTGGGAATCCTGATTTGGGAGTCATTAGTTTTGTAACAGTTAAAATAACGACCATGAGTAAGATGGCTAAGGGATTTTTTTAAGCGAAGAGAGTGCTTACAGAGACCTGAGGAACACGGATATTTAATGGTGCACAAAGCAAGAGGGCCCAGCATAGGAACTGGAACTAAGCTGTCAGGGGAAGAGGAAAGCGTGATCTGGAGGAGGCCAAATGAAGGAGCCACAGGTCAAAAAGAGGGAAGTTGTCAGCTCTGTGTCTGAGATACTTCAGAAATTTTCTAAACGTGATCAGCAAAAAAGATGGATTTAAAAATATTAAATTGCTTTAATGACCCCAGATTCTTTATAATGCAAATAATGAAATATTGACCATACTCTAATTTGTTCTTCAATTACAAAATAAAGTTTTTGAAGAAAATAAAAAATTTTATATTTTATACTGATCATATTTAAACTCAATATATTTAACAAGAATATAGACTTTCTATACAAACAGACCTAATTTGAATTCCAACTTCACAATTAACCTGGAGCAAGTTATTTACCTTCTCATTTTCTTCATAAAGAAAGATGGAAATAGTACACCTTCTTGACAAGGTGATTTTGAAGATCAAACAAAATAATGGACATTTTGCATAAACAATTACTGTTTTAAGCATCTGTTTTAAGAAGTTAGGAAAATATTCAGCAAATGAAACCCAAAGAAAGTAGAAAAAGTATATAAAAGCAGAAACTAATTAAATAGTAAATAAAAATACACAAGATAAAAAATTAAGGCAAAAGTTTGTTCTTTTAAAAGCCTTAAAATTAATAAACCTCTGGCTGTTTTCTAATCATGAAATTTAAAAGATACATTTTTTTCTTAAATGAAAAAAAAGTTAGTACTACATGTCCTATGGACATTTAAAAAGATAAGAAAAGAGTATTTTGAAGTACTTTATGTGAATAAATTTCAATACTTAGATGAAAGTGACAAATTTCTATGAAAATACTGTATACCAAAATTGCAAAACTGACATAGGAAGACATAAAATCTGAATAGTTCTATATCTGGTTTTTTTTCTAAAAAAAAAAAAAGACAAATATGTCTGTAATTAAAAGCCTTCCCACAAAGAAAACTCCAGGCTTAGATAACTTTCCCAGTGAACTCTACTGACCATTTTTAAAAAAAAAACTTTCCCTATTATTTTATGGGGCTAACATGATCTTGAAAATGAAACCTGACCAGCACATTATGAGAAACGAAAATTACTGGGTCAGTCTCCCTCATAAACAGAAAGGTCCTAACAAAATATTAACCAAGTTCAGTGACACATAAAAAGGATAATATATCATTATTAAGTTGAGGTCCTTTCAAGAATTCAAGCCAACTTACTCAAAAATCAGTCAATGTAATTTACCACATTAATAAAATAAAAGAAAAAAGTATATGATCATCTCAATAGAGAAATGAAAACTACTTGATAAAATTAAATATTGATTCTTGATACATATTCTTAGCAAATCTAGGCTACAAGCCTGTGTTACTGAATGGAATAATGTCGGCAAGTGTAACACAGTAGTAAGTATTTGTGTATCCAAACACATCTAAACATAGAAAAGGTACAGTAAAAATACAGTATAAAAGATAAAAATTGGTACACCTGTACAGGGCACTTACCATGCATGGAGCTTGCAGGAATAGAAGCTGCTTTGGGTGCGGCAGTGAGTGAGTGGTGAGTGAATGTGACACTAAATTCAGTAAAATCTTTTTCTTTCTTCAATACTAAGTTAACTTTAGCTTACTGTAACATTTTTATTTATCAACTTTTTAAATTAACGCTTTGACTCTTTTGTAATAACACTTAAAACACAAACACATTTTATAGCCATACAAAAATATTTTCATTCTTTATATCCTTATTCTATAAGCTGTTTTGTATTTTTAAAAGTCTTTTTTTTTCCTTTTTAATTTTTTTTGTTAAGAACTAACACACAAACATATTAGCCTAGACCTACACAGGGTCAGGATTACCAATACCACTATCTTCCACCTCCACATCTTGTCACAGTGGAAGGTCTTCAGGAGCAATAACAGGCATGGAGCTGTCATCTCCTGTGATAACAATGCCTTCTGGAATCCCTCCCAAATGACCCGCCTATTTTACAGTTACCTTTTTCTTTTTTGTTTAGGAGTAGAAAGAATATACTCTAAAGTAACAATAAGCAGTATAGTATAGTAAATACATAAACCAGTAACATGGTGGTTTATTATCATTACCAAGTATTATATACTAATATAATTGTATATACTAGACTTTTATACAACTGAGTGCAGTGGGTTTGTTTATAGCAGCATCACCACAAATGTGAGTAATGTCTTGTGCTATGATGTTATGACAGCTATGATGTCACTAAGCAATAGGAATTTTTCAGCTCCATTATAATCTTATGGGACCACAGTTTGTTGTTGACCAAAATGTCAGTATGCAGCACATGACTATAAGAGATGACAAAGTACCTACGAAAAACCCACTGCAAGCATGACACTTAATGGTAAATTGCAGAAAGTATTCTCTGACTTCAGAAATGAGTGGGTATTCCTATTATCAGTACATCTATTCAATATTGTACTGGAGGTCCTAGCCAGTATAGAAAAAGCAAAATAGAAAATAAAAACTATAGGAAGAAAACTTTTGTTTGCAAATGACACGACTATGTACACAGATAAACTATTAAAATTAAAAAGAGGATTTAGCAAAGTCTCTGCATACAAGATCAATAGGCAAAAAATATCAATTGTATTTCTATATACCAGCAACAAACAATTAGAAAAATTAAATTTTAGAAGTGATTCTATTCACAATAGTATCAAATACCATGGAATTCTTTGGAATAAATATAAGAAAAGATGTGTAATATCTCTACCAGAAAACTACAAATTATTGAGAAAAAGTATAGAATAGCTATGTAAATGAAGAAATATTCGTGTTCATGTGTTGGCAAATGCAATATTGTTAATTGCCATTCCCAAATGATTTATGGATTTAATTTGATTCCTGCATGCCTGTGTGTGTGTGTGCATGTGTGTGTGTGTGTGTGTGTGTGTGTGTGTATGTGTGAAAATCAACAGGCTGATTCTAAAATTTATAAGGAAATGCAAAGGGCCATAATGGACAATGATCTCTTGGAAAGAACAAAATGGATACCACCAGATATCAAGACTTATTATAAAGCAATAGTAAGTAATACAGTGCATTATAGTGCAAGAAGAGACAGAGATGCTAGTGCAATAGCATAGAGAGCTCAGAAACAAATGCACACACATAAGGATTTTGATTTATTTCAAAGATGGGACTACAGATAAGTGGGGAGACTTCTTTTCCCAATAAATTATTCTGGATCAGGTAGATATGGAAACTATGGAACTTGGCCTAAACCTATAAACTAAATATGAAAGGAAAAACAGTGACGTTCAGAAGATATGAAAGGAAAAACAGAGGCTTTGTGGGGAAGGAGAAGAATTTTCAAAGAGGACACAAAAAGCATTAACTATAAAGGAGAAGACTGACAAACTACACTACACTAAAAATCATTAAATTAATCTAATCATGAGAAAACATCAAAGAAGTCCAAACAGGTTCATGCTACAAAATATCTGACCAGTACTATTTAAAAATGTCAAGGTCATGAAAAACATGGACTGAGATTGAAGGAGACTAAGGATATGTGACACTAAATGCATTGTGATATCCTGGATTGGGTCCTGGAACAGAAAAGGACAATAGAGGAAAACCGGTTAAATCTGAATAAACTGTGTAGTTTACTTAATAGTATCATACCAATAGTAATCTTTGAGTTTGATTAAGTGTTAGGTATGTTTGGTAAATGGTTATGCAGTATGTTAACACTAGGGGGAGCTGGAGAGAGGGTATATAGGAGCTCTTTCTTTTCTACTCCTCCGTAAATCTAAAATTAATTCAAAATAGAATTTTTTAAAATTATATTCATCAAAAGATACCACTAATAAAGTTAAAAGGCAAGCCATGAGTGGGAGAAGAAATTTACCCTACATATAATCAAAATGAGCTTGTATCTAGAATACATAAAGAGCCCCTACAAATCAATAAGAAAAAGGACACCATAGTACAAAAGTTAGGAAGAGACTTGAAGCATATCCTATAAAAGAGGATAGCCAAATAGTCATAAATATATGAAAATGTGCTCAACCTCATTAGTCATCAGGCAAAAACAAATTTAACCCCAAGTAAAAATCTACTGCAATCTTACCAGAAAGGCCAAATATTGACAACCATCTGGAGAAGGAGGAATTCTCATATGCTGCTGTCAGAAGTTATAAATTAATATAGCCACTTCAGCAAACTATTTGGCATTATCTACCAAGTTTATATGCATACCCAATGACCCAGAAATTCCACCCACAGGAATATACAACAGAAATGTGTGCACATGTATATCAAAAGACACATACAAGAATATTCATACCAGCATCATTCATAAAAGCAAAAACTGAAATTCGACCAGATACAGTAGTCACCTAAAGTACAATGGGTTAGAATAAAAGTGCTATATGCATACAGTGGAATGAATAGGAAAAATTTACCACTACTCACAGCAAGAATAAATTTGACATACCCAATGTCACGCAAAAAAAGCCAAGGTACAAAAGTATATAAATGATGATTCTATTATGTAAAGTTCCAAGGAAAAAAAAAGACAAAACCAAACTACAATGTTTAGTGATGTTTTGATGGTAAAATTACCAAGAAAAGCAAAGAAGTGATAACATAAAAGATAATTGCATAGGATTGGGGAGGGGTGACCCGAGGGGTCTTGCATGATGCAGCAGTGTTTTATCAGCCTGTGTCTTGGTTTCACTGCTGTGCCCTTGGAGATAAATCATTGAGTTGTTTATTTTTATTGGGTACAGTTTTCTGTATTACATTCCACAATGAAAGAGTTTCTAAAAGAGGAAATGGAGAAAAAAAAAACAAACGTTCTTTAGAAGATGACTCACCAGCTCTCTAAAAATGGGGAATCTAAGACCAATCTATACTTATTTCTTTATCTTTAATCTTGTTTTCCTCTTCCAGGAAAAGATGCATTTTAACAGTGCTTTCTCTTAGTAAGTATCTTTAGCAAGCTCAAGGTGCATGCTGACAGTTGTTTTTTGGTTAATGACAGTAGCAACTTATTAAACAGATATAACTTAAACCCATATGCTCCTACCTTCATATACATATTTATTTTTAAAACTCTCCTTAAAAAGATAGTATGTTTGACTTTAAGGGATATATTCAGTCATTAGATACTTTTTCATCACATGCTGTGTTGTGTTTTCCATTTAGAAGACAGATCTAAAACACTAGCCTTATCATTCTTAGGTTTGCAATTTAAATGTAAAATCTTACTAGAGTTGCATCCATTGAAATAAAACAGTCTTGGAAATTAAACACTAATTTCCCCTCAAATGGTCATTTCTATTTTTTTTTCTTTCTAATTACCACTGTAATGAAGTGGCCAGTATTATGGTAGGCAGTGATTTCAAAGGCAGCAATCTCTTATTATGAATCATAGACTTTATTTTCCACCCAAATGGGAGTCGGCCTTCGTTATAGAAAATGCCATGTGCAAATTCCATCTCTGCTGAGACTAAAATAGTTTTAGAATAACAAAATCATACTTTCAGCTCAAAGAAAGAGTAGGCTTTCAAGCATTCACTAAAGCAAAACTGAAGAAGAAAACCATTATATTTTCACTACAGGATCATTTCTGATCATTCTGATCTGTTACTCTCAGAGGCAGACTTTCAGTATCTTAAAATACTGCTATATTGATAAAGCCGTTTGATAAGGACAGCTTGTATCAAAATAGATGCAAGGAAAGGCACTTAGAAAGCCATAAAGCTCTATGAAAGTATCACTTTTTGCTGCTTCTAACACAGGAAGTTGTCCTTTCTGTTTTCTGTCAAAGTGAAGCTGGACCAAAATATCCAGCTTTCATCAGTTCAAAGGAATTTCTCTTTTAACATTTATCATATCGCATGTAGACTTCTGTTTTTTCTATGTCCCTTTAAAATCATTTTATGTCAAATGTCTATAATGTGCCACCACTTCTTGCCTGCAAGTCGTGGCACAGTAACACCCAGAATCATGCACGGAGGTTTAGCTGCCTCATTAAACTGATATTGTGATGGTTTACTCCAAAATAAATAGTGATAAGCATACACTCCATTCTTTGGTATCAGTACTATCAAATTTAAATGGGAGCAGCATCTAGAAATGAGTAGTTAGGGTTACCTATCTGAAAATGAGACTGGGATCTCATTGCTGGGATCTGCAATTTGAACCACTGGGGTTTTTCTGATGGCAAATACAGAGGATGATTTTGCTGATCATTTCACTTCCTAGATTGTGTATCAGATTATCTTATCTTGTCACACTCAGGAAATTGATAACCTCTTACCCTGACATCAAGGCTAGTGCTTGTTGCAATTTGGTAATAAACAAGAGAAATCAATTTCCCTCGTGGGCATTTCTGAGTCTATTTGGACCCTCATGTATACCCCAAGGGTCTTTCTTCCTCCTATAGCTTTAGTTAAACAAAGACGTATTTACTCTAAGTCAATGGGAGTAGAAAATGCAAACTAGATCTTCAAAAAAGAACTACTACTAACTAAAAAAAATTCAATCTGTGAGCATTTCCTGACTACACAAAACAATTCAAATTTCATGAAGACCTTCTTTCTTCATTTTAAGAAGACAGGAAGAGGTCTGCCTAAAAAGGTGATGAAAACTTTGGCTCAAAATACAATGTTGGGACAAAACTACAGAGACAGTGAAAAGATCAGTGGTTGCCAGAGTTTGGGTGGGGAAAGGGAGGGAAGGGGAGGATGGCCAGGCAAAGCACAGGTGAGGCTATTCTGGACGATACTATAAAGGTGGACACATGTCATTATACATTTGTCAAAACCCACAGAATGTGTAACACTAAGAGTGAACCTTAATGTAAATGATGGACTACAGTTAATAATGCATCAGTATCGGTCTATTAATTGTAACAAATGTGCCACACTCATGAAAGATGTTAAGGGGAAGTGTGGTGCATATATGGAACTCTGCTCAATTCTGTAAATCTGAAACGGTACTAAAAATATAAAATCTATTATTTATTTTTTAAAAAGAAAAAGGGGATGAAGAAGCCAAACACAGTAGGCCAGGAATGCCCTGTTCTCTTAGTGGAGATCTGGGTGTAAATTCATTGCCCCCAAGCCTGCCCCAAAATGGTGTGAGTTATGCATCAAATTGAAAACCTTGCAAATATGAATAGACCTAAGACAATAACTTTTTTGAAGTTTTACAATTTCTATATTCATCTGAACCATATCAGAAGAATAAAGTAGAAGAAAGAGAAAGATATTCCTTATTCATTTAGGTGTTTTAAAAAGCTTAGATATTCTCATTAAAAATGATTTGCTGGCTTATTGTGAAAAATTGAGAGAGGTGAAGGTGAACATAAACAAAAATCATCTTAAATGTTAAAAGATATACAAATCCATAATGACAAGGATGTTAAAAACAAAGACCTAACAAGCCAGCACTAAGAGGTTGGGTGGAGTGAGCAGCATCAGCATATAATTGCAGACGACTGACAGCAAAG
>CM052440.1:94895976-94935475 GCA_028533085.1 Varecia variegata
GGAATGGACACGCTTGAAGCTCAGACTTTGGGGGATGGGGGGGTCATGGGCAATTTATATAACCAGAACTTTTGTACCCCCATAATAAGCTGAAATAAAAAAAAATCACTAGGTACCCCATAAATATGTACTTAGTATATGTAAATTATATTTGTTTAGTGTTAAAGAAAGAAACTGATGTTGGGGAGAATGGCTTCAGAAGATTTTAAGGTGCATTAACAACTCATTGTAAAAGTTAACCTGGGAAATGAATATCTGGGAAATATCCTTAGAAGTAACTGTAAAACTGCTTTTAAATCACTTTTCCCTAGTTGTTTTAAGACAGACACACTCAGAAATAATGCTAGGCCAGACGCAGTGGTTCACGCCTGTAATCTCACTGCTTTGGGAGGCCAAGACAGGAGGATCACTTGAGACCAGAGGTTCAAGACCAGCCTGAGCAACATAGTAAGACCCCATCTCTATAAAAAAATAGAAAAATTAGCCAGACATGGTGACGCTTGTAGTCCCAGCTACTCAGGAAGCTGAATCAGGAAGATCGCCAGAGCCCAGGAGTTCAAGGCTACAGTGAGCTATGATTACACCACTACACTTCAGCCTGGGCAACATGTTACAGTCTGAGTTTCTCGCCTAAAAATCATTAATCTGCCATTCTGCTTCTGTAAACCTGCTTGCTCCTGCTTACTCAAGATAGTACCCCCAGCACAGAAATTCCTAAGTGACAACAACACCCATGTTCTGCGTAAAATGATTACAGCCCCCACGTTTTGCGTGAAGCTATTACAATACTGATGTTTTGCGTGAACAAGATATGGCCCACAGCCCAAACTGCCCAGTTCCTGTTACACCAAAGATAAGAAAATGATGTAATGCTTACTCAAGACTTTTTGTACACGTGCTTGCTCAATCTTAATAATTGTCCACCCACAAACTTACAATATAAAAACTTTCTGTTTCAAAGCTTCGCTGCTGCTTTCTGTGCCACCTTTGGGTGGTGCAGAGGGTAGTCTCTGACCAGCTAATAAAGACTCCTGATTTGGCTCAATTCGGTCTTTAGGTGGTCATTTCTCATGTCTCAGACCATAACACAACAGAGCCAGACCCTGTCTCAAAAAAAAAAAAAAAGAAAGAAAGAAAGAAAGAAAAAGAAAGAAAGAAAGACAGGCTTTACAGAAAAAGGGGGTGGAAGGATTCGGAAGACATCCATTATCAATCAAATTTGGAAAATGTTAGACACTCTAGCCACTCTTTAGAGATTTGCAATGCACATTTGTTTATTAAAAGTTCTGAGAATCCCACTATTAACATACAAATACCCTATTGAACCCTAACACAGCAATTCCTTAACTAACCACATAATTTTTTTTTTTGATGAATGCTCTACTAATATGATGGTTAACTAGTGTTCCAAGGAACACATCTAGAAAACACTGTTGTAAATTAACTATATAAATAAATATTTTTGTTCTTTATAAACTCTTACATAATTCATCCATTTAGTGATTTGGGAGAAAAATTCATCGTTTTGTAAAATTTTGATGAAGAAAGGAGGCCACAGTGAATGCTGACTTGCTGCCCGAACTCACGGCTCTCAAAGTCCTCATGCTGGTGACGCATACTTCCTTTGAACTTGTAGTTGGCCAGTTATCATTCGACACACAGTTATTATTTACTGCTGTGCAAGACACTGTCTTTGGCACCTTGGTGGCATCAAACAAGGCACAGTCTCTGTGTTTAAAAACGTCAGCAGGACATTTATAACTGGGAGCCCAAGAGGGGGAAGAAGAAAGTCGATGTGGTTTTGGAAAAGGATAGGTCACAGCCAGTCAAAAGGTCGGGAGAGGCTTTCTAAGCAGGTAGCATGTGAGTGGTAAGGTTTTGGCAGAGGGGAATGGAAGGCATGAGAGTAAAGCAGTCATATAACTTATGCAAATCCCCATGCCTTTAAAAGTGAAAGGAAGTGTCATTAATAACTACTCCAGGAGAACAGGCACAAGCTGGCTTACCCCGGCTGCGGGGCAGAGATGAGTCAGTCCGTTTGCAGAGACCCTGGGGAAGGCAGGGATGAGGAACAATGCATCCACGCTGGGATACTGGGCAGGTGGTCTGAACCCCAGCCACTGCCGGACCTCATCTTCTACCCCTCAGTATGAAGGGGTGCACAAGACAGCCCTTGGCACCTGACTGGGCATGAGAGAAGGGTGGGGGGGGAACGTGCACAGCAATACCAAGACAACATCTTCCAAATTGTGTTCTGAGAAATGCTCTTCCAACCTCCTCTTGGTGACGACACAGGAGCAAAGGTTCTGAGAAGTCCAGCTGTACGCAAACTTTTTAAACTTAATTTGTGATTGTGACAGTCTTTACAAAGTTGTTTGACAGTGGACACTTTTTTAAAAAAATAAACAAACGAACATCTATGAACACCCTGCTGGAGGCAGCTTTTACCAGCTGACAAGAACCGGTAGTTAAATTTTCACCAACTTTGTGAGCCACTATCATTAGTAGCTTGAAATCAACCATGGTAGGACCATGTACACCAGGGATCTGCAAGCTCCTGCCTACCCGTTTCTGTGTGGCTGCAAGGTATGAATGGTTTTTACATTCTTAAAGTTGAAAAAAATTAGAAGGTAATATTTTGTATGAAATTTAAATTTCAAACCCATAGCTAAAGTTTTATGGGAACACAGCCACACTCACTCATTTAGGTGTTGTCTGTGGCTGCTCTTACCCACAACAGCAGTGAAATAGTGGTTGAAACAGAGACCACGTGGCCCAAAAACCTAGAGTATTTACTATCTGCTCCTTCACAGAAAAAGTTTACCAACCTCTGATTTACACCGTGGAAACCAGCGCATACTGCAAATCAGGGCTTTGGGGTAGGGGCAGCGACCAGCACACCACTGGAATATGCTCTTCTTGGATTTCTCGGCCAAGTGGTTGAAGAAAATGGTAATGCCATAAACAAACAGAGACATGAGAAGGATGACTTGGTTAGGGAGCAAGGTGGCAATGGGTCTGAGCTGCTGGGGCTGGAAATAAAAATTTTGGAACCTCCCACACAGAGGTGACAGTGGAGGAAATGTGAGCTGAGGCGACCTGAGAGCAAAGCTTTGAGTCTTACCAGTGCTTGGTGAGTTTGGTTGAAGATGAAGAAACAAAAGGATACAGGGAAAACCGGGTGCTTTTGGTTACTGAGTGAGAAATATTTGAAGGAAGGATGAGAAAACTCTTCGGATTGGTGATTAGGTGGTTTTGTTGTGATCTGAGGCAGATTTCAAGGGAACTAAGGAGTGGTGAAGAGAGAGCATTCACAAGCGTGAACTGTGTTTTTCAGGAAGTGGATAAATAGCAATGACAGCTTGAAGAAGAAGCTGAGTTTAACAAAAACAAAACAAAATATTTGACTGTGGGGACACCTGAGGTGGCTTGAAGTCTGAAAGGAAATAGGGAGGTTGTCAATAGAAGAAATTCTTGAAGAAGTGAGAGAGATGAGACAAATGGTGCAGCAAAGTCTTGGGGAGAAGTGAGGACAAGACCAACACCGGAGGTGGCAGAGGGGACTTTGGAAAGCAGACACTTCTTCCCCTGAGACAAGAGGGAGAGAAGAAAGGAAATATAAAGCAAGTTGAAGGTGCAGAGGGTTGAAGTTAAGAATATCCAAATGGTCTCAAAGAAATGATAGGCACGGTGGTTTGTAGAGAGGAAGGTGTGAGTGCAGCTCGGAGCTCACAGGGAATAGAAAGGCGGAACAGCAGACACAGCGCCATGGAACTTGTGCATCACCTGATACTACGTTATCCATTCAAGACACAAGTCTGGTTCTCAACCAAGTCAGCACCATTTGTGCATCAAAATCTGAAATACCCTCCTCCTTGGAAGAGGGAGGAGAGGAGGGATGCAACAAATGCTTGTTGATTGATTTTCACAGAAGCCTTTAAAGTGAGTAACCGTATCAACCCATCACTCACAAAGTGGTAGGCAGTGGGCTGAGCTCTGAAGCTACAAAGATGGACATAGACACAGTCTCCACCCTCAGGAAGCTTACAATCTAGCCCAAATTTGAGTTCGAGTATTTGCTCAGGTCTCTAATGGTTTACCATAGAGATAAGGCCATCAGCAACGTGGAGTACACAGGAACAGCATTCGTAAATCACTTGGTGGCAAAGCTGAACAGTGTGGCACATGGGCCACCTGAATGGTATTTTTTGGACTGTATTTTATTGGATATTAAATCATGGCAAATTAAATTTATTGATTTGTATTGCAACTCACCACAGCTATTTTTAAAATGTGCTATTTGCATAAATAACCATACTTTGTTACGCCAACCGTCTCTGCTGTAAATTCCTTTTCTGTGTGCATCCCTATTGCACAGTAGAAAAGCTAAACTGGCGCAAACATATAGATAGACAGAAGGAATAAATTCTGTGTTTTATAGCAGAGTAGGTGACTCTAGTTAATCAAAAATGTATTGTACTCAGTTGATGTATGCCCTGAATACCCTGATTTGATCTCTGTGTACCATATACATGCAACAAACCTTCACATGTCCCCCATAAATTTGTGCAAATAAAAAAATAAAAATAAAGAAAAGTTAAACTGAAAATAACCCTAAGACAGAATCATGAGTTAAGACTGGCTTTAAAGTACCTTCTGATTTAAAAAAAAAAAAAATGTGTGCATCTGGACCAGTTCATGACGTATTTAAAATAAATGAAAATCTGTCCAAATATAGCCTTAACCTAAAAATATCTGACAAATAAGGGAACCACAAACATAAAGGGTTAAGTATGAATTAAAAAGTAAATGGAAAGCATTTATAATATTAGTCTATAATAATGAGTAACTTCCAGTTAGTCAAAGACCCACTCTTGTTTTTCTCAGTGGGAGAAAACAAATATATTATCAATTTTTTAAGAAAGCAGTTTTAGACACACTGTCACGTGGAGGGCGTACACCCCTGTTTTTGGTGCACTCATTTTGCACTATAACCTAAACCATGATATGTTCAAGTGGCAATTCTTCTGGATCTTCCCAGGCCAAAATAAAACATTACACATGACATGCTCATAAGATAACAAAATTTCTTTTCATATTCATAGGTTGGGTCCCTCTGGGGTGCTATTGCCAGTGACTTTTGAATTGTTATACCTGTGTTGACACCTGGGCTGAAAATAATAATAATTATTATTTGTTAAATTATTATTTAATAATAGCTTCAGAAATGACAAGTGCTTCAGCATTCCCTGCTCTGTTCTGAGTAAAGAGGCAGCTCCTCTGTGTTTGTGTTTTTGCTGTAAAGAGATCTGTCACCTATTTCGGTCAGCGCCTTGTCATTTCACACATACACACACAAACACACACAGAGAAACAAATGGTCTCCCCACACTTCATTCATGTCAGAACTCAACAGCTTGAGTAGCACAAATATTCTGCAGTCACTCATGAAAAGAAATTTTTAATAATAAATATCTAACAATTAATGGGCTGGTAGCTGCAATTGTCTTCGGGGCATAATATCTAATTTCCTTGCAATGTTTCATATCCTTACTTTTCACGCTGCAACAGTCTATCATTAAAACCAAATGCAGGTTTCTATCACTTTTATTTATTTTTCAAATCAACTTATAAATCAGTGCCAGGCCTTGTTACAGATGAGTTCCAATAAATTATCAGCTGTGGACAAATTCTGAATGTTAAACACTTCCTTTCTCTTCCTCCCGCCCTGGGTCCTTGTCTGTCTCTTTCTCTCTATTGTTTTTCCCTCTTCTCCGCAGCCCTCCAGGCCTACATACTTCACTGGCTGTGCTTCGGGTACAAGTCGCCCAGAGAGCCCTTAGTACTTAATTACGTGCTATTTAAATAATGCAAAAAGACATTTATTTTTCGGGGAAAAATATCAATATAGGAGACAAGAGGAGTTTTACAGTCCTTGGGAAATTTACCTTTCTGAATTCCAAAAGTGAAAGCATTCTTGTTAGAGGCTTTTTTACATCCTCCCAGCAGCCGGAGAAAGAACACCTGAGTCTATTTTTCTCATCCATCAATCTGCGAAGCGGCCTGTTTCCCTCTTCCAAACTGCCTCATCCCCTCCAGGAAGCCCTTTTGCACACCTTGACCGGCTCCTGCTAAGTCTCCCTGGAAGGGTCTGTGGCCACAGTGTGTGGGTTTCTGCTCCCACCGACGTGAGCAGAGAGGAACACGCAGAACATACAGGAGACACGAGACACCCTTTCTGTAAGACTAAGGAACAAAGATTCTAAAGAGACACAATCTGTTATAACTCACGACTCTCCTGCTTACTTAAAAACATACACACATTCACAAAGTCTGTCTGAAATATTCGTGTCTTAGCTAGAAACTAAGTAAAGTGCTTTAAGATCCTTAAAACAGCAGGACCCTTTCATGAAAGCCATTTTTAAAGTTGTCTATCTTGTTGCATTGTCAGCAGATCGTATAATGCATTTTACTTTGTTGCCTACGTTGGCCATAATTTTGACGACTGATCATACAGCAGGTGAGACTAAGTAGAAGCTACTCCAAATTGTTCATTTGGCAAACTCGGGAAAGCTCTCCCAAATGTCATCTGCTAAATGTGAAGTTCCAGTAAGTTTCTGGAATGAACTTCTAATGTTCTATTTTTCAAGTGTTAGCAAAGTCTTTCCTAATGAAAGTCTACAGCAGCTAGGGTACAGGGACCATTTGCCAAGCTGGGGTCTGGAGTTTAATCCTGGAAGGTTGAGGACAGGTCCTCAGTATAGTCCTTGGAGGTAACACCCAGGGGTGTGAAGTGAGGAGCTGGGCAGGATGCTCTCCACCTTTTCTCCTCAGGACCGGAAATTTCCACCATGAGAATCACGTGTCTGAGTGAAAGTGTTGCCTTTGGAGGCTGTACGGGGAGGGACCACACCTGACACATGGGGCCTCTTCCTTCTTGCCTACAGGACCCTGCCCACACCTGCAATGGGTTTTATCTCATGCTCCATCCACTGGTGTGCACAGGCTTTGTGGGCAGAGAATGTGCAACTCATTTCTGTTTTCCCCGCAGCCCCTTAGCACTGTACCTGGGCATTGTTTGGTGTTCAGTGTTGCGCTGGTGTGTTCGATGGAGGGGAGGGGTAAACAGTGTGGAGGCTGTGCTTACTTCAGAAAATCTACTCGAGTTTGTGAGTAAG
Source organism: Varecia variegata (assembly GCA_028533085.1). NCBI lineage: Eukaryota > Metazoa > Chordata > Mammalia > Primates > Lemuridae > Varecia > Varecia variegata. The sequence continues at coordinate 94,903,155 of CM052440.1, forward strand.
AAGTACTAGACATCTTGGAGGAAGGTGAGAGGGCCCCAAGTCAGATACTGTCACCTCATCATTTTGACCATGGCTAGCCTTTTAGTTGAAATGTATTCAAAACGTTCATTAAACACACATCTGCCAGGCATTATGTCTGGTATGAAGATGAACAAAATAAAAATCTTTGTCTTCATGTAGATTAGAGCCCGATGTGAGAGACAGGTGGGGTCACAAAGCAACCTCATGCATGCTATGCTGTGGGTGTGTCCACAGTGACACTGGGGTGAAGACAGGGGAAGACTAGCAGAGAGAGGCAGCGACTCAGCAAGGCGGTGAAACCCGACTTAAGTCTTAAGGAACAACTGGAGAGCAAGTGATCGGCCCCAAGAGAGACGGGCAACTCGGGGGAAATCAATCTCTCTCTCTCTCTCTCTCTCTCTCTCTGTCATACACACACACACACACACACACACACACACACACACACTCTGCATGTCTAAGTCCAGCCCATGTCTGCCTCCTGAGCCTCACCCACATATTGAAATGCCCCCTCGACACCTCCTTCTGCAGGTCTCGTAGGCACCTCAAGATGAACTTAGCCACAGTTGAGCACACAGCTTTTTCCCTCCTCCTGTCCACCTTCCTCACTGGATGGAACCCATATCCACCACTTGCCCAAGTCATAAATCTGGAGTCGTCCTTAGCTGTTCTCTCTCCCTCCCTCCTCCAACACCAAATCTATCGTCAATTTCTATAAATTCTACTTCCCTAGATATTTTCAGATCCATGATCTAAAGGTGATCACTTTTACCTGGATTATTGAGGCTGCTCATAACGAATCTCCCTGAATCTATTCTTGACTATTCCCACCTCCAGGTTATTTTCCATATTGGGGAGGGGAAAATGCTTTCTGGTGTTGGGAAGAGTCCTCAGATTTTTGCACAGTCCACAGGGCCTGCATGACAAGGCCTGTGCTTCTCTGCCAGCCGTGACCCTGTGAACCAGCCCTACTGACCTGTTAGGTTCCTTAACTCATGGGCTCTTTCTTGCTTACAAGCTCTTCTCTCTGCCTGGAACATTCCTATCTCCGCCCCCAATCCCTTCCTCTCCCTACCCCAGCCTTCCTAGCTCCTACTTAGCCTTCTGGTCTCAGTATAGACCTCACTTTCACCATGAAGCCATCCTTGATACTCCAGTTGCAGTTGGGGGTCCTCCTAGGGCTTTTTTGGTGCCCATATTTCTCTATCGTAACACTCAATATGCAGTTTTGTTAATAGATTCATTACTGTCTCGATTCCCCACTAGACCATGAACCCCATGAGTTTTGTTCATTGTTGAATTCCCAGTGCTTGCTACATAGTGGGTTCTTAATCCATAGTACTGAAGCTCCAAAGAGAGAAGGAAGAGAAGGAGGGAGACATGAGAAAATAAGTTGCTTTGTGTGAACTGAAATAACTACAGTAACGCATTAGGGGAAGTGGAAGGGATGAGACTCAACAAGTAGATCCTGGCTTATGGACAGACAACAGGGATGGATTTGAAGTCTGCAGAGCTACTACTGAAACTCACAAACATAAAATGATGCCTTTAGATGGTGCCTATATTTCCAGGAAAAAAAAATAACATAAAACTCAATGGAGAGACCAAATACTTAACTGTTTGAGGATTTGAGAACAAAATAAGAGAATGATCAATTTTAAGTGGTGTGGTAGATACTGTAAGTGCAACAAAAGTTCGCAGAAGGGAGATATCAGGGCTGGAATAATCATGGAAGAAATATGACTTATTAGACATTGAGTAGGACATTGGGCTTTAGAGTAGGAGCTGTGCATAATAACAATAAAAAGAGCAACAATAACAACAACAAATTAGATTGAGAACTATGAGCTGAGCATCACACCAAGCGCTTTTATAACTGTAGCCCCATGACGTAGGTATTATCATGATCCCCCACTTTATAGCTAAAATGCCTGAATATTGGAGGAGTCACAAATGCTTGAGCTAGTTCTCGAACCCAGGGCTTTCTGTCCACAAAAGGACATAGCTTGACCACGTGGCAGTGATGCCTTCAGTAATATAGAGCGTAGACTTTGCTGACAGACAAACCTGAGTTTGTTGCTCAGCTCCACCATGGCTGTGGGGTTTGGAGCAAGTTGCTAAACTCCTCTAAGTCCCCAGGGGATAAGTTCTCTTATCCCCATTTTACAGGATCCCCCAGAGCTCCCTATTAAATGAGGATAATTTTCAGATGCATTTTGAGGATTAATGAATGTCATGTTTCCAAAGCCCTTTCACGGTGCCCAATACATTGGAGGCACACAATGTATAAACTATTCACAGAATAATTTGACAAGTTGATAGCATTTGATTACACAGTGGGAAAGAGAAGCTCTTTGTGCTGAGGATGCATTATGAACTAAGATATTAGAGCTACATCTTTGTGCAGAAAGAGGATGGGTACCTGGATACCTACCCCACTAGAACAGAGCTTAGAGAAGCGTGCAAGAAGTCATGGTACAGAAAGAGCTGACAGCAAAGGGAAGTGAGGCTGAGAAGATGAAAAAGAAGCAGAAACAGGACCAGGTTCATGGGATGTCTGGAAACCAAGAGAGAAGAGTAATGTCTTAGTCCATTTGGGCTGCTATGACAAAAATACCATAGGCTGGGTGGCTTCAGCCACAAACATTTATTTTTCACAGCTCTGAAGTTCAAGATCAAGGCACCAGCAGACTCAGTGTCTGGTGAGGGCTCTCTTCCTAGCTCACAGAGGGAGCCTTCTCACTGTGTCCTCACATGGAGGAAGGGGCAAGGCAGCTCTCTGGGACCTCAACATATGAATTTTGGATGGATATGTTCAGCCTAAACAAGCTAGCTAAGAAATCTGACCATCCGCAGAATCAAGCCCTAGAAGGAGGTCAATGAAAATGAAGACAGAGGAGAGACCATCAAATTCGAAAGTGAGGCGGTCAGTGGTGAGCTTTCAGAGCAATTTCAAATTGGAGAGACAGAGCGTGTTGGGGTGCATCAGGGGTCAGGAAGCCACCGGGAGAACCCAGCAGACACAGCGATGGGTCAGATCACCGTGTTTAACAGTTAAAACAAAGGTAGAATGCACTTAAGTACCTGAACTAATTTCGAGAAAATCAGTTGGTTGCTTGGATCCAACTCAGCTGCAACAGCTGACTAGCGGGAGCCAGGCAGCACTTTACCACTGGCCTTTGTCTGGGAGTGCGGCTGGTGTGCTCAGCTGGTGCTCGTATGCAATTCCAGGCACACAGCACGGGCAGCAGGGAATTCACATCACCTGCGCAGGCCCTTCCAGGAGCCACAGCAAGAGCCGCTGCCTGAGTTTCCCCGTTACTATCCTGACCTACTAATTTTAATTGAGTACACTCACATGATTAATGTCTACGGTGAGGACCGAGAGCCAAGAACTCAGCGTGCGGTGCCTCTTGGAGAAAGAGGTTACGTATGCTCGTCCTAGTCCCAAAGACGGAAGGCAATTGTGTTTTATTAACTAACCCACCAGCAACCTCCACAAATAGAACCAGGAAGAAAAAAAATATTTTTTAAGTTCCACCAGCAAAGAGATCTTGGGGTTTTATTTCCCTTAAGTTCATGACTTCCTTAATGGGGCAGAGAAGCCAAAAATGCCTAATTGCAGTTTAATAGAGGATGTATTGATTGAACTTTCCGAGATGGACCAGTTCTCCACAATGCGTGCAGGATGCCCTGCAGGGTCGCAGGGCTTTGCTACTTGGAGACTCCTGCCATGCTGGAAACGGGCTGCTGCAGCAGAACCTGGCAAACCTGCTTGGCTGGCACATCTGTACCCACCGCACCTGGTGCAGTGATGAGCCGCAGGCAGCTCTAGCCCAGGGTGACGCTGGCCACGTTTAGGGAGTTGCACCTTCCATTTTTCAGCAGTTTGCATTTATCTACCTCACTAAAAACGTGGCTTTTCCACATTTTTGCCATTTTGGTGGTTGAGTAAACTTCAACTTCATTGTGCTTTGAGTTTGCAAAACCAGACTGCAAACCTGACATCTGACTGACCTGACATCCCGGGGCTAAGGACTGTTGCACTGGAACTAAGCCTACATGCTGGTCACTTAAACTCGCTAAGATAGACATGCCCTAATTGGGGAAACTATGAGGAGTACTATGTGCTCTTAGGTGGGCTAGTTTTAGTGGTAGGAAAGAAAGTTATTTACTCTGAAATGGGTCTCAAACTTTCTGTTACATACTTAAAATTCAGTGTCAGAAGATCTCACATCTGGCTTCGAATGCATAGCCTTTACTCAGGAAAGCGGGGAAAAAAAAAAAAAAACCTCCTCTAAAACTCTCCAAATCACTGCAGCTCACTTCTGATGAAAGCAGAGCAGCAGTGGAGGGAAGGAGAGTGTTATGAATTACAGAGGAAAGGGGATAGGTCCCAGGGGAGAGGGAGCAAATTACCCAAATAAATACCGAGCAAGCAGCTCATTACTGCTGTTTGCTTTTTCTAGGAGGCATTGTTAAGAGAATTTTAAAGTTAATGTTCATAATCAGTTCCCAGTGTTTAATTTGAACATCAGCAACATTCAATAGCAGTTTAACAATTTATTGAACACCTACTATGTGCCACACTGTGACAGATAACAGACTCCATCAATACGGGGCAGATTATCAACAGAGTAGATACTATATGTCAGGCAATGGAGCCTTCAGTCTAATGCAGGAAGCTGACAACAAACTCATAGTTACATAATAATTGCATTTGTGTTTAACGTTATGAAGGGAAACTACAGGGGACAAGAGAAGTGCAAGACAGAGGACTTTACCTTTCCTGCAGGTCTGATAGGCTGATGAAGGATCATGGACGCTGAGCCACTTTTCAGCAAGTACACAAGGAGGACAATGGTTCAAGATGATGTAGGCAGGTCACATGTCTTATGGGCCATAAAAAATAACTGGAGACATTGGAGGGAAGGGAAAATGAAGCAGAAGAGTATTTAACATCTGTTTCTACAAGAGCATTCTGGTTACCAAGTGGAGAGTGGAGTGGAGGGTGGGGTCCACACAATTCATGGGGACGTGTTAGGGTTTTTCAGTCGTTAGTCCACATGGGAGACAGTGGTGGCCATGGAGACTGACAGAAGCGGACAGGTTTGAAAAATATTTTGGCGTTTTCATGCCAAAATGTGGAGATGGACAGGCAAGGGGAGATAAACAAGACTGTAGAGAATGACACCCTGCGTTCTGGAATGAGCTGCTGAGTGGATGGTGGTGTCATTCACAGAGAGAGAACAGGCTTAGGGGAGAGGTCTTGAGCTCTGTTCTGGACACAGTGAATTTTCAGAGTCTGGAAGTGAAGATGCTGATGAAAGCGTTGGCTATGCGAGTGTGGAGCTCACCAGAGAAGTCTGGGCAGAAGACGCACCGGAGTCGTTAGCGTGTAGGTGGCGGCTGGACTCAGTGTGATTGTGGAGGAAGAGACGGTGGAGAGAGAAGAACGTGGGGCCAGGAAGGGAGCCCCAAAACTCCACACGTGGAGGGCAGGTAGGGGATGAGGTGCTGACGACAGCACTGAGCAGGATGGGCGGTGGAGAAACATGGAGAGAGGCAGGCTCAGCCAAACAAGGGGGAAATGATTCACGAAAGCGGAAATGCTCAAATCTGTCACAGGCTGCTTGAAAGTCAAGTAAAATGAAGACAAGAGTTTTCATCTGGATTTTGTGACCGGGGAACATTGAGAGCGTTAAGGAGGACAATTTCTGTGGAGTAGAAACAAAAATCATAAACAAATTTTTAAAAAGTTTATTATGAAATTTTCAAACCTACAAAAGTTGAAAAAAATAGTATAATAAACCCTAATCTACTCAGAACCCAGATTCAGTCATTATCATCATTTTGCTGTCCTTGCTCTCTCTCTCCTTTTGTTGCTGTTTGTTCCTCTTGTTGCTGAAGTCTTTTAAAGCAAATCCCGGACCTGTCTTCTCCCCTCTATTGTGCACTGCTGGGGGCCATGTATAGCCACAGTGCCACAGTCACACCAACAAAAGGAATAGCAAGCCCTTGGTATCCTCCAGTACTAAAGTCACATGCAAATTCCCTGGATTATATAGACTCTTTTTACTCAGGTGTGGTCCAGAGGCATCGCCTGGGAACTTGTCAGAAAGGCAGACTCTCAGGCCCCACTCCAGACCTGCTGGGTCAGAACTTGCATTGTCACCAAGTCCCCAGGTGATTCATATACCGTTGAATTATTATGTGTGTGTACGGTGCAAAGGCACCTTCTCCACTCTTGTCCTATTTGCAAATTCCCAGCCCCCCACCCCCCACACACACTACTGTTACTAATTTTGTGTTTTTCTTTCCAAAGTTTCTTTTTGCGTATTTATAAGCAAATAAAAAGATATGCACGTTTTCCATGTTTATTCACAAAGATGGCTTATTATTACACACTGTTATGAATCTTGCATTTTAATTGACTAAAATTATTTTTAAAAAATTAAAAGCTTGGCTTTTGTTTAAAGATAGTTTACTATAAACATAGTGTGTTTTCACTATTCTACAGCTCACTCATTCTTTTCCTCACTCCACATGTTTGCCAGCATTGGTGACTAGTGGCTGTGAGGCATTTGCACTTCTTTCACACTCATTATCTACATCAGACAATTTGCAAGGTGGCATCATCCATGACTTTCTTTCAATATGAAATCAGAAAAGCCAAACAGGAACTGAGCCTATATACCCATTGGAAACTTGCTAGAGCTCAAAAAGACTTAAAGAACAATTGCAATCAAAAGAATACTCTCTGTATTGCAGGTCTACACAGAAGGAAAGTTGAAGATCACTTTATTTTACTCCATGTATATGATTATCATACTGCGTGGATTTTCCAACCTCTACGCCTCTCCTCATACCATTTCCACTGCTACCATTACCTACTTTTGAAGGCCTGCATCTATTATAATTCTCCCCAGATATAAAAACTCGATTCTGCCTTTTCCAGGAAGCCTTTCCTCACCACCTCAACCCAAAGAGCTTCCTCTATCTACTGAAAGCTTGTTGTTTCCTTTGAGTGCCACCTTTCTGACATTTCACACTTTCTGCCTGACACTTGTCAATAGAAAGGGAAAGCAAATTCCCTTTACTTCACATGAGCTTCTTGAGGTCAGACACTGTGTCTTATAAATCTTTGCATCCACATCAGCACATTGCATACTACTGAATACCACAAAGTTTAGGTTCTTGATAAATACTTGTTAAGTGGATGAATGAAAATGTTAAAGCACCTATGTGTATAGCCCTGTGCCAAGATCTATATTATCTGCTTCTCTTTTTCTCCATCCTATGCCCCGAATTTATTGTAGCCCTCTGCAGTCAGAATATATCACTCCACCACGGGAGTGGAGCAGCCCTTTTACATAAATTTCTGCATTGTTAGATTGCTAACCAAAGTGCATATATAGGAAAATTTTTTCCTGTGTGTTAAAATATTTTAAAGATTATTATTTTATTTTACCCCTAATATCTCTGAGAGATAGAGACTTTTAAAATTACACATTACCTCCATGTAAATGAGATTTGAAATGGCCATGATGACCATTTCATACAGAACCCAGAAATGTTACAGAAATATGGAAAGTGCAAATAGCTAACCCCTAAAGGTCTTCCAATCTAAGGTTCAATCGTTCCCTTTAATATGATTGAACCAGACTTGGCGTAATCTGACAAATTTAAAAGTCAGATATTACCCACAGTTAAGAAAATTGATAAAAATATATACAACATTAGAGTCAACACCATTATATGGTTAGTAAATGGGATGAATAAATATGTATAAATATAAACATAAAATAAAGGCAAACAGAAAGTACTTTAACAACAACTTTATTTAGGCATTGTCTATATAGCATAGGTAATTTCTTACATATTCCTAGATATACCTTCAAAATGAGGACTGAAGATGATAAGACACTGTATAATTAAAATAGGTGTATAATTTATCTTAGGGCTGTGCTAGACAGATTTTTTCACAATGAAATTTTATGATTTCCATTTTCTGTCTACAGAGGGAAAATAAACAAACATACATGGATGCCATCACACACCTCAGCAGAAACAATGAACTTCTCAGTTATCTTGCCCCTCCCCCTAAAAAGCAATTTAATGCACCACTGGAGGTTGCCTATTAATTGGACTAGAAATAAAGTAGCCTGCGAGGGTAGGCCAGGGAAAACACAGTTCCTGTGAGTGTGTATAGAAACATACACACACACACATAAATATATACAAATATATATGTGTACACATCTGTGGATATAATATTTCACCCACAAAGTAAACAAGCAACACTAGCACGTCTAATTACAGGGCTGTTTCATAAACTGTAAATGCTAACATGGGAGAGGTAAATCATAGCAATTTAATTAATAAAACAGTTTAGACACTTAAACCCATATGTGCACCCCTAGGGGCACCACATCAATAATAGAAGCTTGCAGGCATATTTTAGAAATTTTATGCAATCGTTTGCAGTTCTTGTAGTCAATAATTATTACAAACTGCATTAACTCCTCTCTCGCCATACCCGAGGAGTGACTTTTCATTTGTTAAATGTTCTTTTCACTTTACATGGTCTCTTAGGGTTGTTAGGAGTGGAGGAGCACAGAGTTTCTTTCCCTGAATTGGCAGGACTGGAGGGGGTGAGAGAGCCCGCATCCAACCAAACAGCACAATGTGCGAAGTGAGTACCCTGGAAGAGCAGGAGAACATTCTCCGCGTCCTTTCATTAAGTGGGAGCTGGAGAAGATGACTAATGTCAGAAAATGGAAACTCAGCTTTGAATTTGTGTATTTTTAGATCCTCTTTCTCTTTTGACCTTTTAAAATTACATTGGCGGAACCTTCGTACGTTGCAGGCAGAAATGTGAAATGGTACAATCACGATTTGGAAAACAGTTTAGCAGTTTCTTTAAAAAGTCAAATATAAATTTACTATATAACCAACACTTCCACTCCCACACATCTACTCAAGAGAAATAAAAACAGAAGTCCATACAAAAACTTATACATGAATGTTCATAGTGACATTATTCATAACAGCCAAAAAGTGGATACAACCAAATGTCCATCAATTGCTGAATGGATAAACTGTGGTTTATCCGTAGAATGGAATACAGATCATCAGTGCAAAGGAACAACTACTGACACATGCTATGACGTGGATGAATCCTAAAAATATGCTAACTGAGGGTGGGAGGGGAGTGAGGGGTAAAATCTACCTATCGGATACATTGTACACTGTTCTGGTGATAGGTACACTGAAAACCCTGACGTCAGCATGATATAATTCACCCATGTAACAAAACACACTTGCACCCTCTAAATTTTTTGAAATTAAAAAATACATATATTAACTGAATAAAGCCAGCCACAATAGACCATGTGTTGTATGATCCATTTATGTAAAATGTCCAGGAAAAAACAAAGTTGTAGAGACAGAAACTAGATTAATGATGCCTGGAGATGGGAAAAGGAACCAGGGCTAACTGTAAACAGGCATGAGGGTTCCTGTTAGGGGGACAGAAATGTTCTGAAACTGGATTGTGGTAATGGTGGCACAACACAGCAAATTTACTAAAAGTCATTTACTTGTATGCTTAAAATGGGTGAATTTTATTTTATGTAATTATTCTTTGATAAGTTGTTTAAAAATTATGCCCATAATTTTATTGATGGTCCTTATCATTCCTGAAAAACAAAAAAGAATTCATGTTGAATTATATCTGTATAAAGAGAATTGGTGGATGGGGAAGTGTTTTGTCACTGTGTAGCACTAAACTTACCCAAATGTAGTTTTTTGTAATTGTGATCATCACTGGTACAGTTTGCATATAGTCAGATCCACAGTTACCAAAGGATCATTCTCTTCACTTTTGTTCTTCCCATCAGAGAGGAAACAATCACTACCATTTATTGAGTGCTTACTAACTGCTATGCATGCTACATTGTATTAACTTCTTAATCAGTGTGAGAATCTTTATGTGGTATTTTCATATCCCCACTTACAATGTGTCAGTTGAGCCAAAGAAAAGCTGAATCATGTGCCCAAATTATGCAACAAGTGGTGAAGCTGGGATTTGAACACAGGACTTCAGGCTGGGATTTGAGCAGTGGGTTTCAGGCTGCACTTTGACCTGGCACCATCATTGCTCCCTCTATGACAGGGGCCGAATTCTCTCTTCTGGAATGTGAGATTGGTCTCGTCTATTCGTGGGCAGTTTTGAAGGAAGCAGTGTAGATGGAATGAGCCTTGCTCAGGAGGCAGCATGGGAACAGACAGGCCAGCAGGCAGAGCTGGCTGCCGCGGGGGCCACTCTGCAGACGAAGAGTGGGTGACGCTGACCTTTTTAGTCGCAGGCCTCTGCATTGTTTGACCTCGCATAATTGGCACATATTATTTTTATAATTAAAGAAATAAACTAGAGAAGTATTTTTTCCCTCAGAAAAATAAGTAGGTAACAAAGCTATAATTTTTCTGGGTATGGTTGTTTCTAAATTTACCCAGTTGACCATCTTCAGCAAGAAAAGTTGAACAACTGTTTGACTCACGAGGCCTATCATTCACAGAGGTTGTCAAAACTGAAGAGAAATCAGAACATGAATAAAGGGACATAATTTTAATAGAGATGGAAAATTCTCTCTATGCTGTGAGCCCTGCACTGCCACGGTGTGTGGCTGTTCTCTCTAACAGGCAGCTCACTGCTGCACAACCATCTGTAAAGAGTCGTGCGTCATGGCTGCTGGGGTGTGCTGCAGTCTGGGTGTCTGTCCCTTTCAAACCTCATGTTGAAATTTGATCCCCAATGTTGGAAGCAAGGCCTAGTGGCAGGTGTTTGGGTCATGGGGGTGGATCCTGCATGAATAGATTAATGCCCTTTCTTGGAGGTGACTGAGCTCTCACTCTGTGAGTTCCCAAGAGAGCTGGTTGTAAAAAAGAGCCTGGCAGCTCCCAGCTCTCTCTCTTGCTTCCTCTCTCACCATGTGATCTCTGCACACACCAGCCCCCCTTCACCTTCCACCACGAGTGGCAGCAGCCTGAAGCCCTCACCAGGAGCAGATGCTGATGCCTTGCTTCCTGTACAGCCTGCAGAATCATGAGCCAAGTAAATCTCTCTTCTTTATAAAGTATCCACCTCGGATATTCCTTATAGCAACACAAAACAGACTAAGATAGGAGATTAGGAGTTTTCCTTAAATATTTGGGAGGGTCTTCTGGAAATACTTGCAAATCTATATATTTTGCATATGTAAGACTCAATTTGCAAATAAATTACAAATGTATTCCAAATATTTATTTATCACTTAAATGGAGCATATATTAATCTAAGAGCAATAACATAAAATGGCAGTTTGGTTGTCCATGAAGGCTATATAGACTGAAATAGAGAAGAAATGCATTGACCATAAAAAATGGTGCAGAAAATACTATTTCAATGTCAGTAATAAAAGAAAAATAGAAAAAAAGTTTAAATCAATAAGTATTCTTTAAATTAGATTAAAGACTTACAGTTGAGGAACTTGTCATGACCTGAACCTGCTCTACAGTGAGGACATTGGAATGTCCTCTTCATTATCACATATCCTTACATTCTCTTATTTTCTCACATGTATTGAATCTTCTCTTCCCCTCTCAGACACCTCTGGTCCCTTAACCCTTCTGAACTCCACATTCATCCATTCATCTATCCATCCTCCATCCATCCATCCATCTATATACATCCATCATTTGTCCATTCACCCATCCATCCTCCATCCATCCTTCTATGCTTTCCTAACCTCAGTTGGCTCTTGTTCCAGTATGGATCACATAATTAGACTTTTTAGGGTGTCTTTGCCAGCTCTCCTTGATTCCTCACCCTATTGTCCTTCTGCTGTGCCCTACACAATATAGGTAACAACATAAGCACTCAATAAATACTTGTTAACTGACTGGCTGACCTCCCACCTTGCCACTTCCTATTGAAGACAGTAATAAAACTGTCTTGATTGGATACAGTAAAACCTCCTGAAGTACTTTGGAACAAGGGCACTTGTTCCAGATGACTTGACACTAACTTTCCAATAGGGGTATAACACATTTATACTCAGCCTGTCTGCTTTTAAAAAATACCACTCCCAGGTCCCAACCCAGACCAAGTAATTATTAAACAAGAAATATCTTGAAGTTGGGATCAAGATATCAGTATACATAAAAACTCCCCAGGGATCCTCCTCTGTAGCCTGAATCCCATTTCCATATCCCTCATCCTGGGTAGTGAGAAGAGCAAGACAGTTTCCTCCTACGTTACTGAGATGATGGAAGAGATCTGGATTCTTCAAATTCCTGCTTCACTCTACTAAAATATCTTTTTAGAGCAAGGGTAAGTGAACTTTTTTTCTGTAAAGGGCCAGACAGTAAATATTTTAGGCTTTTGGGTCAAGAAGCAATGTGATCAACTATGCCAGTAGCTGTTCTCATCGCTGAATATCTTGTAGTTGAAAATGTGAAAAACATTCAGAGCTCATGGGCCATGCAAAAGCAGACAGAGCCATGGTTTGCCAATCCCTATTTTAGAGTCACCGATAATCTCCTATTCAACAAATCCAAGGACCTTTTTTGAATGTTTTATACACCATGATCTTTTTGCAACCCGTGATACCATTAATCACTCTTTCACTCTTAAGATTTGACTTTCATGGCATTAAACCATCTTGCTTATCCCACCTGTATCCTTTTACTTCTGTGCCTCATTCATCAGTTCCTGTGTTGTGTGTGCATGTGTATATGTGTGTGTGTGTGTGTGTGTGTGTATGTATGTAGTGTATGCCCTAAGCTACTAGCCAAGTTGCTTCTATGGCCCTGTTGTCAATCAAGCCAGAAATAGTGTTTTTTTAAACCAAGTTGCAGCTCACCACTGGAGCCTGACAATGCCAGCCTTAACTCCCCAGATAAGCTGCTCTCATCAAGCTCTGCAGCTCCTGCCAAGCAGGAAGAACAGCGCTGTCTCCCTCTGTAGTGTGCACTGAAACCTAAGGCCACCTGGCCCAGGTGCTCTGCCTGATTGAAACCCAAGGCCATGCTGTACGACCATCATTGGTGAGAACAGCAGTGGCATCTCATGTTGCCATGCTCTTCCATGCTGCAAGAGCTGATGTTCTTATCAAGGTCAGTTGAATGAACAAAACTTATTTTCCTAATATGGAAAAACTGACATAAAACGTGTACCAAGAATAGTTTTCAATTGCTCAATATATTCAAATCTATATTCAAATGCCATCTCTGCCTCACACGGTTAGTAGCAGGGACAGCTGTGCAGGAGAAACTACGCTTCCAGCTGGGAACTGAGCCTCGGAAAGGACTCTAGCCTGATTTTGAAAATACTAAGCATTCTAATGAAGTTGACTTGATTTACATTTTAACAATACCACACAAATGTACTACATGGCACTTTTTCAATAACCATTTCAACATCATTCATTTTGACACCTCCCATTGTACGAAAAGCAGAAGGAATAAAGCAGCCTTCTGTGATGAGGGGCATGGGGCGGGGAGCTGGATTTCATTTTATTTTCAAATCAGGTAACCTACGCACTCCCTTCTGTGACATGCAGGATTCTCCTGACTGAAATTCCATGATGTTCCTTCCCCACCTGCAGGAACCTTAGTCCTGAGCTGTATCTGCCCGCCTGCGCTCCAGGCCAGCTGTGCAATAATCAACACGTGGTGTCTGACTCTCTGACCCCTTTGGGGCACCAGCGTATCCTACTTCCCCTGCGACCTCAGCAACAGTCAGTCTTGGTGAAAGGTAATGCGCTTCCTCTAATGGAATGACCCAGGCAAGGCTTCTTGCTTCTTATACCTGTGTCCTAGTCAGAGAATGAAGGACCAGTTCCACTTCCCCATTGACAATACCCAGATAAGTTTAAATGTATCTATTTGCATGTTCCTAAGGTTTAAAATGCCAAAAGCCAAGTTCAACATCCCCGTGCACACCACAGTCAACAGTCTGCCTCTAAGAGCCGTAAATAACCCCACTGATAACCCCACTGAAGACTGAATTTCAACTCTGCCTTTGACTCGTCCTTTTCTTTCACAGAGCTGGAAATGTCATGTTTGTGCGCTGACTCTGCTGAATGGCTGTAACCTTATGTCAGCATTAGAAGGGACCATGGGTGGGTCACCTGGTTAGTCCCCATGCAGTCCATCAATCCCCTCTGTTTTTTTCAGAAGTAAATGTCTGTTCAGCTTGTGCCTTTAGTAGCTCCAGCAATGGGAAAGTCACTGCCATTTGAGGCATCATTCAGATTTTTGATAGCGCCATCTTTCTTTCAGTCTATATGGGGAAAAAAAGCTAAAGAAGGAGATTTTTCTTTCAACTGTTATTTCTTATTTAAAAAAAAAAAAAAAAAAACAACAGCAACAACATAAAATGAGCCCAGCAATGTGCTGTAATTAAATGAACCCTGGAGTCAAGGCAAACTTAGACTCATATTTTGCAAACATAGATTTAGCAAAGTTCCATCTTTTTTGTCTTTAAAAAAATTAAAATTTTTGCTTATGTATCTCATTTATTCATTCATTCAACAATTTTTTTCATTCAACAAATTTTTAATGAATATATAATATGTGCCAGGCACACTCCTTGATACTGGGGCTATAGCAATAATCAACACAGACAAAATCCCTGCCCTCATGGAGCTGGCATTCTACTGGGGTGACTGAGAAACAAACAAATAAAGAGTAATTATATAGTATTTATATTATTAGGTGACAGGAGCTATGCAAGAGAAAATAGAGCAGGGAAGGGGAATAAAGAATAAGAAATCAATATTTAAGCAAATATTTGAAGAAGAAGGGTTAAGCCATCAGGATATCTGGAGGAAGAATGCACCAGGCCAGGAGAACAGCAAGTGCAAAGGCCCTGAGGTTGGAGGGTGCCTGGATTCAGGAATGGTAAGGAGGCCAATGTGGCAGGAGCAGACAGAAGAAGGGTGAAAGCAGAAGGAGATGAAGTCAGGGAGGTAAAGGAGATTTCAGCTTTAAATTTGAGAGTTTTGAGCAGAGAAATGACATGCTCTGACCTGCCTTTTAACAGGTTCACTCTGATTGCCATCCTGAGAAATAGAACAAGGGTACTATTAGGGAAACCAGCTAAGAGGATATTTCAAAGACCTAGGTAAGATATAATGGTGGCTAATGTTTGGGTAGCAACAGTGAAGGTAGTTTTGGATTGTGGTTATATTTTGAAGGTAGAGACAAATGGCTTTGCTGACAGATTGCTGTGGGGTATATTAGTTATTGCTTCCTGACAACTTAGCCACAAACATAATGGATTAAAATACACATTTATTATCTTTTGTGGGTCAGAAATTTGAGAGCAGCTTAGCTAGGTAGTTTTGGCTCAGGGTCTCTCATTAGGTTGAAGTCAGGATGTTGTCATGGGCTACTATTATCTGAAGGCTTGACTGGGGCTGGATGATCTGCTTCTAAAATCGCTCATTCACATGGCCGTTGGCAGGAAGCCTCAGTTCCTGGCCACATGGACCTCTCCACTGGGTGCTTGTGTGTCTTCATGATAAGGCCTCTAACTTCCCCAGTGTTATGGTCTGATATGTATCCCCCACCCAAATGCATATGTTGAAGCTCAAAGCCCTAATGTGATTGTATATGGACATATGACCTTTATGGACATAATTAAAGTTAAATTAGGTCATAAGGACAGGGTCCTGATCCAATGGGATTAGTGTCTTTAAAGAAGAGACACCAGAGAGTTCACTCTCTTTTCTACCAGTGAGAGGGTGGCCGTCTGTAATCCAAGAAGAGAGCCCTCACCAGAACCCTACCCTGCTGGACCTTGGTCTTTCTAGCTTTCAGAACTGTGAAAAGATAAATTTCTGTTGTTTAAACTACCCAGTGGCTTCTGTTATGGCAGCCAGAGCACACAGAGTGAGAAAAGAGAGAAACAAAGAGGAAGTCACAGTGCCTTTTATGACCAAGTCTTCAATGTTGTAGATCTTCACTTCCATTTTATTTTATTTATTAGAGGCAAGCCAATAAGCTCAACTCTCACTCAAGGGGAGGGAAATTAAGCTCCACCATTTGAAGGAAGGAGTATCAAAGAATTAGTGGGCGTATTTTAAAACCACTTAGAGGGTGTGAGGGTGTGAAAGAAATAGAGGCAACAAAAAAAAAAAAAATCATGCCAAGATTTCTGGATTCAGTAGCTGGAGGAACAAACAGAACTAGCATTAATAGAAATGTGGGCAACAATAAATAAGTAGGAATATCAGTTTAGTTGTGGACGTGTTCAATTTGAGCTGCCTAAAACATGTCCAAATGGAGATGACAAGTAGGCAGTTGAACATGCGAATCTGGAGTCAGGTGAGTAGTCTGTGCTATACATACAAATTTTGGTGTTGTCAGCATACAGATTACATTTGAAGAGATGAGATTTAGTGTGGAAAGAAGGGAGAGGAGAGGAGGGGAAAAAAGGGGAGGGAAGGGGGAACGAAGAGGTCAGGCCTGAGCCCTGGGATCTTCTTACACTAAGGGAAAGAGGTATGAGGAGGAACCAGAAACGGAGTTGTCATAGGGGTAAAGAAAACCAGGAGAGTAATATTTTGAAAGCTGATTGTAGACAGTGTTTCAAGGAATACAAAGTGATCAGCTTTATCAAATGCCACTGATGATACAAGATGAAGACTGAAAATTGACCACTGGATTTCGTAATGTGGAGGTCATTGGTGACCTTGATGAGAACAGCTTTAATAGAGTGTTAAGAGGAAAGCTTAATTGTATGAAATTTAAGAGAGAATGAGAAAAGAGGAATTACTGAGATGATTAAGGTCATCTGGTATATATTTTCTCACATTCACTCTTGACTGAGATTTCTTTATAGAGTCACTGATCATCTCCCAGTTGATAAACCCAGGGGATTTTTTTTAATGTTTTATACGCCTTGATCTTTTGACAGCCCAACACCACTGATATTCTTTCTCGAGCCTGTTCAGCAGTTTGCGTATGTCTGTGTGTGGTGCATGTGTGTGGGGGGTGTATGCAGTGTGTGCGTGTGTGAGCACATGTGTGTGTCTGGTCCCTGTTGCTGGCCTGAGCTGCCTCTGTGGCCGAACTATCTGTCAAGCTCGAGATCTGCTTATTTTCTTAACCCAATTGCGGCTCAGCACTGGAGCCTCTTTGGAAGAGTCTTGTTGGAATGCGAAGCAGAGGAACGGGATAGTCGGTGGAGGGAAAAGTAGCGTCAAGAAAAAGTTCCTTTCGGATGGGAGAAATACTGAATGTTTGAATACTGACATAGCAAAGATTAACGCAGTAGAGAAAATGATAGTGCAAGGGAGAGAGAAGGGGGCATCAACTGTTGTGATGAACACACTAAGGGAGATAATATGAGCATTCATTTGTTAAGTCCCATTTGTTAGATATCCTGTGAAATACTTCAAACACATCATCCCATTTTGTTCTACCTGTGGTCCTATAAGGTAAAGCATTATACTCATGTTGTGGGTGCTGATTCTGAGGCTACTTGGGTTAAGTAATGTGCCCAAGGTCACCCAGGTAACAAACAGTGGGGCTGACACTCATGTCTGCCTGACCCCATAGCCCCTTCACAGCCCTGGCACTCACCAGAATGCAACGAGCATCTTTTTTTGCTTCTTTCATCTTTCCTTCCGAAGTAGCTGTTACAGCATGGTGCATAGAGAAAATGCCTAATAAATGCTTGCTAAGTGAGGTTTTTTTTTAAGTGAAGATGAAAATTTATTTAGAAAATGAGTTTAAATATCTAACTGTTTTTGATTCTGTCCTTGAAAGATACACTGCTATTAAAGAGTTCCCCCTAAATTGTATCTTTCTTTCATAAAATTAAAGTAATTCAGGACATTATCACTTAATTTTGGTAATTTAAAATTAGATTCTTTAATGTACACTTTCATACTCCACAGCTAGGCAATTCAATTTTTAGAGTAAAATTTCTAACATTTCTACAGCAAATGATTATTTGTCTAGAATCATTAGGTATCAGAGAATCTGGTTGGTTAAATAATATGAATGAAAATTTTATGCCATCTGAAGTTTACCAGTTTTCAAAGAAAATAAACTCAAAAACTATCCTTAACACCAACACTCACCCTAGGATCTTGCTTTGCTGCTTTTCAATGAGGTAGTTCATGGTTCCTTCAGTGCCTCAGGGCTGAGGTTATGAAAATGAATTACCATCATGTGTTTCTATGCTAAAGAAGTCTGGCTATTTAATCTTCTTGGTTTTTGGAATTCTGAATCAATGGAATTCTGAGTCAATGTCAGAAGAAAGTTTTATTAATATTAGAAAACAAATACAGGAAACCAAAGCAGCCCGGAGGTATGCACACATGTGGAGGATACTGCACATCATTCTGAGTGGACTTCAGTGAGCCCAGAAAGTGGGTCCAGAGAGCAGCAGGCTTTTTCAGAAGCAGAAGCAGTGGGTTCTTCCCAGACTGGCATTTCTGCCTTGGATGTCTGGAGGGTGGGAAGGTTTTGCATCAAGCCATGTTCTTTGTCATCCCTGTAATCTTACAAAAATAATAACCACTTCTGTGGCATCTCATTTGAGTCCAGCACAGCAATAAAATTTCTATGTGTGTAGTGGGGCATTTTTACAGCAATGCTGTACAGAATGACACCGTCCATTCTGACAATCCTGATACATTAGGCAATAAGGGCCATTCTGTTGAAACTTTCCCTTCTTTGTCTCACCCCAAAGGCAACTATGCTGGGAAAGTCTGAGCCAAATTAGTTAAACTACTTTTGAGTTCTCTATGAACATCAGGGAGAAAAAAACTACACTTTCTCTTTATTAAAAAAAAGTGTCAAGAATTATTTTCTTTTTAACTATGGCATTATAAAGTAATAGCACACTTGACTGCGTTTAATTTTTTTCTAATTTTTCCCTTAGCTTTGTAAGTTCACTTTTTAAAAAAAAAAAAATATTTGAAATTTATGCTAAGCTGTTCAATAAAGCTAATTTTTAATGATATTCAAGAGATTTTTCTTCGGTTCCCTAGTTGATGTCAGTGCTCCTCAATGAGGAAGGAAAAATCAATTCAATTATCAAAGCACGGTTAATTGCTTTCAAGATTAGGGTGATTTAAAGAGCAGCAAACTATTTTATCTGTACTCAGCAATTTTGGCTGAGGATATTCTCCTAAGCACACTCGAAAGAGAAGTTTAAGATTCCATCAGTTCACTTCTGACATCCTTCCCAGCTCTCCCCTCACTTGTCATTAATAGAGGTAATGGCAGGGGCTCTTGTACCAAGGAGCCACAGCACGGGGGCGTTATTTTCAACTAGTATTATCTGTTTCATCTCTCAAAAGACGGATATTTTTAGATCTTGGTGCTTGGCGCTCCAACTATTTGAATATTTAGTCAAAGTAGTTTCTTGAACATGCATAGAATAGAGCGAAATCTCAATTACGCTAAGAATTCTCCCACTTCATGTATTTGCTGATGACTAGAAGTCTTTTACCAGTGTCACTTGAGTTTAGTTCAATTTTTGCAGCTCGTATCATGTTGGAAGAACATTCTAGAAGCTATTAATATGAAGATGAGTAAGATAGGGCTCCTGCTCTTGGGGAACTAAGAGTCAAGAAGGAAGGAGAGACAAGCACACAAATCATTTCATTTTCAGGGGTAAAAAGCAGTTAGGCCCAGTGGAGGTGGCCGTGTGAGCAAAGCCAAAGAGACATGAATCAGCTCAGTGTGCACCTGAAACTCTCTGTTTGGATTATTGGGGCATGAACTACAAGTCAGAGGGTGGGAAGTGAGGTGAGGAGGCTCTTGTGCTAAACATCAAGCAACGTCCTGCAGGCCGTGGGGAACCTCAGAAAGGTTTTAAATGGGGATGTGAAATGTATGTAGAACATGTTTTAAATTTTAACATTTTTGATGATTATAAACATAATATATGCATCGTAGAAATTGTGGAAGTTACAGAAAATTATGGAAAAAAATAATTAGATATAATCTCACCACCCAGAGACAACCAGCACTGACACTAACATTGTGCTGTTTCTCCTAACAAGTTTTCATATGCGTGTGTGTATACATATAATAATGCATATGTACTTATATATAATACGTATAATGAATGTATGTATGGTGCTGTTTTTCTTAACAATCTTTTGTTATATATACATATATATGTATATTATGCACATGTATATGTAAATTAATGATATGAAAAATGTATTTTCTTAACAGATGATCCATGGAAGGGGGAGAGTAGCCTAACTGAGAAGATGCTTTGGCAAGTCCACTGAAGGGTGGGAGTGAGCCTCTAACACTGCCCGTTGTGGAAGAAAGAAGAGGATAAATTGCTACAAAGGAGGGCCAGGAGGGAGCAGCTGAGCTCTAGGTGGGGAAAAGGGTCAGGACAAGGAAAACAACTATTGGAATGGTTGGTGTTTAACTGGGATTTATTAGGTCGGTTGCTGTGTGATGTAAATATACTCCTCTCTCTCCTTGAAATTGCTTAAGTAGATTCTACATTGTTCATTCATGTGTATATGCCAGTAAACTTTGGGGACAAAGTAAAAAAATAAACAAAAAAGGTGGAATAATATTAGACATCCAGGAGATATCTGAATAAAAGAAGAAATAAATATTAATTTACCTTATTTGTGGAAGAAATATACTATAATTAGGGAGGGCATATATCACTTATGTCTCTTGTTTCTGGACATATATCTTATTTTTCTAAAATCCATATTTGGAACTATTTATTTCTAATTGTCAAAAATCTGAGATGAGAAATTTAAACACCTTTTATTTCCCTTTGTGCCAACACTTCCTGTACTTCTAGCTTTTGTTGATATAATCCAGAATTTTAGACCTAGATAATTTTTAAAATTGATCTTACATATCTTTTATGTCAATAATTATTTTATATTTGAATTACATTCTATAGCTGCATTAAGGTATACTTAACTCTGTGTTTTTCTAGTTTCATTATTTAGTTTTCATGTATAAAATAAGAAATATATATGTGTGTATGTGTGTGTGTGTATGATTTCCTGTTCTAGAATTCTTCATTTTGATTGCATTTCTATTGAATAGATGATGGTAAATGTCTTTGAGTTAGCTTTTTTCAGAATGAACCATGATAGCTAGTCTTTACTTAGCACTTAACATGTGCTAGTCACTGTTCTTTATCCTCATTAACTCATTTAATCTAGACAATAACCCCATGAGTAAGTTACTACTGTCATCTATGTTGTACAGACAATAAAGCTATGATAAAGAACAGTAGGTAACTCACCTGAAATCCCACAGCTGTCAAGTGGCAGAGCTGGGGTTTGAACCCTGTCATTGCAATGCCAAAACCCACATGCTTGGCCATTTCATTCTACTGTGTGGTATAACTTAGGAACCCTGGCATACCCAAGAAGACTTTTATTGTTACCACCACTTTTAAACAATAAAAGTAGGTACAGGCCGGGCGCCGTGGCTCACGCCTGTTATCCTAGCACTCTGGGAGGCCGAGGCTGGCGGATTGTTTGAGCTCAGGAGTTCGAGACCAGCCTGAGCAAGAGTGAGACCCCGTCTCTACTAAAAATAGAAAGAAATTATATGGACAGCTAAAATATATATAGAAAAATTAGCCAGGCATGGTGGCGCATGCCTGTAGTCCCAGCTACTCGGGAGGCTAAGGCAGTCGATTGAGCCCAGGAGTTTGAGGTTGCTGTGAGCTAGGCTGACGCCACGGCACTCTAGCCCGGGCAACAGAGTGAGATGCTGTCTCAAAAAAAAAAAAAAAAAAGGTAGGTACAATCGATTAAAATTGAGAACTGAAAAGTTTTCACTGAATTTGTCAACTAGGACATCATTGAATGCTAGAGCTATTTTTGGAGGAATCACAGAGGCAGAACCAGGTTAGTGTTGGTTGAAGATGAGACACTAACTAGAGTGTGTTCTAAGTTCAAGGAAGAGAGTATGTTTAGATATATAAATATATACCTATCTGCCTATCTGAACACATACATTATGTATATTAGTGTGTGAGCATGTGGCATATAGATATTACCTTTCCTGTAGACAGATTGAGACAGAAAGTTATAGATGTATGATGGGAGAGAGCCTCGCCTGTTTACAAGTATCATAAAAAAGGGAGAGAGAAATATAAATAACTGATGCTCTAAGCCCCAGGGCAGTTAGAAAGTAGTAGAAACAAGAGCATCAGGAGAGAACTGGCCTTGAATAGAAAGGACCACTCTTCTCCTGAGCAGGCGAAAAACTGGTTCAGGTGGGCCCAGGTGGGGTCTACAGCTGGGGAGGGCCAGAGGCTGCAATGCCACCCCACAGCACGGTGTGCCAAGTTTGTCTGTTGCAAGTAAGAGGCACAGGGGTTGGATGAGGGCTTGATGGGGGAGATGGGGAACGCTTGGGAGACATTTTGAGGAGAATGGGAGGTGCTAGAGCAGAGAGTAAGGAAAGATGGGCCAGCAAGTTGTGCTGCAGGCTTAGTGGAGACTGGAGACCAGGTATTTGAAGGGCATGTTTTTCAGTGGTTTTCTGCAGTTCTGCTACCATCTTAATATTTATTAAATATTATTACATCTGAGGCTTGGAACTAAGTACTCTTTAGGCAGTATTACATTTAACAACTCCATAAGGCAGGAGTCATTACTTCCACTTTTAAGACTCAGGCATAGGAATTTAAAAATACTCCATATCCACAGCTATTAAGAATAGGAGTAAGAAAGTGAACCATGGAACTTAATATTCCCCCTGCCCAGTACCTGAAGCAGGCTAAAATCAAAACACCTTGAATTCAGAATATATGATAGTTGACTGGATGTATCAGAAGAAACGGTGTGAGGAAACACCACCTGAAAACAAGGCAAGTGGTGTGCTAAGTGATGAGGACCGTCATGAATCTTCTCTAACAAGAGCTTCAGGCAGAGCTCATAGCTAAATGATTGAGTTACACGTGATGAAAGGTGTTTACAGAATTGCTTACACAAGCACCATGCAGGCAAGTTTTCCTACTAGTCTATGTTTTTCCCACCACCTGGATTGAACTTCTTATCTGTAATTGCAATTTAAAATCTTCCCAAGCTCCAAGCTTGGCTCCCACCTCCTCCTTGAAGCTTTCCAACATTGTTGTGGCTGGAAGAAATCTCTCTTTTTTCTGTGCTCTCCAAACCCTTAGCTTGTTCCACTCATTGCACTTAGAGATCTCATTGTGATGTGCCGGAAGCATGGGTTAATATTCGAGTATTGGCTTAATCATTGACTAATTTTGTGACCTTAGAAAAGTTACTTATCCTCTTTGAACCTCATGATCTTCACCTGTGAAATGGAAAATAATACCTGCCTCTATTGTTGCTGTGAACACTACAATATTGACTATAAGTAAAATGCTCTTCCTCGTCCTTCTTATAATTGCTTGTGTTTGGGTAAGCTAGTCTACTAGGTGCAAGTTTCGTGAAGGCAGACATCACTCTTTGTGAATCCTTACAGGACTCCAAACACATAATACTCAATAAAAATTAAAATGAATATGTAATCTGTCTGTGTCCTTTTTATGCAAATAGAGACTATGGAAATAATTAGAAACTCAGGGTTATTTCCTTAGTTATGTTAGCTGTTTTCTCTTATAATCTTGTTCTTAGTTCATTTTTCATTAAAGCCCCTCTAAATAAAATAAAGCTAGACTATGTTTAGTCAATCACCAACACTGGATTAGTAGTGATTTTAGTTATGAGATTTTTATTGTGTATGTCCTACAATGCCAGTACAGTTATAAAATATCTGCACATTCATGTTGGCATATATTTTACATTATACATGTAAAGTACTTAGAACAGTGCCTGGTACACAATAACTGCTTAATCAATGTCAGCTATTATTATAATTATTAGTGCAGAAAACGATGATTAGGAATATTTTGTTGTTTTAACTAGGTCCTTTTGTTGTAAGCAATGAAAAAGAACTCTGTTTAGCTTAAGCAAGAAAAAAATATATGTTGAAGTGGTTCCTTATATAATAGTTTACAGAATTAGAGGAAGAACAGAAAACTCAGGACAGGCATCTTAGTGGCAGATAGTATAGAACATCTCTGGAGGGCATTGCCATTGGATGTCTACCTCCAACCATTATTCAGGAGCAATCTGTGGTCAAGATTTTTTTTCCCAGTAAAGAGAATGTTTGGCTTCGAATGGGTTTTGCGCCCACCCAGGGGAGCAGGATCTCCTGACTGGCAGTCCCTCTGAGTCAAATACCGGGAAAGGCGATGAGTAGTCAAAAGGAACATATGTCCCCTACACAATTTAGATGAGAAACGACTCACCATTATGTGGTGCTTTGCTTTGTGAACTTTTCTAGATCCCAGCTGTGTTTTTTAATTACCACTTCCCGGTTTATGAGAATAAAAATGTGGGGAATCATAGACTACAAATGTGGACTTTGTTCTGACTAATGAAAGAATTTTGTCAAATGTTAACTAAGGGAATAGATACCCTACAGCACAAAAGCTCAGAGCCGTAGGTTATTAAACAGAGATGGTCATGTGCAATTAACCTCATAAATATATTATTGTTTTTCTCTGCATTTGACAATTAGATTTTTATTGATTATTACCTGTGGCACAAAGGTTTTAGGCAAAGTCTGTTCAGTGACAGGCAAATATATGGAATACATCCTGTAAGGCTCTTGCATTCATTCGTTCATTCATTCATTCAGCAAATGCTGATTACAAGCCATGGGCTGGCGATGGGGAGACAAATGTGAAAAGCTTACAGACCAACGATGAAGAGAAAACACACTCGTAATCACCCTGCTAAGTATATGGCTACAGAGGAGGATAAATTCTCTGAAGGAAAAGTAAAGTTCCTACACAAATATACGTGGAAATTCTACCTAATGTTGAGTAATCAAAGAGGGCTTCTCTGAACAAGTGAGGGGTGATGACAGTGACGGTGAACATGAAGATATGGATTCAAGATATATTTTAGGAGACAGAATCTATAGGACTTCATCCCACTTGATTGTAAAAAAAGGTGACTCCCGGGTTCCTGCCATGAGAAACCTGGTCAGTGGTGGTGCCACTAACCGAGACACAGTCACCAGAGCAGCAGTCGATCCAGAAGGAATGGTGAAGTGTTAAAGTTGTTAAACTTGAGATGCTGTATGATATTCAAGTGGAGATGTCATACAAGAAGTAAGATACATAGGTCTGAGCATAGGAGACTGGGACAAAGACACATATTTGGATGTTGTCACACACAGACATTAATTGATGTTACGGACAAGGGTGAGATTGCTAAAAGAGGAAGTGTGGGATGAGATGAAGTAGGAACTCAGGGCTGAGCAACTTCAGGTATTCCAACTTCAGGTATTAAGTGGAGGAGGAGGAACTGAAAGAAGCGATTGAGAAAGAGTCTCCAAAGACATATGTGGACAGAAGAATGTGCCAAACACAAGATAAGAAAATGAGAAACACCATAAAAGACACTATAAAGTAGTCTGGAAATTTAGAAGAGAGAAATGATGTCCACTGTGAAAACAGCTTTAGACAAATAATTGTTTTAGAATACACCTACTCTTTCCAGCCTATCCTGAATAGGAATCAGCTTCCATTCCTACATGTAAATATATACATGTAACAACTTGCTTTTTCAGAACATATTGGTGGCTTTGTAAATCTTGGAAAACCAGAGGATAAGACAACACCTCTGGATGACAAAGGGTCAGGAATCTCTCCTAACTCATTTAATGACATGATTAGGGGAACCGACTTGTGTTAGGAGGCAGCTAGGAAAGTTACACTATCTTTGTAAAAAGCATCTCTCTCTGCATTGGGCTTGGACCAGGCCCTTTCTCACCTCTCTTGGGTGAAGAATACAATGTGCCGTTATGTTGTCTTAAAATCCAGACTCTCAAAGGCCATGGCCTCTAGGAAAAGGAAGGAAGGTTTCCACTGTCTGTGGCTTAGACATCATGGAGGAGACAGCATGTGAGCTGCAATCTGAACCATGGGTAGGCTGGGACCTGCGGAGACAGGAGTGAGAGAAACACAAAGATGTCTGCAAAGATGTCTGCAGGTGCGAACATGCGCATGTGGAACGGTGGAGGATGATCAGAGAGGACAGGGAGGTGCTTATAGCGTCAGGAGCCTGAATTTGGAGTGAGATAAACCCTAGCCATTAAATCCCAGGCCAAGAACTTTGCCCGGAAGCAGTAGGGGAGACAATATTCTTGGGGGTGGGGATGGGGGGTGGGTCTGGCCGGGTTTTTTTGTTTAATTGATCTGTATTTTACTTTTCTCTGTTGCTACCTCTTGATAGGGGCAGTGAAAAGTCAATCCCCGAGAAAAGTAACATCTGGGAATGATGCTGCCTCGTCCAAAAAAGACTAGTGATGAGGAAGAGGGAAGAGTACCAGCAGAGAGCTGGTGGTAGAGGGAGGTAGCATGCAGGAAGGGCTGCATTGCCATGTGCCCACACCAGGGACTACAGGCCTGGGTCATCTCCCACATCTGACGGTTTGCTGCCTGTGGCCTCTGACCGAGAAGGGAATGAAACAAAACTCTGTTCCTCCAAGGACATTTGCTATCACTTCACTCCTCAGAGCGTGTCTGCCTTTTGTTTCCAAACTCCTTCTAGCCCTTCCCGAAGTCCTCAGGGAATATTTTCGAGTAAGGAAATGCCATGATTAAGCTGAGTTATAGAAAGATTACCAAGCAGCGGGTCTTGGGATGGAATGAGGGAAGGATGGCTGGAAGTAGGGACATAATCAGGAGGCTCTTGTAAGAGACCCGGTGAGAGAAAATTCCAGCTTCAACCAGGGAGGGATTAAACAAAGAGACAAATTCAGAAAATATCACAGAAATGGAAATGAAACAAATTGCTGGCTGATCAGATATGAGAGCAAGAACAGTGAGCAGGGACCAGCCAACCTGGTTTTAGCAAGGACAGACCTGCTCCTGGGACACCCTTCAGTCCCAGTAATTGGCCACCCTTAGGAGGCGGTGAAGGGCATAAGATCTCAGTTCTGGATGGTTCAGAGGATTATTGTGTCTTTAACAAAAACAGGATGCACAGGCAGAAAGAGGGCTGCAGGAGAAAGATAACCAGTTAGAGCTTTGTCGTGTTAAGTTTGAGGTTCCTGCCGTGCAGTTGGCCTACCCGAGCTCACAGCAGACTAGGTCAGCATTAGAGTGACAGGTGGGGAGTGGCTCACCTGGAAGGCAGCTAAAATTCTGAGATTAGGTAAATTAGCCCACAGAGAGAGCTTAGAGAGAACAGTAATAAGGAAAGCAGAGGGGTCCGCGAGTGGCCCCCTTTAGGGGACAAGGGAAAGAAGAGGCACCTGAGAGGGAGACCAAGAAGGAGAAGACAGTAGAAGAAAAGGCTGAACGGAAGAAAGAATAAAGGAGCATGCAGCCAGCTGTTCTGCAATGTTCCAAGGTTAAGGAGGGAAGATTAAAAAACAGAAGATTACAAAATAAGAAAAGCCCTTTGGATTTGGTGACTAGAGTGTGGCAGAGAAATTTCAGCGGTAGTAAGGGTTGACGCTCTGCATTAAGAGACTGAAGAGTAAATGGGCAGGGACGAAGAGGAAGCACAAATGTGGACTCTCGAGGAACTTGGCCATGAAGAACAGGAGGAAGATAAACTGAGAAGTGACGTCAGCATTGCACTCACTTTTAAAACACCAGTAGACAATCGATAAGCCACCTTTATAAGGAAAAGCACTATATAAAATTACAAAATATGTACCAGTAACTACTTACAAGACTTGCTGAGTTACCGGCTCACCTCCAACCCACTATGCCTTAGGTTTGTGAACAGATAACTAATTTCCCAAGGTTTCCTCAGCCTCCCCCAGACCACTTTCTAGAATTCTGAGCTATGAATCAAACAACCATTCTTTTGTGGTGCAACATTGTGATTCCCCCCAATTATCTAAAGCAGCATTGCCCAATAGAACTCACCACAAGGACAGAATTATTCTATATGAGTGCTGTCAAATGCCATAGTCACGAGCTACCTGGGGCTATTGAGCACCTGAAATGTGGCTAGTGTGATGGATGGACTGAATTTTTAATTTTAATTAATTTTAGTTTAAATAGCCACATATGGCTAGAGCCTAACATATTGGATAGTGAAGGCCTAAAGAATTAGCATGAGATTCTCAGAAAGCTCCAAACCCAAATTAATTTAGAATAATCGCATACCATGTGGTATATTTTGTTGGACCCTGAAACAGACAAGTTCTTGAGTAAATTAGCTGCCAAAATGTTTTACCACATGAACACAAATGAAAGAAAGCTACATTGGCTGCTACTATGGTAACTGTCTTGGCAGAGTATTAGTTTCACCACCAAAGAAAAATGTTTCTGAAAAGGTTAGTTCCATTTTCTGTTACTACTCAAAGTAGCTCCAAATGTGTCAGGAGAGACTCACTGAGTGGGAGAAGGGTTTGGAAGCATAATGGAAACAGATCACTACATATAGAACTGGTGTGTGCCTGCATTAGTCCTAACTGGTTACCTGGTTTAAGTAATTATGGTGGAATAAAAGCTGCCAAAGGCTAGACAAAGCAAAGCTTATTACCTAAATAACACTGCTTAAAAATGAAAAGTTGCTCTATTGGCTCCAAATGTTAATAAAAATTGGGTATCAAATTTCAGAAAAATTGGCTTTCTGTTCTTTGACTAAGTCAAAGTATTTCCTAAGTAAAAAAATATTTTTTTTTCTTGTACAGAGATTTCAATTCTGATCCCACTGTGGATATAGGCAAAAACAAGATTGGAACTTAATAAGATGCCAAAGGGAGAAATCATCACTACCATAGTTTCTTAACTGAAGACATGAAATTACAAATCATTGCCCTTTAATTCATCAGTGTCATCATTTTTATCTGAAGGTGAAAAGACTATTTTCTTGAGGCACACAGAATTGACTGATGCGCAGAGGAGAGGAGGATTGTAAAATGTTAGTGGGTAATACTGCCACTAATTGCTCAAATAGTTGGAGAGCATTTTAATCTAAAACCCTAGACAGTCACCTCAGTACCAAAGATGCCTTTGTCATAAGCAAAAAATATGGATGACTCAGAACCAATATTGCAAGTATGGTGAAAATTTAAAAAGAAATCACTGCATACCATGGTATAGTATAAAAGACATTGAACTAGTGGACTTGGATTCTGGTCCTGATCATAACATTTATTAGTTACAAAGTAAAGCTAACACAACTAAGCAATCTGAGCCTCAGTTGGCTCATTTATAAAATGAGTCAGATTCTAAATTAATGGCAATAATTATGATCACAATTACCATAGGTCCAGATGATTTTCTGGACCCTGATTTTCTATTGAACGGGCAACCTCTCACATACATTACATTAATGATTCTCTGAAGAAACATTTACATGTTAAAAGTGGCACCAAGAAATCTGGCAGTTCCTCAATAAGTTGAACATAGAATTACCATATAACCCAGCAATTCCACTCGAAAGAATTGAAAACATGTTCAAACAAAAACTTGTATGAGAATGTTCATAGTGTCACTGTTCACAATAGCCAAAAGGTGGATAGACAAATTGTGACATATCTATACAACAGAATGCCATTCAATCTATAAAGGAATGAAGTATTGATACGTGCTGCAACCTGGATGAACTTTGAAAACATTATGCTAAGTACGGAAGCCAGACACAAAAGGCCTTATGTTATATGATTCCCTTTATATGAAATGTATAGAACAGGCAAACCCACACAGATAGAAAGAGGATTTGTGGTTGCCAGGGGCAGGGGAGAGGGGTAGCGGGGAGTGACTGCTAATGGGTATGGGGTTTCCTTTCGGGGTGATGAAAACATTCTGAAACCAGATGGTAGTTTGTACAACATTGTGAATGTGCTAAATGCCACCTAATTGTACACTTTAAAATGGTTAAAATGGTAACTTTTATGTTATCTGTATCATACCACAATAAAAAAAAATACTGTAAAAAGAGTAGAACCGCCTGTTTAAAAATTGACTAAGCTCAAAAAAACAAAATTCTCATTGGGTGAACAGCATTTCACAGAATACTAATCCAGTCATTTACACTAAGCATTCTCTAGAGCTACACCTTAGGTATGAAAAGAAGACAATGAATTAACTAGATCAGCGGTTCTAGCCATGAGGTCAGACACACTAGTGTCTTTCAATCAGTTGTATGAAAAGTGAAGAAATATTAATGCATGTGGGAGCTTGGAATTGGGTATAGTCTATAGTCCATCTTGCCCATGGGAAAGTCCCAAACTCAAAACCTAGCTACCTAGCAGGAAGCATCTTCATGGGAAAAGGGTTTGGAATTACTCATCTAAATAATTCAGTATGAAATAGCTACAGCCCATAAGCACCCCAGTTGGTTCCAGAATAATGTCATGGCAGTTTTCTTAAAGCAGAGAACAGCACAAAACCATCACTAAGAAAATTTAAACAAATATGAGTAATAGGCCAATACCCTTTTCCATGTATGTTCCAGGATATATCAAGGGATTTAAAAACAAATCTTCCATCCCACCCATTGGAATTCTACAATGAACAGGCCACAGAGTGCTTTAATAATCTCTAGCAGTTATCCACAGCCTGCCAAAGACCAGAATGAGAGCAATCCAGTTGCACATGCAACTCAAGCAAAATGGAAGAAGCAAACCAGGGAAAAGGAGAAGAAAATGTCAGAGGCAGCAAAAGAGTGATTCAACAGTTTGGCCTTATCACTGGAATTTTTTTCCTAGTGAAAATTTTCAGCATGGGTATGACTAACTTCTCAATGTGTGGATCTTCTCTTCTAATATACAACTTGCACTAAAAGCTTTAGCATTAACTCAGGACACGTTTGAAACTGTCTTCCACCTCCTTGAATAACAAACTGAAGGATCTCTCAAATAGTGAATCAACATTTGCCTTCTCACATATAGCTAAATTTGTACAATTTTCAAGTAGATGTTAAAATTCAGGAGTACATTTCATTCCCTATCCTGATTTTAGATCTTTTAGACTCACACATCCCCTGAGACTAGTTTAGGTACTTTAAGAAAGTCATTCATTATACATCCTGGGCTCCATGTAGCGCTTCAGTCAAAATGGAAATACTCAAAGGATCTGAAAGAGCTGAGAATGTGTTGGGTAATCCTCTTACCCCAATGCAATCCAATGCCCCAGTGCAATATTTTTCAATTGAAGGATATGGCATACACACTAAGCATTTAAAACACTGAGTTGGGTAAGAGATGCTTTATGTGGAACTTTCCCCTCTTCTTAAAGCTTATTTTCTCCGTTCATACAAAAAGCAGACTTGGTGAAAACCTCAGGCAGTCCTATAGATTTGAACCTTCACTCAGAGAAGAGAGACATCTACTGGTAGACAAAATTAAAAAATTTAGAAAATATGTATATTTATAGATATATCTATAAATATATATTTCTATAAGTACATGTGAATACTACATACACAGTAGTACATACTTATACATATACATATATATAATGTATATTGTATATACATACATACAGGCATGCACACACTCTAATTGCACAAAACAGGTACTCAACCGAAGGCATTTTGTAGATATTAAAAGGGACACAGTTAAAATCTACTTTCTTAATCCAGAGACCATGACCTGAAGCAGTAATGTGCAAAGAAATGATCCACCCAAGCACAGTTGGTTGATGTGATGCAGAGAAAATGCAACTCCAAAAACTCTGTTGATGAATAAGGTAATTATACAATTTGTTTCTCACTCAAAATTTCAATATTATTTCAATACCCTTCAAAATAGCAACAAAGAAAATAAAATACCTAGGAATATATTTAACTAAGGAGGTAAAGGACCTCTATAGGGAGAACTACGAAACACTGAGGAAGGAAATCACAGAGCATGTAAATAGGTGGAAATCCATACCATGCTCGTGGATTGGAAGAATCAACATTGTTAAAATGTCTATACTTCCCAAAGTGATCTACAGATTCAATGCAATCCCTATTAAATTACCAACATCATTTTTCACAGATATAGAAAAAATAATTTTACGATTTGTATGGAACCAGAGAAGACTCCGTTTAGCAAGAGCAATTTTAAGCAATAAAAACAAAATGGGAGGTATTAATTTGCCAGACTTCAAACTATACTACAAGGCTGTGATTATTAAAACTGCTTGGTATTGGCACAAGTGCAGGGACACAGACCAGTGGAACAGAACAGAAAATCCAAATATAAAACCATCCTCATATAGCCATCTAATCTTTGACAAAGCA
>CM052440.1:94935975-94998174 GCA_028533085.1 Varecia variegata
CGTTTAGCAAGAGCAATTTTAAGCAATAAAAACAAAATGGGAGGTATTAATTTGCCAGACTTCAAACTATACTACAAGGCTGTGATTATTAAAACTGCTTGGTATTGGCACAAGTGCAGGGACACAGACCAGTGGAACAGAACAGAAAATCCAAATATAAAACCATCCTCATATAGCCATCTAATCTTTGACAAAGCAGTAAATTCTGATTTTTTTAATGTGATTTATTTTACTCCAACAGAATAACTACCCTAGATTATTATCTTTTTGTTTACCACTGACATTATTTTCGGTAATTTATAAATTTCATTTTGGTCACAGTCTATTTCAAATCATCCTGAATTTTTAATTAATTAATTAATTTATTTAAGCCAAATAGCGCTCAATCGGGTGTCTTTTTTTTTTTTCTGTCATGGTGTCAAAGGACATCACTGGACCTGTTTAGGCAGATGTCACTGTTGTCTGCTGACTGATCAGTGAAGCAGGAAAGAGAATCTCTTCTCAACACACCAAGGCTCCATCTCTTCTTGCTATTTCTCTTTCTTCTCTAAAAAGGGAAGATCAAAAAAAAAAAAAAAAAAAAGTCCTTTCCCCAATCAGCAGTAATCTCTCCAAAGGTCTTTTAATTTCAAAAGTCATAAGTGTTAATTAGCTATTATTAAGTGCCCTCTGTATAAATTAACATGATTGATGAAAAAATTAAGGCTAATGAAAAATGTAGCAATGCATGTATTTTTAAGCGACTATATTAAAAGATGGCGGTCCCTCTGGACAGAAACTACAGCCCTCTGTTCTGTACCCTGACTTTATTATCTCTTGCTATCTTTTCCCTACCATTTTTTTTTTTTTTTTTTTTTTTTTTGGCACTAGGCAAAAAAAATGCTGTCTTTGACTTTAATTCAGTAGGTTGATAGTTTTTTTTTTTAAACTTAGGACACTAAATTTCACACCTTTATTTAATATTGTCCCATGGGATAAAAAGTCCCTTTTTAAACAGTGCAAATGGAAGCAAGATGTCGTCTCTATTTAGAAAGATCAAATGCTTCTCTCCAGAGTGGAACTGGGAAGCGGCGATGTGCTCACCCTGCAGGGCGCCCACGCTGTGCTGTGGAACCAGGCAGGCCCAGGAGTCGCTACCTCCCCTCCTTCCACTTCCCAACCTCACTCTTTGGAGTATTGGGGACCTAGTTCAAAATTAACAAAAGTTTTCACAAAAATTAAAAAAGAACTTGCAAACCTATACCTTCTATTGAAAGTTAAATAATGTAAATTTCTCACTGACGATTTCTAGGATATTCTTACTAAAACATGCCAGGGCATCACAATGACAACAGTTCTATAATTGAAGATTGGGGGCATAGAAAGACCCCACTGTGACTAAATTCAAAGCAGATATGGTGAGAATTTTCAAGAATAAAAGGTGTTCAGAGTCATGAAATAAAATTACCAAGATGTGCAGAGAGAAATAATAGATCATTTAAAGCTAAGAACAGAGATCTTTTCATACAAGGCATGAAATAGATTTTCATCTTCTCCTACAGATAATTGGAAATGGAGTCATGGCAGGTACTCATGATTTAGAAAATTTAAAAATATCACACTTTTATCCAATCTTACACTGAGAAGATAAAAATCCCCACATCTTATCTTTAAAAGAAAATAGGAAAGCAACTATAATATTTTATATTCATTTCATAAAGGATTAAAGAATTGTGCAAATTTGCAAACCATTTTAAAGGCATCAAAGTAACTTCAAATTTGTACATCCAAATTCCCTGACATGTTTCTAAATATTCAAAATGTCTTCAGGACATCCAAAAGTGACATATAATCTACGTTGGCAATAAGCAGATTAGCTTGCCTGTCTGCTCATGTTAATGGCTTGGGCAGGCAGGTTCTCATCGTCTTTATCAATTCCTCTCCCTGCCTTCCATATCAATCTCTCTATGAATACTCAAGAAGCCAGTGATGGCAAACACTAGCCATGCTCTATAGGACCTTGTACTGATCTTTGGGGCAATGTTGACTTTGACCAAGTTGCAGTTCAGGATATTACAACTTGCATCCCTTTATTCTGTTCCATTGTGTTTTTATGCTCTCTTGGAGCTCTGAGCTTTCTGCAGATCCTCATCCCTGGCTCAAAGATATTCTAACAAGCATCCAGGGGTGACTGCTGCAGGTGCTGTGGAGGTGGCTGCGTTAATTAGCTCACTGCCTTTTCAGCGGGAGAATGTTCTGCAGCTGAGAGGAGGGCATTTATGAGATGCATTAACATATTGCTTGTAGGGACAAAAGGAGGAAAAGAAAGCAGAGTGGTGAAAATCAGAAATGGGTTCAAAATCATTGTCACAATTATTGACTGGTCTCCTCATATGTGAAGATGCAAAGGGGTCTGGCGTTAGGCTTTGATGGTTTGTGCCAGCTGCGTCTGCCAAACGAGGGAGAGAAGCCCCTGTTTACATCAGGAAGCTGTAAGAGACTAAGTTTAACAATGCAGTTTAGAGAAACAAAGTAATTTAGTGCTACTTCTGGTTTTCTATAATATATAAAGTCTATAGATCCACAATTGTGCATTATTATGAAAACAGAGCAAGATGGATGTGGCACGTCCTAAATGTCTTCCTCACCCACACAGATCCCTTTAGAAACAGAAGCACTAAAAGGCCTTTTATAGAACAGATTTAGTGAGAGATACAATTCCATTTTCAAAAAGACTGGACTGGTTATACTGTGGCTTGGCATTCGAATCTGAAAAATGCTTCTTGGTGCTCTCAAGTGTTTTCATTAACATTCCCCCCCTCAGGGAATCATAATTAAGTGATCAATGATGTCTCTCTATTGCTACCATGAAAAAGTGGAAGAAAATCTTCCAAGGCAGAAAAACATATTTATGCTAAATTTCAAGTAAGTGTAATTTAAAATAAAACCTAAAAAAAAACTCAGATTTTTAAAAAAATTTTACAGTCTGGTAAGTTATTGTGGAGGAAAAACATGTCATGGAAATCTCAGCAAAGCAAGGAGAGTATCTGTCTGTCTCTTGGAAATGGTTGAGCAGGGCCCACATGCAAAGCAGAAAGGATTTTTTTTTTTAAGTTCTCATTGTTAAACTCTACTCAACTCAAATAAGCAGGTAGTTAGATCTGGTACTTGTCAGTGAGTTTGTTAAGAGAGCTTACGGTTTGGAAAAAGAAACTTCACGTGCTTTCTGATTCGACCTTTCCACACACATAAACCTTCTCTCGGGTCAGCCCCAGGTGACCGTCTGCGGCAGATGGGGTGTCAAGGGAGCAAGATTGGGATGGCTGTAGACTCGTGGGTCTCCACCTGCGGTCCCGGGACCAGAGGCAGCCGCAACACTGGGACCCGTTAGAAACGAAAATTCTCCGGCCCACCCAGCCCTGCTGGATCAGACACTCGGAGGGTGACGCCCAGCGATGTTTCCACGAGTTCTCAAGCTTGAGAACCGCTGCTACAGAAGGAACCAAAGAGCAAGGAAAAAGGAAGAGTGAACGGAGAATCCCTGCTTCATTTCTGACCTGAGACAGAGTTTAGCTGTAGGACAACAGGCCTGAAAGGCGAGCGTTCCTGAGGACAAAAGTCTCTTTAGTTCTCACTTAACATATTGAGGGTTGAGCCAAGTGAGTAGATCATGGGTTTTCGGTTTTTTGTTTTTTTTTTTTTAATTAGGAAAATAACAAAAAATCCCTCTCCTTGCCACTCAGTAAGACAGTGGAAAGAGAAAATCAGACTGACGAGAGGAAAGAGAGACATGCGTGCCCTGGTATGGCCCTCCTGGGCCTTCCGCAGAAGTGGCCCGAGCACTAGGTGCTCGCTGCAGGGGGCTGCGCTCGTGGCCGGGGTGGCCCCATCGTGGTGGGGACGGGAGAATGTTGCAGCCAGGCAGAGACGGGGTCTAGTTTGTATTCCCGAGCTGCCTCTGGTTTCGTATGGTATTGACGCTAGATTGAGAGTCCGACGAGCCTGTTGTGACAGAGAATACGGTGACGCCAAGGTGTCCAGCCTGGGACACAGCAGTCTCCGGGAAGCATCTGCAGCATCCAGCAGGCCAGGGGCAGGCTGAGTCCATGGGAGGGGCCCAGGTCCCAGTCGTGACCTTCGACCCGGCCGAGAGGCACCCAGCCCTGGGCCCCACGCTTTAGCAGGCACAGCAGGTCACAAACACACATACACACCCAGGAAGTTTAAACAAAGAATAAGAATAAAATATTTAGAATGGAATCACATAAAAATAATTGTTAAAACTAACATACACATCCAAGCAAATATGATCTTATTTTATATAGAATATAGGAATGAAAACCTGGCATATGTGAATGCAACTAATTGTTCCAACGACACATTCCTAGGGTCACAAAAGGCCACGTGCATATGTGGACAGTTCTGTGAGGTAAGAACACACGAGCTTCTCCACCACTTGGGTGGAGTGCTCAGGGGAGCCCAGGGGGTTGCTCAAGGACAAGCTCACCGTTCACAACAGATGCTTATGACAAGCGGGAGACAGGACTTCAACCGTGTCACAGCGATGATATTCTTTGAAACAATCATAGATCGTATACACTATTTTCTGGATAGGCCCAAGGAGGGAAGAATCTTGGTCAAACTCGTGTTCATTTTGATCTTACAAACACTTTAGTAGATACAATGTTAAGCAAATCAACACATGATGCTCAAGAGAAGATGCTTAAGTAAAGAGTGAATTGTGGTCTTGTAAAAAAATGAAATTCATTTTGAATTGGTACTATTTATGGCATATGGTTTGACCTGTTGCTTGCTATAAATATCAGCAAAAACAAAAACCTAAATAACTCTGGTTATTTTATTTTTAAAAGGATTAAAATTATTTTTTTAATTTTGGAAAAATACAGTTTGCCTAAATGGAAAGAAATTGCCTGTGAAATACGCAAAAATTGTGACCCTTCAATAAAAAATAAGAATATTAAATATGGAAACAAAATTGTTTGCTTGATTTTGAAGATTTATGTATAAATAATCTCCAAACTATTTTTATAGAGACCATTTTTTGGCCATTATAGACCTAAATAGAATCTCCACTAAAGAGAGAGCTGAACATGTTGAGTGGGGTAGAGCTATTTTCATTTTTAAAAATATAGTATCTAAGAATTGAAAGTTTGAAAGAAGAAAAACTGAAGATAAACTATATGGAGCAAAAAAAGATGGAGATGGCCATGAGTAACATAAGTAATAATATTTACATGACAAAATGGAAAAATTTGTAATAATTTTCTTAGTAACAATTTTAATATACACACTCCCATTACAATATTTGAACATATATAAAAAGCATGAATTCATTTCAAATCAAACATTCCCTTAAAATTTTTATTAATAATTCTGGTTGCTACTCCTTCAGCAGAGAAAGATTTCTCCAAAATAGAACACAGGAAAAATACATAAAAACTATAATGATTGAGGAAAGGTTATCTCACTTGGCATTACGATCATTGGAACCCAGTTAAAGGGACCTTGATCATAACATAATTAGTGATTTTACAGAAATGAAATCAAGAGAAATAATGAAATAAACATGTAATGGATTGAATTATGTATTTCTCTATTTTGTTAGTAATGCAAATATCATCAACCCATCAATGGAACACTCAGACATGCACAATTATAAGTAAATTTGTCTTCAATATTTTGCAGACTTTCAGGACACATAAAAGCCATAGTTGTAAACATATTTTCCAATTTTGTCATTATAAAGGTATATTTGTCAAGGTAAGGGAATAGAACATATTTTAAAGTGTGTTAGCTTGATTTATAACTTTTCAATATTCATACATTATGGCAGTCTTGCTCTAGGCCCTGCAAATGTTAGCACAAGCTGGCCAGGCCCTGACCAAGTTTGAGAAACAATAGACCATGAGATTAACAGCCACAGATGTCACTGGTGGATTCTGCAGAATGGGCAGGGACAGGGACACACCAAGCATCCCTCAGCAGATGCCAGCCAGAATGCCCCCAAAACCAATACGAGGCCAGGTGACCCCATCCTCCAAAGCCAAGTGGTCATGGACTCCTCTCCCCCAAACCATATTGTCTCTGTGCCATCTTGGAAAGCAGTGGGGTGGAACCTAAAAGACTGAGAAAAGATCCTAATAGCTTAAATGAAACCGTAAAAAAATTTTAAATGATTGGATCAGATAAGGGCTAAATTGAATTGTACCAAATGTGTTTCCTACCAGCACCATCATTACCAAGTGCTGAGAAGGAAGGTCAGGTCAATGACTGAGAAATAAGGGAGTTAAAATTCCTTTGCACATCCACATGGCAGTGACAGTACACAAACCCCACTTACAAGTGTAAGTCAAGGCAGGTGGCAGGTGACAGGCAACCACCAAGGGATACTGCTATGAACGGCAGGCCCAGTATGGCAGGAAAAAAGGTAGGACACCAACACAGACCCTATCGGCTTTCTGTCTTTGGACTTCACTGGACAACTTCCCTTGTTTCAAGCACCCAGAGACTTTTACCTTTGATCAGACATCTATGTTGGCCTCTAACCAGATGGCCTTTGGAACTTAGAGAGAATAATCCCCTACTTTCACCCTTCTGAGTTTGGATTCTCTGCTTTCCTGTGTCTCGTTCACAAGGGAACACAACATTAGCCAAAGCAGCTAATTTATTGAGCTTTTAATTTGTGTATTGTTCTTAACACTGTCAACTAAAATTAAAGCTGTTGAGGTAGAAATCATTTGATAAAGGTTTATTAGAAGCCAAATGTTGAGTATCAACCCAGGAAAATTTGCCAACAAAGTTGGGAGTGCTCTAGAGTCTGTTACAAGTTGTAAAGCTTTTACAGGAGAGTTTAGAAGAAGGGAGGAGGATTCCTCATACCAGAGTTGTCCTTTTACATTGGAGGGTACAAAACAGAAGTTACAATTATTGCCTGCAGATTGCAGCATACAGGCTAAAATGTCTACGTGCAAGACAATCAGTAAAACTGCATGATTCAGAAACAAATCAGCATCCTTTTTGATGTCAGTCGGTCATATGCTAATCCACATGCCAACAACCTGAAGAACTCAGGATAAGATTCTTTACTCAGGGACAGGATGTCACCATGACTTATAAGATCGCCACATGCAGGTTAATTTGGAAGCCTGTTTACTTTTAAAGTAAACTGCCAAATGTGACCTGTAAGTTATAACCATTATAGGTATATCTTCCTGTCTCACGTGACCTGTTTGGACAGGGGACTTTTCCCTAAATGTTCTGCAATGCCTAAGCACCTCTCTCCTAAATTTTTACCCAGCATGAGAAATCCCCACTAATGCATTTGTTAGTGGGGCAGGATAAACTGGAAATTGATTAATTGGGTTAAAGAAATAAATACTGTGATTTATTTGTTTGTTTATTTATTTATTTATGTTTTGCATTTTAGTGTTTTGGACTACCATGATAGGAGACTCTTGAAGACTGAGAATCTGTAAGTCCAACAGTAGGAAGTAAGGTATAATTGGATGAAGGCAGTAGGTAGAAAACCCTCTGAATCATAACATATAAATGGTCCAATTTTCTCCCAACTTAAAAAAAAAATCTATGCTGCAAAACAAATGCCTTTGCAACACAATCTCAAATATTTAATAGAACTTGAGGCCTAATTGGTTTATTCAAAGGGCTCCAGATACAACAAGGAAATGTGTCGACAGGATATTGATCCCATCTTTTTTTTCTTTTTCCCCTCTGTAGCCTGGAAACGATTAGAAATCTAGTTGGAGTAATAAACAAACAACTGAAAGCAGTCGTCTTCATTTTTAGTACTAAAAATGTAAACCCTGAACCTTAAACACAAAAGAAATCAAAGTGAGTAAAAACAGACTGTGGAGTCAGGCTGATGAATAAACAGCTCGGTGCATAATGTGGGGAGGAACGGCATGAATCAAACCCCCAAGATCGTCGAGATTGTGTTCTTTCAATTATAAAATGGGCCCTTAAAACAACAACATATGTGATCATTAAAATGGCTTCTTATTATGAAAACAGCATCCAAATGAGTTTCAACATTTGCTTTTTTAAAAACTTAAAACAACAATGCTAAATGGTGGTGTGGAAAGAGCATGTAACTTTGATGCAATAATAATGTTTACTTGGTTCTCTTTCAGACTTCTTTTAGAAAAAAATGTTTTAAGAAACCATAACTCCACGGAGGAGCTAGATTTGGGAAAGAAAATTTGGAAGAACTAAGAAATCTGGGAATTATACTGTGCTAATGGTACATATTAAAATCCTAAAGTGTGGAGAATCCCAAGAGATCCTCATTAAGCCTTTGCAAATTACAGTTTCTCTGGAAGAGGCAAAGAGCAAGAAACAATTGATGTGATTTCATAAAGGGCTTAAAAAAATAGCTGTGAGTAAATAAAAACAGGACTCCATCTGGAAAATGGAACAACGGAAGAAGGACCAAAACAGGACAAGGCTGTCAAGAAAATCAGTTAAAGCTGACTAGGAGATGTCAGCAGCAGAAAGGAAGATTCTGTTTATGACAAAGGGAATAACTACGTAAAAATAGAAAAAGGAGAAAATTTATAGTTCATGCAATGGACTGAATGTTATGTTCCTCCAAAATTCTTGTGCCGAGATCCCTGCCTCCAAGGTGATGGTATGAGGAGGTGGGGCCTTTGGGAGGTGAAAAGGTCATGAGGGTGGAGCCTCATGAATGGTATTAGTGCCCTTATAAAAGGGGCCCCAGAGAGTTAGCACCTTCCTTCTACCAAGTGAGAAGACGCCATCAATAAACCAAGAAGGGGCCTCACCCGACACCAAATCTGCCGGTGCCTTGATCTCGGACTTCTGGCCACCAGAACTGTCAAAAATAAATCTCTGTTGTTTATAAACCACCTAGTGTACGGTATTTTGTTATAGTAGCCCTAATGGACTAAGACATTCCACTAATGTCTGCAACAACAAGCTTCATTTTCATAGTGGAAGTATTATTTTTGTTTTGCTTGAGCCTTTCTTAATTTTAATAGATTTTTCTAAAAATGCTGCTAGTATAAATTGGAACCTACAAGTTAAAGTGAAGACACGGAATGAAAGCCGTTTTACTAAGGAAGAGAAACATCATCAGCTGCATCAATTGGTATAACTAAAAAGGGAAATTTTTAAAGTGAACTATGACCACCTCCCTGGGTGCATCTGTTTATGACTTAGACCCAACTATATAAATAGTACCTTGTTCACGCTGCTGAATCTGCCATCAGTCCATGCTTCGCTTGCCTAGACGCTCACTTACTTCCTTCATGGCCCCAAACAGAGACCAGTGTCCCATGTAGGAATGACAGAATATGTACCACCACCATGTTCAAGTTCCTAGCACGTAAGACATTTACTTGGCCAGAAACTTAACTCTTACACTTGTCGTCTGTGTCATGAAATGTCAGCATTACAGCTTCATTGCTCAGCTTCAGGTTTTGAACAGGTTAGCATGCAAACTCTTCCAGAAAGATTAAATCTAACTGTTACCAATAAAGTTGAGCCTCAGTGTGAATGAGTTTATCAAATCCTTTGCCCAGAGCAGGTTTTTAAGATGGAGGAGACAACCTGAGGACAATGGACAGCCACCAAAGGAGACCAGAAAGACGACATTGGTGTTGACCAAAACAACAACAGCAAAATTTCTTTCAATTGTGTAGGGACCATACTGTGACTCACTAAATCTTGCTCCATAAGAAATTAGAAATAGTGTACAAGGGCAGAAATAGAAGCTATCCACTCTCAAAGCTGTGGCTTCCTAATGAGGGCTAAATATATCTCAAAGCCTCTCCCAAGGATGAGGAGTGTTGCAGCAAAGTCATTGTCAAACTAATACCAATCGAGGGCTTCTGAGACACAAGCACCGGGTACCAGGCAACGAGAGCAGGAGAGGAAAAGAGGGGTCCCTGAACTCAAAGAGTTTAACATCCACTAAAGAAGAATAGTAAATTAAATTAGCTTCAAAATATAAACGGAGAGGCAATGCAAAAGAAAAATGTCCTGATAATTCTTGTGGGATTGTGATACTATAGAATTCAATAGGTGTGACATAGAAAAACGAATGGGGTCGAGCCATTTATTCTCAAGAATCCACTCTTTGGTAGGAGAGCATTACACCACATGCTTAGAGATTCAAAGAGGCACCAGAGATAAAATTTAATTATAAAATCAAGAACACTCCTAATGAGGAAGAGAAGGTATATGTGGTTGGGGAGGGGAATATGGTGGGCAAGACCATTTAAGGAAACCAGTATTTTGGCAGGGAGCTTCCCCATGAGCTCAGGTTTTTACAAGATTTGTAGGCAGTTCAGATAAAAAAAGAAACACAAATGA
The DNA here is from genome assembly GCA_028533085.1 of Varecia variegata. Classification (NCBI taxonomy): domain Eukaryota; kingdom Metazoa; phylum Chordata; class Mammalia; order Primates; family Lemuridae; genus Varecia; species Varecia variegata. The sequence goes on from CM052440.1 coordinate 94,946,326, forward strand.
CCTTTAAACATGAGGAAAAAAATGTTCAACGTCACACATAAAATACACATGAAAACAATAACACCATCTTTTATCTGGTTGGCAAATGTCAAAAAGTGTGGTATAATATATTGGGGGGGCTAGAATATGGGAATATCTGATATATTCATTACAATCTTGGCAGACATATAAATTGGAGCAATCTTTATGGAGGGCAATTTGATACTGTCAAGATATAAAACACCTCCGTCAACACAAGGATCCCTCTCACTCCTACCTTCCTCTTAACTCCTACAAAAACTAATCTGGTCTCCATTTCTATAATTTTGTCATTTCAAGAATGTTATACAAATGGAATAATACAGTATGGAACCTCTTGGGATTGACTGTTTTCTTTCAGTGCAATTCCCTCGAGAGTTATTCAAGCGGTTGTGTGTTACTAGTTCGTTTCACATTCTAGTTCTTATAGCTCTTTTATTGCTGAGTAGTATTCCATGGTATGAATGTACGATGGTTTGTTTGACCGTTCACCCATGAAAGCACACATGAGTTGTTTCTAGTTTGAGGATATTAACAATTATGTTTAGAACTTTTTATGAAGATTAAGTTTTCATTTCTCTGGGATAAATGCCCAGGACAACAATCACTCAGTCATACGGTAGTTGCATGTTTAAATTTTTAAGAAACTGCCAAACTTTCCCCGAGTGACTATACTGTTATGTTTCTATCAATAATGTATGAGAGATCCAGTTTATCTACACCCTCATTACTTTTCGTGTTGTCACTATTTTTTATTTTAACCATTTTAATAGGTATGTAATGATACCTCATTATGTTTTAATTAGTTCCCATAGGGGTTAGCAATGTTGAACATAATTTCATTTGCTTATTTCTATGTGTGTCTTCTCTGGTGAAATCTTTCTTCGGGACTATTTTGCACATTTTCTGATTGGATTGTTTGTTATTGTTAAATTTGGAGAGTTCTTTATGTATTCTAGATAATAATCCTTTGTGGAACATGTGGTTTGCAAATCTGAAGCTTTTCTTTTCATCATCTTAAGTGAGATTTTTGCAGAGCAAGAATTTTTAATTTTGATGAAGTCTGGTTTATTCTTCCCTTTATGGGTCATTTTACTGGTCTCGGGTGTAAGAACTCTTTGCCTAACCCCAGATCCTAAAGATATTCTCCTATTATTTTCCTAAAAGTTTTATGGTTTTACATTTAAGTAAATGGTCCATGTTTTTAATTATTTTTCATATAAAGTATGAGGCTTAGGTCAAAGTTTTTTTTTTCGTTTGTTTGTTTGTTTTTTGCCTATGGATGCAGAATTCATATCCTTCTCACCTGCATATGGGATGTTCTCCAAGATAGATTATATGTTAGGCCACAAAACAAGTCTTACCAAACTTTAAAAAACTGAAATCATATCAAGTAACTTTTCTGACCATAAACTAGAAATAAACAACACAAAAAACTTCAGAAATTGTACAAATAAGTGGACATTAAACAACATGCTCCTAAACAACCAATGGGTCAATGAAAAAATTTAAAAAGAAACTTAGAAATTTCTTGAGACAAATGAAAATAGAAACACAACATATCAGAACTTATAGGGTACAGTATAAGCAGTCCTTCCTTAGAAGGAAGTTTATAGCAATAAACACCTACATTAAAAAAAGAAGAAAGATCTCAAATAGAAACCCCTAATGATACTTCAAGGAACTATAAAAATAAGAACAAACAAAACCCAAAATTAGTAGAAGGAAAGAAATAATAAAATTCAGAGCACAAATAAAATAGAGGCTAACATAGAGGCTATACGATACAAAAGATCAATGAAACAAAGAATTGGGTTTTTTTTTTTTAATTAAACAAAATTGACAAACCTTTAGCCAGACTAAGAAAAAAATAGAGAAGACTCAAATAAATAAAATCAGAGATAAAAAATGAGATATTACAATTGAGGCTGCAGAAATACAAAGGTTTATTACATATTATGAAACTACTATGAACAATCATAGGCTAACAAACTGGAAAATCTAGAAGAAACAGATAAATTCCTGAATACACATAACTTACGAAGATTGAATTAAGAAGAAATAGAAGATCTGAACTGACCAATAATAAGTTACAAGATTAAAGCAGCAAATAAAACCCTCCCATAAAGTAAAAGTCCAGGACCTACTAGCTTCACTGTTGAATTATACAAAACATTTAAAGAAGAAATAATACCAATTCTTCACAAACTATTCCAAAAATTGAAAAGGAGGGAACTCTTTCAAACTCAGTCTACGGGGTTAGCATTGCCCTGATCCAAAAACCAGACAAGAACACAACAAAAAAGGAAAACTACAGGCCAATATCCTGATGAACATAGATATAAAAATCCTCAACAAAATATTAGCAGTCAGAATTAAATAGCATGTATAAAAAGTCATTCACCATGATCAAGTGGAATTCATGCCAGAGATGCAAGGATAGTTTAACATATGCAAATTAATAAATGTGATACATTACAATAGAAGGAAGGACAAAAAACACATAATCATTTCAATACACAGAAAAAGCATTTTATAAAATTCAACATCCCTTTATGATAAAATCTCTCAATAAATTAGGTGCAGAGGGAAAATACCTCAATATAATAAAGGCCATATATGGTAAACATATAGCCAACATCATATTGAACAGGGAAAAGTTGGAAGCTTTTCCTCTAAGATGTGGAACAATACAAAGTTGCTCACTTTCACCACTACTATTCAACTTAGCATCAAAAGTCCTGGGCAAGTTGAAGTTCTGACTCGGGAGGATGGGGTCGGGGGAGGGAATGGATGTATACCTACATGATGAGTGCGATGTGCACTGTCTGGGGAATGGACACGCTTGAAGCTCAGACTCGGGGGAATGGGGGGGCATGGGCAATATATATAACCAGAACTTTTGTACCCCCATAATAAGCTGAAATTAAAAAAAAAGCATCCAAATGGGAAAGGAGGAAGTGAAATTGTCCCTGTTTGCAGATGACCTGATCTTATACATAAAAAACCCTAAAGACTCCACCGTAAAACTGTTAGAACTGATATAGGAATACAGAGTAAAGTGGCAGGATACAAAGTCAGCATACATTTCTATATTCCAATAGCAAACTATCTGGAAAATAAATCAAGAAAATTATCCCATTTATGATACCTGCAAAAAAATTAGAATACCTAGGAATAAATCTAACTAAGGAGGTGACAGATCTCTACAATGAAAACTATAAAATGTTGATGAAAGAAATTGAAGAGGACACAAATAAATAAAATGATTTCAAAGTATACTATAAAGCTATAGTAACCAAAACAACACAGTATTGGCATAAAAACAGACACATAGACCAATGGAACAAACTAGCAAGTCCAGAAATAAATTCACACATTTATAGTGAACTGATTTTTGACAACAGTGCCAAGAACACACAATGGGAAAAAGACAGTCTTCAGTAAACAGTGCTGGAAAAACTGGATATCCACAAGCAAAATAATAAAACTAGATCCCTACCTCTTACCATATACAAAAATCAACTCTACATGGATTAAAGACTTAAATTTAAGACCCAAAGCTATGAAACCAGTAGAAGAAAATGTAGGGGAGACACTGAATGTTCAACAAAGGATTATTATCTAGAATACATAAAGAAATCTCAAAACTTAACAATAACAATCTTTGTCTGAGCAAGGATTTTTTAGACAAGACCTAAAAAGCACAAGTAACAAAAGCAAAAGTAGACAGATGGAATTGCATCAAACTAAAAATCTTCTACACAGGAAAGGAAACAATTGACAGAATGAAGAGATAATTTGCAGAATGAGAGAAAATATTTGCAAATTATACATGTGGGGTTAATATCTAGAATTTATAAGGAAATCAAACAACTCAATAGCAAAACAAATGAGCAAACCAAACAAATATTCTGATTTAAAATGAGCACAATTTTTTGCACCAATTTATAAACTTATACAATTGCCATACATGTTATTTTTCTGAGGCAAAACAAAGAAAAATTTCTCAAGGTTCTTGCTGCTTTCTTTAGCAGTATTTGATGGATCTTTTATACATTTGTATTAGATGAAAATAAACCAGATTGTAAATCCTTTTTTTAAAATTTTAAACCATGTACCAAGTTTTTGGTCCAAATTGTGTAGGATAAGTTAAACTTAAATTGCATTCTATTAACCAGTATAAGCGTATCTCTGCAAGCATAGTTATGTTGAAATAAAGTTTTAAAAAGCAAAAAAAAAAAGGGGGGGGGCAAAAGACCTGAATAGACATCACTCCAGATAAGACATACAAATGGCCAATAAGCATATGAAAAAATAGTCACATCACTAACTATCAGGGAAATGCAAATCAAAACCACAATGAGATATCACCTCACCCCAATTAGAATGGCTATTATCAAAAAGACAAAAAATAACAAATACTGGTGAGAATGTGGAAAAAGGTGAACTCTCATATACTATTGGTGGGAATGTAAATTAGTAGAGCCGTTATGGAAAACAGCATGAAGGTTTCTCAAAATGTTAAAAATACCATCTACCATATGACCCAGCAATCTTACTAGTGGGTACACATCAAAAAAATAAAATAAATTCAGTAGGTTGAAGAGATATCTGCACTCCTATGTTTATTGCAGCACTATTCACAATAGCCAAGATATAGAATCAACCTAATTGCCCATGTATGGATGAATGGATAAAGAAAATGTGGTATATATACATGATAGAATATTATTCAGCCATAAAAAAGGATGAAATGCTGTCATTTGCAACGACATGGATGAGCATGGAGGACATTACAGTAGGTGAAATAAGCCAGGGACAGAAATACAAATACAGAATGATCTCATTCATATGTAGAATCTAAAAAAGTCGATCTCATAGAAGTTGAGAGTGGAATAGTGGTTATTAGAGACTGGGGAGACTCGTGGGGAGGGAGACATGGGGAGAGGTTGGTCAACAGGCACAGTGTAACAGGAGGAATACGTTCCAGTACTCTATTGCACAATAGGGTGACTATAGTTAACAATGATGCACTGTATATTTCAAATAGCTACAAAAAAGAAGATTTTGGAAGTTCTTACAAGAAAGAAATGATAAATGGCTAAGGAGATGGATATGTTAATTACCATGATCTGATCATTATACAATGTATACATGTACTGAAACATCCCATTGTACCCCAAAGAGATGCTGGCTCCATTACTCTCAAAACCAACAAACCTGGTGCGTAAAGACTGGGACCGCTGACACTTACAGAGAAACCGAGCTGCTGCCATGATCATGTGTGCCAGGAACAAACAACAGCTTTGCGTCTTCCAAGTTTTATGTTAATATAAGTGCACCTGATTGTCAAAACCAGAATCTCATTTGGAATGTGAGTGCAAGGATATCTAGAGAATATGCTTTTAGCTTTCCAGCCTCTTCAATACCGTGGGGACATCGGACAGGTGGACGAGTGCTGGGAGCCAAGCCTACACCCGACACAAAGCCTCCTTTCAAGGCTCCTTCACAGTGCTCATCCCACCTCGTAACTATACATTTGAATGATCCACATTTCTCTTTGATGTTTGGCAGCTAGATTTATGAGTTTTTTTCAATGTACAAATGCTCTGAGCCAGTAATAAAGACAGGCCACAATTTCTGTGTGCGATTGCCTATTTATTGAGTGGGATATTGGACTTGACAGTCTCCAATTGTCCTTTTGCTTTAATGAAGCAGGTATGGAGCAATGTGCGATTTTATTGAGTTTTATTCCATTTCTAGTCCTGAACTTACTAGCTAATATTAAAGCCAGCTAATCCAGGGACTTTTGGCCCATAAATCTTCCCTTTTTATTCTTTAATGAAGATGATTTATCTGAAATCCCACACACATGGTTTTAAATTATGTATTAATATATTAGCAATGAATAAATGCCTTTGGAATATCCCCACTGTCCTTTTGTGCAAGGTAACTCCAACTGTGATACCTGGACCTAATAGACATGTTCGTTTATTCAGCAAACATCTCCTGAGCACCTGATCTGGAGCTGATACTGTGTAAAACATCTTTAGTTTTCTATCTGTCACTTGTGTGAATTCCAAACTCAAAACTCAGTGAGTCGCCAGCCGTAACGCTTGCTAAAGGACTGGTTGGTTGGTACATATGTGCAAAACTGAGGTCAGAGAAATTCTGAAAATCTCCCCAACTCCTTTAAAAATCCATTTAAGGTCTACTTTGCTCAGCTCCAACAGCATAAGCTAATAATAATTCCGGTAATACCATGTTCCAGATCTAAGAACTCTTCCAAGGTTCCCAAGCTTATATCGCCTTCCTCCAAAATAGCGTATTTTCGAATCACACTCTCTCGTTACATCTCGTGTTCAATAAAAGCTGTAATTGTAGCTCTCACTAGTATGTAAAGATTCTGGAGTCAGCTTGGTCCTTTGTTTATTTGCCAACAGTTCCCAACATTTTGTAGAATTGGATGGATTCCCCGTCATTCGATTTGCATAAGCCATGAAAGACCACACATGGAAGAGGGAAGCAGAGAACATCAACAAGATGTCTCAATAAAGGACAAACCTGGAATAAATCACGAAGCTCTGTCAATAGAAATTTAAAGCACAAGATTTTATTTTCTTTTTAATCTGTTGCTATAAAGTATCAGCCATCTTCTGAAACAGAGTGAATCTGACAGTTTTGTGTTGACTCTCACATTTCCCATTATAGATACCTCTCATGTCTGTCCCGAAGCAAAAATAAATTTCCCTTTTTAAGCTTTTGATGATAAAAATCTCATCTGAAGCCTCATAAATGATCCTTTATTATCTATATTAATAATGAATAAATGTCTTTTGAATACCTCTGATCTTTTGCATTAATAGCACCAGATGTATTATAGATAACCTTTTGATTTAACAGCACAAACTCTGAAACAATATTAAACACTAAAGGACTGAGCTTACTGGAGTCACTGAGGTCAGAATTATAAACATTTCTTTCAGATCTATGTGTCCATTAGGTGACACTAACACCTAGCAATATTTATTTTTTGAATGTGTGTGTGAGTGTGTGTGTGTAAAAGGGAGAGTGCCCTAGAAACCAAACTCATAAATTTTTATTTTCTGCAGCCTTTTAATTTTCACACATTCCATGTTCCTTCCTCAACCATTTTCTAGTGTGAGCTGAAGGACTCAACAGAGAAAGAATTCAAAGTATCCCTATAACTTCCTGCTTCATTTCTACCCTCTTTATTTAAAAAAATAAAATAAAATTGATCTCTTATTACTGTATGTCCAGTTGGAAAAAGTCCAGTTGGAAAGATTGCAATGCATATTACAAGAAAGTGAGAGGATCATTAATGAGAAACTTAGCTATTCCTTCTTCAGATGTTTTGTTCAACTTCACTAATTACCTGTCTATCACTAAATGCTCTTACTCTGTAACAGACTCACAGATGAAGGAGTGTCACAGGTCACGGTGGGCTCTGCCAAGCCACACAGCTCTTCAGGGCAGAGCCTCAGCAATAACCCAGATTCCTCACTCCAGGTCAGCTTTCCTTACCATAGTTCAGCCTCGGAATAATGTTTGACCAAATACCCAGGAGCCCCATAGCCCAGCCAAGTTGACGCAGGAAATTAACCTTCACATTAGGGCATGGTTCTCAGATACTCCACACCTGGTTTCCTCTACTGTTAACATCTTGACAGTAGCATGGGACATTTGTGACAACTAATAATATTGATATATTATTACTAACTAGGGTCCCTACTTTATTCAGACTTCCTTAGTTTTTACTTACTATCCTTTTTCTGTTCCAAGATACCACATGACATTTAGTAATTATTACCTTCTTAAGTTCCCCTTGGCTGGGACGGTGTCGCAAACTTTCCTTGTTTTTGATGACCTTGACGGTTTTGAGGAGTACTAGTCAGCTATATTATAACAATGCTTCTTTATTGGAATTGTCTGATGTTTTTCTCATAAAATTGGGAATATGCATTTTTGGAAGGATGGTCACAGAGGCAAACTGCCATTTTTACCACATCATATCAAGGGTCTCTATCAGCATGATCTATGACTGCTGACCTTGACTTTGATCCCCTAGCTGAGGTGGTGGGTGTCAGCTTTGCCCACTGTAAAGTCACTCTTGTTTTCCCCTTTGCATGCAGGACTCTGTGGTAGGAGCTCTCTGTGTGAATCTCACACTTAGGGAGTGGGGAGTTATGTTCCACCTCCTTGAGAGCCGAGCATTTATATGCATATAAATTACTTAGAGTTCTGCATGGGAAATTTGCCTATTTTCAGCTATTTGCTTTTAAGGGTACCAATTTCTTAGGAAATGAAAGCCTCCTTCTCTCTTTCAAATACTTTGGTTTGGAGTAAATGGATGGGGGTAGGAGACCTCATATCAGACTGTGGGAAGCTGCCCATGCCAGTTCCAAAGCCGGCTTTGCTGCCCTGTCATTGGGTAAGCTTCCCACGGAGACTGCTATGTCCTCAGATATGAAATCAGGTAGAAAGCCATAGATTTTTAGTTGATTATAAGCTGCCTAAAATCCTTTTAAAAGTAGGTGGGGCAAAGTCAATGTAATACCTTGATCTGGACAAACCATACCTGGGGTGCCAGGCTCAGTTCTAGACACCCAATATGAAGAGATAAATAGGGGAAGGAGTATGGCCAGAGAAAGTGACCAGTGTGGGGCAGTGACAACACCAGCCCATAGAAATAAGCCCCATCTGTACAACTTTCTATAGTTTACAGAGTGCAATCGTACGCGCTGGGTCATTAGTCCCCATCGAAAACTGCAGACCCCATTTGGTATTCCCCATTCCCACTTTTCTGCTTTGCCTGTTTTCATAGTGCCTTTGCCAGCCGCCCGTCTCTACGTTTCACGTATTTTCTGCCTGCTGTCCCCAGAGAACCTAAGCTCCAGGAGGGTAGGGGTGTTTGTCTGCTTCGTTCAGTATTTTATTCCCAGCCTAGTGGCACTCAATTAATATTTATTGAATAAGTGAATTCTAAAAATATCCCATGAAATTGGTGTTTTATTTAATCTTATGATAAATAGTCTCTCAAAGTAAAGAGGTTTGTCTATTTTCATACGACCAACAAACAAAAGAGCTGGGACTGGGATCCAGGGGCTTCCAGGCTTGCTGCCATTTCACACCCGCACTTTCTCTATGCAGATGAAATACTACTAAGGAAAGTATTTCATTCAAAAAAATAAGAAAACTTTGAGACACACAGAGCACTCTTCAAATATGAACAGAGCTGTCATCTAAAAGAGGGCTTGTATGCTTTCTACATGACCCCAGAGGGCTGAACTGGGGATAACAGGTGGACATTAAAAAGAGGAACATTGTTGTTCAACATCAGGAAAATCTCTGTAACCCTGGGAGCCCACCTGGCCCCACCCAAAGTTGCAAGGGCTCCGGAATGATCTATTTGAACTGAAGGCATTCAGAAAGAGGCTCGGTGTTGACTTTGGGGACACATGGCAGAGAGGACTTAGGCATTAGATTATCTGGATGGACAACTTTTAAAGGCCCTTTCCAACTCTGAAATCTATGATTCTTACTCTGCAGGGTTTCCTGAATAGGGTGGCACAGAGCAAAGAACAGATAGATCATAAAATATATATGTTGAAATGCCACAGAGTTCAACTTTAGGTCATGAAAAGTATCTGTGGTCCCAGATAACGCATAATGAAGATTCTGAGTGTCCACTGCATACAAAAGCGAAAAAGAAGGATAAGTGATACAGCCCTGCCCAACTGTAATTGGAGAGTAGTTTCTGGTCACAAAGAGCTCATCAAGAAAAACTGATAATCACCTCTATGATTACGGACTTCCTTTAAGCCCATATTGCATATGAAGCACTCAGCCTTCATAAATTGTAATCGTAGGCACAGAGTTCCTTGTCCCTACTCTCCCTACTGCAAACTCACCCACACTTTGTTCCTTCTCTATTTCAAATCTTCCACAAAACTCAATCTTTAACCAAGTTTCTTCCACTTCGCACCAAAGATAATGCCTGAAAACTGTCTTAAGGAGATTAATAAACCGAAATTCTTACCTCAATTTGGACACCAATCTCATATTTCCTGTAGAAAAGAAAATGAAACAAAAGGTTATGCTTATTTTTTCATGAAATGCCCAACAGAGTAACTAAAGAGCATTACTTAAAAAAATAGTTAGACATGATGCTTCTTAGCTTCCTAGGAGGGAAAAATATGCAAATGTGGACAGCAGAACTTATTTACATAGTATTCTGAAACATGGGCTCTACTAAAACACAAATATTTAATACAATTTTTTTTATTTTCTTAGGAAATTTTTCTAAAGTGATGATTTTTAAGCTGCTTGTTTGATTCTATTTCCTCCAAAGCTATGGACATAATCTTTAGTGACATTTTCTTTGTTATGTGGAGAAATAAAACCTTATCTTTTATCACAGTCATAGCCATTGGTTATTATTACTTTGAATGATTTCTAAACACATGGTGTTTTCAGAGGGTGCCTAGGCCAGGTGGAAGGCTAGGCGGAGATTAGGAACTGCAGGGAGGTGGGGGCTACAGAAACAAGGGGCTTCTGTGAGCTGCTGTTTAGATGGGTTGATACACATTAGCCCTTCACCAACCCTCCTCTCACCTCTGACCCTCCCCCTGACCACAGGTGGAAGCATATGGTATTCATCATCTCCCTTTGCAGACACTCCTCTTGAACTGAGTAGCTTAGAAGTTTTGATACAAAAAAAATTTTTAATCTTAAATTTCAATACTGAATGACTGAATAATTATATCCAGAGTCTTTTTGTGCCAGGCAGTGAGCTACCTGCTAAAGAGAGAGTAATAAAAAAAAATTAAAAATTAAAATTAACATTAAAGCAGATCCTGTCCTCAAGGAGCTCATAGTTTAGCTGGGGAGACAGAAATACAAACAGATCACTTCAATATATTGTCCTGAGTGCTGTGGGACAGAGTGTGGATTGGCTGGAATTAATTACCCAAGAGCTGGATTGGATAAGATTGAAGGATTTTGAAGGATTAGTCAGAGTTATACAGGTGAATACAGTTTGGGAATGACATTCCCAGAAAAGGGAAGAGAAAGACAAAAGGACAAAGGCACAAATTGCATGGCTGCTTTGGGGAATTGCACCCAGTATAGGTAGCAGGGTCCCACTTGAAGCCCAAGATGGCATTAACCAAGATATGATAGCTGGATCCTTGAGAGCCTCTTGGTAAATAACCCAACATAAGGAAAAAGTTGATAAGGCCTCGAAATCTGTCTCAAAGACAACGGGTCAACTCATGTTCACAGAGGAAGGAGAGATTCTGAGAGGGACACAGCCACTCAGACTTCCACTCCCCAGCCCGTGTCTGAGATATATGTACAGGAAAGCAATGGAAATTGCTTCTATATCTCTGTGTGTCACTAGGCATGAGGAGCACTGTTGGTGACCACAGAGGTGACAGCACTGGTGACAGTCATAGTCACGGCACCAGGGGCTGTGGGAGCAGAAATCACTAAGCCTGTGGAATTGAAAATATTGACATCAGAGCTTCCACTTTTCGTGCCAGTATCCACCAAGACACAACCACAGAACCCTGGAACATGAGGAAAAGGCAAAGATGGAGCTCCCAAGATACAAAACCACCTCTCAGAGCCCAGGTGAGACACCCCGAGGGCACTCCCAGACCATGTGGGAGGAGCTTGGGCATTTGGAACTCTGCAGGGAAGGTGGGGACAGAGTAAGAAACCATTTCTGAGTGACAGCTTTTGTCACCCTATTAGCAAAATGTCTTTTCAAGACTAAAAATCTTGAAAAGTACAATAGTAGAAAAAACTAGGGAATGTATATATGAGGATATTTATAAGTTTTTATCAACACAATACCCATTTCTCCTTCCTAATATCATCTTCATTTCTTTTTGAGAAATTACTTCTTCCCCACTGTGTGGTATCTTTGGGGGGACAATAAATTCAGATGCTTGCCTGTCACTGTGGAGGCTGACTAAGCAAATCCTTCCTCTCAGACACCCCACGCCGGGGGATGGTTAAGCAGGAGATAGATATTATTTTGTAATTTTGAATCTTCAGAGAGTAACACAAAGGCAAAAGAAATGGAAGTCACACTGGTACCAGTGGAGGCACCTCACTACAATCCCAAGTTCCTGCTCTATGACCAGCTCTGTGGTTGCAGCTAGCCCCAAGCCTCTGGAGTTGCCTTACCCTTTCCATTTTAATCCTGTTTCTCCTGCCGTCCCATCATTGGTGTGACCTTCTGACATCCTTCCAGTATATGTCCCATGTTTAAATTCCCTAAGTAAGTTCTGCTTTGTGACCCCAGCAAACTCTATATGATACAGTCTTATATGCCACGTTTGTCCTTGAAGTTGATTTTTCCGATATGAAAATGGTGGAAGGTGGAGGATCAATTATCCTTGGAACATAAACCCTATGTGAGTAAAGCTTATGTACAATAGATTAGTAGATACAATAGATTAGTAGACAATGGGAAATCATATCACTAGGGCCAAATGAAGTCCAAACTCCTTGTCCTGGAGCTTCTCTAGGGTAGGCTTTGGCAGTAAGTGTGATGGGCAGGTGCGAAGGATAACAGGCCACAGCTGAACGGAGATCTGCTCTTCAGAGTAAAGGTGGCCCAGAGCATTGATGAATGGAAGAGGCTACTAGTATGTATAGGTTCCCTGCCTGGACCTACATACATATTGTAGTTTTATTGCTAATCCAATAAGGGATCAATATCAAAACCTCTAATTAGCAATTCAGCACAAAGCAGGTGTACATCCAGCCAAGAAGCTACACAGATCTGGGACCTAGTTTGGAGCAAGGGAGTGAGAACCCTGTTAAGAACTTTGCAGGGTTCCAGGGCCCAGCTTAAGTGAGCTAGGATCCATTTCTAGTGGGCCACTGTGCTACTAGGCCCAGCAGCTGGGCAGAGTATGGAAAAGGCAGCAGGTAGAAGCTCAGTTTGGTGAACATGAGGACCTGAGAAAATAAGGAGTTCTGTGACCTAGGGGCTGGCTGGGCACTAGAGGTACAGGTGGGCTCTGGGCCATATAACAGCAGAGGAGACTTAGGGATGCAGATCATGGGCACACTGGAGCCCAGTGGGGCTGGACTCTGGACTCTGACTATGGTGAACATGGTGCAAACCCAAATGGATGAAGAAGGCTTCCATATATTCCCATAAGATTGCCTCTGGCCTAAGGCCCCAGGTAGAAGCCAGCAATGGCATACCTTTGAGAAAATGGGGACAAGCAGAGAAACAAAGCAATGGGTGGCATCTGGGGCCTTCATGGATTGTCCTCAACTTACCATTACAGTTCTTTTTACCCCCATATCTCATCTCATCCCTTAGCCAAACTAGACTGTTAACATTCTCTAAACACCCTCTCATTTCCTAACCCCTTTCCCATTTTCTTGTACTATTTCTGCCTTACTCCCAAAGTACATGTTTGACAAGAGCCTTTTCAGTTCTACAAGGCTGATCTCCAATCCCATGTCTTCATGAAACCTTTCTGGATTCAACACATACACAATACACACATGCACACTTGAATAGAAATTGAATTCTCTGAATTATCACATCATTTTATTTGTGTCTCTCTGGTTTCACTTAATATTCTACTTTATAACACAGTTATCTGCGTATGCTATGGTAATAGTTTACATGCAGCTGACCCAGAGTGCACTGGGAGTCATGCAACACGTCTCCTATATTCCACCACATGACCACCAGTGTGGACTAATTGTCCTGCAAGGATTTAGAGACATCAGGTGACTCTGGGCCAGGGCGCGGTGTGAGAACCAAGTCCACGTGAATTAATTCAGTTTTCATTCTTTTGCTGTTTCTTTAGTCCCTGTCTCTGGCATGTTTTCTTTGATTAGGGAGTGGGGGGAGTTTCTCTGCCTTCTTGACCCTTAACCCTCTTCCTGGTCTCTATGCTGCATGACTGTTCTTCCTAATGGGTGCTATTGGGTTTGCACTGCTGTCTCCCACAGTTCCCCCCTTTCTCCACATTAACCTGCATTCCCTGGGTAATGGCGCAGTCACTGGCTGCATTAAAGCTCTCCAGTCTGTTTGCATCACTCCTCTCTTCCTGTCATGCTCCCAGTGGGACTTCACTGGAATTAGCCAAGTAGGACCTCAGAGGTGAGGCCATTTCCACACAAGCAAAACCGAAGAGAGAACTGATTCAGTCAGACAGTTCAGGCCCCCAATCTTCATGTCTAATGAAAAAGCAATTAAGTGGGCCAAAAGTGTAGCTTGCTTATCTGAAATCCCAAATCTGTTGGACTACCGAGGAATTCTTTTATCTATATATGAAGCCATTAGAATAAAATCACTTGGTCAACATTTTTGTATACTACTCGCCAAGGTTATAGAGATACATCAAATAAAAGAACAAACTACTGACTTCATGTATTTATGATCTTAGGGAAAATACAGAGCAACATTTTCATACAACCAGACATCAAAATATCTAAAGTAGAAATACTTATACAAAGTGCATGGCTATATATATTTATGTTCTTTATATAAAGTACCTACTGGGTTATAGGAGTAGCCAGTGACAGAAGGGAGGTGGCCTTGGAATGCTAAATAAGGGAGGTAAGTTTTAAGTAATTTTAAAAATGAAGCATCCTAGCATTTTAGAATCAGAACTTGAGACTCTCAATTTATACCTTAAAAACCTGAGACACAAAAAGAGTAGCTGAGGGTCACACAGCAAATGACAGAGCAAGGATTTGAACTATAGTCTTACAATGCTAAGGATGGTGAAATTCTATATACAGACCATTGAAAAAGCATTCAGAGGCAAAAGCAAAAGATTTCCTACTGGAATTATAAAAGTTTCAATTCACAGGTAAGGCTACTTGCTCACAGCCAAAAATCAAATGGCAGAGACAATTAAGTAGATAATTCAGAGTCAAAGTTTTCACCTCTTGCAGAGATTTTATGAGTGCAAATGACATATTGCTCATCTGAAGTGCCCAGACACATTGGATGATTGGGCAAAGAAACCATGGACAGGTGCACTTCTTTAGAATAAGCAACCAAGTTGTAATTGAAGGTGAGAACAATTCAAAAAAGAAGACTTGACTGATGGAAGCCCCTATAATTTCCACCATTTTGGCACTCATTTCACCATACTGTATTGGCCTATTTATTTGACTGTATCCACCAGTGGGCTACATGCTCCTTGAGCGCAGGGATGGCATCAGCCTTGTCTGCTGCAGTTTTCATGGCACATGGTAAAACTCAGCAAGGATTGGATGAATGAACTGAATGAACTAAACAACCTAGGTTTGGTATTTGAGATGAGAATCTGGGAGTAACTGTAAGGATCACTCTCAGCCTCGGATAGAAGAGAAGAGATACTGAATAGAGATGCAATATGAGCAGTTAAAGGGAAATCAAGGCTAGATCAAGAGTGGTACATAGGAAAAAAAAAAAATCAGTTAGACTCAAGGAAAGAGCTCCACGTAGGTCCTGTGCACAGGGCTGAAGCTACTGAGCCAAAGGCTGGCCCTAACCACCGTCAAGAAATTTTGTCCTAAGGCTAAGCTCCCTCAACAGAGGATTGGCTGGAGCAGCTGTACCCAGTATGGTCCAATCTGTTAGCACAAATGGTCATCATAAATGAGTCCTAAGTATCAATCCTAAAATATAAGTGTGAGACTCTAAACTAAGAAGTGAGCCCCTATCTGAAAGAAAAAAATAACGAACTTGGATTCATATGTCATACCATATCAAACAACTCAAAAACAAAGAGACTATAAACCTAAATGTAAAATCTAAAAGTATAAAACTTCTAGAAGAGAACATAGAAGAAAATCTTTTTGACCTTCGGTTAAGAAAAAATTTCTTAAACATGACACCAAACACACAATCCATAGAAGAACAAATTGATGAATTGGACTTAATCAAAATTAAAGCTACTGTCCATCAAAAGATACTGCAAAAAATGAAAAGACAAGCTACAGACTAGGTAAAAAAATCTTTGCAAAGCATGTATCTGATAAAAGATATGCAAGCAGAATATATAAAGAACTTTTAAAACTCTAGTCGAAGAAAACAATTCAATTTAAAAAGATTTGAACAAGCATTTTACCAAACGAAATATATAGATGGCAAATGAACACATGAAAAGATGCTCAGCATCATTATTTGTTAGGGAAGTACAAATTAAAGACACAATGTGATACCACTATGTGCCTCTTAGCATGGCTAAAATTAAAAAGGCCAACCATAGCAAGTATTGGGGAGAATACAGAGGAACTAGAATCCTCATACACCACTGGTGGGAATATAAAATGGCGCAACCACTCTACCATATAAGCCAGACCTTTCACTCCTAGATATTTACCAAAAAGAAAAGAAATATACATCTATGCAAATATTTGTACACAGATGTTCACAATAGCCTTATTTTTAATAGCCCCAAACTGGACAATCCAAATTTCCATCAACAGGGGAAATAATAAAGCAGCAACTTGGATGAATCTCCAAATAATTATGCCGAAAAGCCAGGCAAAACGGAATTCACGCTATATGATTCCATTTATATAAAAGTCTAAAAGTGCAAACTAATCTACAGTGCCAGGAAATCAGTCGGTGGTTTTGCGGGTTGGGAACCTGGGGAGGGGCTGTCGGAGGGATTACTAAAGGGCATGAGGAAACTCTGGGATGATGGACATGTTCACTGTATTGGTTGTGGTGTTGTTTTCAGGGGTATAGATGGATATATGTCAAAGCTCAACAAATTGTGCACTTTAAGTATGTGGAGTTTACTACTGTGTCAATTATATATCAATAAAACTGTGTTTGTTTGTTTTTTAAGTGAGACAAGGGCTAGAGAACCTAAGACCTGGGCAGGGTCAGCAATGGAAGGCAAAATGTTGTGATGGCAGAGTTCAGAACACGAGCTGTGAGACCAAGGCGTTGGCAATGGGTTTTACTGGTGAACTTAGTAGACAGAAGAGCAGAGTGGCCTGCTAGCCAGGCAAGGATGGACAGAAAAGACAGAAAGAAAAGAGTGGACTGGTACCAAGCCTGAGTCCTAGGGATCAGGGGAACATAGAGGAAAGTTGGAAAAGAATAATGAATGTACATAGAGACATATTTTGTGTTATTCTATTAGTGTATTATAGATGTACATATGTATTATATTCACGTTGAGGTTTAGAACAAAATAAGGCTTTAAATCCTTGCAAGATACCAAAAATATACTGCAAAAAATAGGGTATCTGTGTCAGAAGTGTAATTTTCTAATCTCTGTATGTCAGTTGGTGACTGATTTCAGCATGAAATGTAGTGGTATCTCAACTCTATAGGTTGTGTTTAGAGGGAGAAAACCAAATCGCTCCAAATTCTTCCTTGAGTTACTTAACAGAAGAGAGAAGAGATATAAACAAAGAGACAAGAGAAGCTCCAAAATAGGCAGCAATTGCAGACTGGGGGTGTGTAGGGAGGGGGAGAGCACCAAGGAGAGAATATATTTAGGCCACTTAAATCTCTAAAAAATAAGATCAAAGAAACCAAAGAACTTGACGAGTAAAAAGCTGTTGATCATTTTAGCAAGGGTAGTTTCCACGGACAGGTGAGGACAAATTAATTATAACCTAAATGTCTCTAACTAGAGACACCTCAGAAGCACTCCTGGACAGACATACAATTGCCAGGTATCCTCTGACCAGTCAGTCCCCCATTCAACAATATTCGATAAGTAGCTAATAGGTGTCATCTCAGTGCTAAGCTGTAGGGACTCTGTGGAGCAAAGACAGACTCGGACTGTGGTCTCATATCACGACAATCCAGGGAGGAAGGTAAGCAAACAACTGCATCTATAATCACACACTGTGGTGGCTACAACAAGGGAATTCACCTGGGAACTCCGTAAACATCTATAAACTCTGGCAGCCAGTAGTAGGCTGTGATAGGAAGGTGATTGAAGCCCGGTCAGAATCACCCAGGAAGAGAACAGAATAAGAACTTCAAAAGTCCAGGACAGAGCTTGAGGGACTGCACCGTCTGACGTCCCGGCTGAGAAAAGTCAGGCTGCCGAGGACAGCGAGGGGAGCAGGCAGAGGTCAGTGGTGTTGCTTGGTGCTCACAAGTCCAATAAGAAGGTCTAAAACATCAGCTGATTTAGCTACATGGGAGTCACTAATGAAATCGTCTAGAACTGCTGTGGTGGAATTGGTGAGGGTGAAAACCTGAACAGAAAGGAGAGACAGCAGAAATTGGAGGGGAGTATAGGGTTAAGAGGGGTGTTTGGGGTTTATTATTGTTTGTTTTGTTTGTTTTGAATGAAGAGTTTTGAGCAAACTTTAAATATGGTAGAGAAAAATCAAAATTGACAATCTAATTCTAAAGTTTATATGAAGAGACAAAAGGCCCAGAATGGACAACATGATATTAAGGAACAAAGTCAGAGGCCTGACACTACCTCACTTCAAGACTTACTATAAAGCTATAGTAATCAAGACGTTGGCAAAAGGCTAGAAAAATAAATCAATGGAACAGAATACAAAGCCCAGAAATAGATCCACATATATATAGTCAACAAATCTTTGACAAAAGAGCACAGGCAAGATAATACAGCAAAGATAGTCTTTTCAACAAATGATGCTGGAACAACTAGACATCCACATGCAAAAAAAAAAAGAGGCTAGATACAGACCTTAGACCTTACACAAATATTAACAGAAAATGTATCATAGGCCTAAATATAAAATGTAAAAATATACAAATGTTAGAAGATAACACAGGAGAAAATCTAGATGACCTTGGGTATGGAAGTGACATTTTAGATACAATACCGAGTTCACAATCCATGAAAGAATTGATAAGGTAGACTTCATTAAAATTTAAAAGTTCTACTCTGCAGAAGACAATATAAAGAGAATGAGAGACAAACCACAAATTTGGAGAAAATATTCATAAAAACATATCTGATAAAGGACTGTTATCCAAAATAGACAAAGTACCCTTAAAACTCAACAATAAGGAAATTAATAACCCAATTAAAAAGTAGCCAAAAGACCTGAACAGACACCTCACCAAAGAAGTTATACAGATGGCAGATAAGCATATGAAAAGATGCTGCAAATCATATGCGTTAGAGAGTTGCAAAATAAAACAGCAATGAGATCCCACTGTATATCTATTAGAATGGCTGAACTCCAGAACACTGACAACAACAAATGCTGGTGAGGATGCGGAGCAACAGGAACTCGCATTCATTGCTGGTGGGAATACAAAATGGTATAGCCACTGGAGAACGTGGTTTGGCGGTTTCTTACAAAATTAAACGTGCTTTTACCCAATAATCCAGCAATTGCACTTCTTGGTACTTACCCAAATGAGTTGAAAACTCATGTCCCATAGAAACCTGCACAAGAATGTTTATAGCCCCTTTATTCATAAACGCCAAAACTTGAAAGCAATCAAGGTGCCCTTCAGTAGGTGAATGGATAAACTGTGATATATACAGACAGTGGAATATTATTTAGCACTAACAACAAATGAGCTATCAAGCCATGAAAAGACTTGGAAGGAGCTTACATGCATACTACTGAGTAAACGAGGCCAATCTGAAAAGGTTGCACACTGTGTAATTCCAACTCTGTGACAGTCTGGAGAAGGTAAACTGTGGAGACTGTAAAAAGATCAGGGGTTGAGGGAGAGATAAGTAGGTGGAGCACAGAGGATTGTAGGGTGGTGAAACCACGCTGTGTGATTCTATAATGGTACATCATGCTGTTATACATGTGTCAAAATAAAACACAACACTGAGAGTGAACCTTAATGTAAACTGTGGACTTTGGGTGACAATGATGTGTCAATGTAGGTTCATCGATTGTAGCAAATGGAGCACTCTGACATAGGACAGTGATAGTGGGGGAGGCATTTGGGGGCAGGGGGTAAAAGGGAAATCTCTGTAACTTCTAGTCAATTTTTCTGTGAACTTAAAATGGCTCTAAACAAAAAATAATAAAGTCTATTGAAAAAGAAAAACTGAGAGGAGAGGCTGAATATGAAATAGAGAGAAGGGGAACCGTCAAGTTCCTGGAAAGTGGGAGTGACCCGAATCCTCAGCACCTGTAAAGAGACTGGATTTAAAGAACGGGTAGAATTTCTGTTTTAACAGGCAAGGAGGAGGATGTGGTTGATGAATATGTAGGTATAGTCACATGTTTCCTAGCGGGAAGATGGTGCATGGCTCCTGAGTGAGATTTCAAGAATTCTCTCTCCTAACAGTGCACTAGAGCCAGCTCTGCAGCCTTCAATATTTAAGAGGAAAGACTCACCCATGGGGTGTATGAAAGCACCAATAGTGCTCTCCAGGACTATAGGAATGAAGTTCCAAACTAAGTATAATCTAAATTACTATTCAAGCTAGAGACTTAGTCTTTCCTAGGTAGTAAGTGAGGCAAATGTGCAGGCCTCAAGAGTATTATTTTGTAAAATAGGGCATTTATGGCTTCAGTAATTGGAAGTTATCGAAGGCTTTGGAAAAGGAAGTAAAGGTGTTTAAGTGGTTTATTCTAGAGAGGGGTGTATGCGTGCATGTGTGTGTCTGTGTGTCTGTGTGTTTCAACAAATAAAAATCTAAATAGCCTTTGCCAGCAAAAACAAAAAAAAAAGTATTTTAATTATCAGACATTACAGAGCTATCATTTCAACAACTTATTTAACAAATAGGAGTCAAACTCCATGAGATGCTGTTTCAGCTTCTACAAGGACCATTTGATGCCTTCATACCTCGCATGGGCAGTCTTTACACTCTGCCGCCTCTCTCCAAGGCTTACTCACTCTCACTAATACACACTCACAAGCACATAGAATCCAAGATTGGCCACCTTTCTGCGTAAATGAGTACAAGCTATTTAATAAATCTTTTACTTCCTTTTCCCTAATCTCCAATAACCTACTATAATTATTTCTTAATGGGCCAACTTTCCACTTTACCATCCGCCTTCTGAATATATGTTTGAGGGAACCTATTTGCTCATTGAAATATTTTTATCCTATTGTATTTCAGCATTTCTTCTTCTACTTATCCTAGTAAATATTTCTGATCATTTTCTCACTTCTAATCTGTTGCACATTTCTGGA
Organism: Varecia variegata; assembly: GCA_028533085.1. Lineage (NCBI taxonomy): Eukaryota > Metazoa > Chordata > Mammalia > Primates > Lemuridae > Varecia > Varecia variegata. The sequence continues at coordinate 94,967,483 of CM052440.1, forward strand.
TTTGGGGCTCATGTCTCATTGGGGTGGCATTATCTTCAGATTTTGAGATGCCTTATAAGAGTTAATTAGGTGTCAACATAGGAAAATATATTAATGTAAAGAGAAACCTGATTTTTAAAACAAGCATTCTGAGATATTCTGATACAAGTGGTTCGTGGGCCACACTCAGAAAAATTCCTCAAAATAAATACGCATGATTAGCTGACATTACAGGAAGCCCTAGGTTTCTACTACAGAAAATTAAAAAGAGGCCAGGTGTGGTGGCTCACGCCTATAACCCTAGCACGGTGAGGCTGAGGCAAGAGCATCGCTTGGGCCAGGAGCTCAAGACCAGCCTGAGCAACATAGCGAGACCTGACCGCTACAAAAAATAGAAAAATTAGCTAGGCATGGTGGCGCATGCCTGTAGTCCCAGCTACTCAGAAGGCTGAGGCAGGAGGATGGCGTAAGCCTAGGAGTTTGAGGTTGCAGTGAGTTATGATGATGCTACTGTACTCTAGCCCAGGCAACAGAGTGAGAACTTGTCTCAAAATACATAAATAGATAAGAATTAAGGCAGCTTTAAGGTTGGTAAATTCTGCAATTCCACAATGTCCTCAAGGACCTGGGCTTCTTCAATCTTTGGACTCTGCCATGCTGGGCATGTTGGCATTGTCCTAAGCCAGCTCCCTTATGGTTGCCAGATGGCCACACAGTGCCAGAGATGACACTCCAGAAGAAGCCACCTTTCCCTTTCACTTCTTCTAAAAACCAAAGAATCCTTTCCCAACTCCTTTACATGTGCTCATGCATGCATGCATGCATGTGTGTACACACACACACACACACACACACACACACACATTTTACCAGTAAAAATTCTATCTAAGTAGAGGAGAAAAGATTAAAAACAAAATAGATCAACATGACCTAGTGGGATTTACCCTAGGTGTGCAAGGCTGGTTCAATATTCAAATATCAATTAACATAATCCATCACATCAACAAGCTAAAGAAGAAAAACCACATAATTATACCAATAAATGCAGAAAAAGCATTTAACAAAGCCCAACACCCATTGATAATAAAAATTCTCAGCAAATTAGGAATAGAGTGGAACTTCCTCACCTTAATTAAAAAAATCTACAAAACACCTACTGCCAACATCACACTTACTGGGGAGAAACTAGTTTTCCTGCTAAGATCAGGAATGAGGCAAGTGTGCCCACTCTCACCACTCCTTTTCAACAGGAAGTTCTGGCTAATGTAATAAAACAAGAAAATGGAATGAAAGGTATACTGATTTGGAAGCAAGAAATAAAACTTTGTTCATAGGTGACATGATTGTCTACATAGAAAATTTGAAAGAATTGAAAAAAATTTAGATGACCTTGCATATGGTTATGACATTTTAGATACAATATCAAGCGCACAAGCCATGAAAGAAAGAATTAATAAGCTGGACTTCATTAAAATTAAAAAATTCTTCTCTGCAAAAGACACTGTTAAGAGAATGAGAGACAAACCACAAGCTTGGAGAAAATATTTGCAAAAGACTTATCTGATTTTTGACTTCTCCAAAATAGACAAAGTATTCTTAAAACTCAACAATAAGAAAACAAATAACCCAATTAAAAGGAGCCAGAAAACCTGAACAGATACCTCACCAAAGAAGATATACAGATGTCAAATAAGTATATGAGAAGATGCTCCACATCATATATCTTCAGGGAATTTCAAATTAAAACAACAATGTACTAGCATAACTGGACTTTGGGTGATAATTATGTGTAATACAGGTCCATTGGTTGCAACAAATGTAGCAGAGGTGGCCAGGGGTGGTGGTATTGTAGGGAAGGGGGCATATGAGAAATCTCTGTACCTTGGTCAAAATTTTGCTATATACTTAAAATTGCTCTAAAAAATAAAGCCTATTTTTTAAAAAAGTTGAATGCCAGTTGTTACTAAAACTTGCATTTAAAAAAGCAAAGTAATTAACAAATACATCAAGTCTCAGGCAAGGTAAACATTTTAGCTAATTGGTTTTATTAAAAATACCTATGAATACCCTATAAATATATACAACTATTATGTACCCATAATAATTACAAATAAAAAATTAAAATAAATAAAACACCTATGAAAAGAAATTGAATAATGAAATTTTTTTGGTAAAAAAAAAATGGGGTGCTTGAAGAAGAGCTAACTTTCTGAATTTCTTACCATTTGTGAATTTTGGTGTGAAATTTTTAATTTGCAATTTGGTGATTCGTTTAACTATAATAATGAAAGAACATGAATCTTTAGATTCACATTAGATTCAACAGGAATCTTTGGACTTTCCTTAGATTCACATTCTAGGTATCGACTAATATCATTTCATATTAAATGTCACTACCTGCTCCAAATTCTTTACTAGAATTTCTTACTACTAAAGGCCTTCATTGATAAAACCTTACAGATATATACATAGGAATTAGTTAAAATCTATCTTTCATCAAATTGTTCTCATTAAAGAATGGTTTACAATGTTTTCCTGTGCTTTGTTTTTGTAAAAGATCTTTATGTTTATAACATCACAAGAGATCACTTGGTCCAGTCAAGAATACAAGACCTTTCTCATTTTGTAAGTTACAGAGGCATCACCAGAACAGCTTGGTGTTATTAAGTAGCAAGACAGGCCAGTAGGGTCAACAACTTGTTCCAGTTTGCTGAGGACTGTCCCGGTTCTAAAACTCAAAGTCCCACATCTGAGCCAATTGTGACAGTGAGGCCAGATCATCTATGCCCATTAAGGCCAAAGAAATACAAGGAATTGAAATGGAAGAGAAGACACAGGACTCCAAGAGAGACAAATGGCTTTAAATGGTGCAGGAAAAAATTGATTGATGAATTTACAAAACCTCTGTCAATAACTTGTGGACAACTGTGAAATCTGGTACAAGTGCTAAAAAACCCAGAGAACAACAAAAATACTATTTTTCAATCAAAGGAAAAGATGAATTTCAGAAAAGCACAGGCTAGTAATTTTGCCATTTTTAATTCCATTCAATTAAATTCAATAAGCAATTTTGAGGGCACCTACTTTGAGTAAAACACTGTCTAACAGAGATTATTGGTCTCCGAAGTTAGTGATCACACAAAAATAAACATGTTCTTAAAAGCAAGCATGAGCTACAACATAGAAGATTCTTGAATACAATATGCTAAGTGAAATAGGCCAGTCACTAAAAGATAAATATTGTATGATTCCTTTTATGAGGTACCTAAAATAGTCAAATTCATAGAAACAAAGAGTATAATGGGGTTGCTAGGGACTGGGGGGAGAAGGGAATGGTGAATTGTTGTCTAAAGGGTACAGAGTTTTTGTCTGGGAAGATGAAAAAGTCCTGGAGCCGGTTTGTGGTGATGGTAATACCACACACTTAAAAGTGATTAAAATGGGAAATTTTCTGTTTATGTGTATTTTACTACAATTTAAAAAGAATGAGTTCCCTAAGATAAAGTCATGCCAAATAATCTCATTTTCTTTTTGACTGGGTTGGTGGACTGGGGATCAGAAGAAATGTCACAGACATTTATATTTAGTGCAGTAAAGCATCTCACAGTCTCTCCTTGTGGACAAGAGATGAAGACGTAGTGATAGCACAACCTGATGGAGTCAGAGCTAGTTATATGAGCACAAGAAATTTAGTCACTATGTTGTTTCTCAACCTCAGCTGCACATCAGAATCACTGGATAATTTTTTTTATTTCCCCAACTCCAACTCATACCTAAATACAAATCTCTGCAGGCAAGATTCAGGCCATAGGGTTTTTAGGAAGTTTCCAGCTAATTCTAATGTGTAGCTAGGGAGCACTGCTTAACAGAGGCCAGTGGGAAGGAAGGTATTTGTGGCCTGCCTTAGAGTACTCTACCTTGGGAAGCAGCACAGCAAATTTAAAACAAGGAAGATTTAAAATTGTTCAAATCTGGGTTTGAAGCCAGCTCATGCCTGAATTCCTAGAACTCTGGGAGTCAAGGTGGGAGGATCTCTTGAGCTTAGGAGTTCAGTCTGAGCAAGAGTGAGACCCCGTCTCTACTAACAATGGAAAAATTAGCCAGGCGAGGTGATCCATGCCTATAGTCCCAGCTACTCAGAGTCTGAGGCAGGAGGATCACTTGAGCCCAAGAGTTTGATGTTGCTGTGAGCTAGGCTGATGCCATGGCACTCTAGCCCAGGTGACAGAGACTCTCTCTCAAAAAAAAAAAAAAAAAAAACAACCTGGGTTTGAATTCCAACTTCTCGGCCAGGCGCAGTGGCTCACGCCTGTAATCCTAGCACTCTGGGAGGCTGAGGCAGGAGGATCGCTCGAGGTCAGGAGTTTGAGACCAGTCTGAGCAAGAGCAAGACCCTGTCTCTACTAAAAAATAGAAAGAAATTACCTGACAACTAAAAATATATAGAAAAAATTAGCTGGGCATGGTGGTGCATGCCTGTAGTCCCAGCTACTCGGGAGGCTGAGGCAGGAGGATCGCTTGAGCCCAAGAATTTGAGGTTGCTGTGAGCTAGGCTGATGCCACAGCACTCTAGCCTGGGTAACAGAGTGAGACTCTGTCTCAAAAAAAAAAAAAAAAAGTTCAAGTTCGAGACCAACTTCTCCATTGCCCTGTATTAGCTCTGAAACCTTGGAACGATCACATGACATCTCTGAGCTTTAGTTTACTTACGTGGAAGGATTAACAATACTTACCTATTTCACTTAGCATAATGTCCTCCAGGTGCATCCATGTTGTACACATGGCAGAATTTCCTTTTTTAAGGCTGTATAATATTCCATTGTATGTGTATACCACACGTTCTTTATCCATTCGTCAGTGGACATTTAGAGTGTTTCCACGTCTTGGCTATTGTGAATAGTGCTGCACTGAACATGGGAATGCTAATACCGCTTCAAGATCCTGATTTCAATTCTTTTGGATAAGTACCCGGAAGTGGGATTGCTGGATTGTACAAGTTCTATTTTTTAATTTTTTGAGGAACCTTTGTGCTGATTTCCATAGAGGCTGAATCATTCTGCATTCCCACTAACTGTGCACAAGGATTCCAATTTCTCCACAACCCGGCCAACTCTCGTTATCTTTTGGTTTTTGTTTTGTTTTGTTTTATATAATGATAGCCATCCTGACAGGTGTGAGGTGATATCTCATTGTGGTTTTGATTTGCATTTCCCTGATGACTAGTGACACGGAGCACATTATGCTAAGAGAAACCAGCCAGCCCCAGAGAGATAAATACCGCGTGATCCCGCAGGTGCAGGGAGGAGGAGGAAGTGGGGAGCTGCCCATCAGAGGTCACAGAGTTTCAGTGAAGCGGGACGATAAGCTCTGGAGAGCCTGGAGAGCCTGCTGTGCAACAGGTACCTACGGGTCACACTGCATTCCACACTTAAAATTTGTTAAGACGGTAGATCTCATGGTAAGTGTTCTCACCACAAGAAAACGTTTAAAAAAATACAGGTGAGTGTGAAAAAGAAAAGTCAACGTGAACTGCAGTTGTCAGAGAAGGATTCTGGGAGGCCAGAGAAGGGCTTGCACAGAGCCTCGAATAAGGGGGTAAGATTCACACAGCAGCACTCTGGGGAGGGAGTTACAGTTACAGCTTCAGCACAGCACAGAGGTGACAGTAACAGGGAGTAGGCTGCCTCGGGATGGAGTAACAGTGTTACTCGGGTTGTGCCACGTCCTACTGTACATCTTTGGGCAGATTATGGAAAGCCATGAATGGCAGTGTGGAGATTTCAAGTAAAAGTGCCCTTAGAGGCTCTGTCTGAACCAGGTAACAGTAGAACCTAGAAAACCATCTAGAAGACAATGCCAGTTGTAATTGTACAATGCATTTTATTCACACCTCCTCGGTGCCCAGCACTTGGTGGGAGCTATGGGAAATACAACCCATAATAAGAGCTGGGAACACTCTGATCAGTATCAATAAACATTCTCTGGACAAATAAACGGAAAAAAATCTATCCATGAGTAATAAATATTTGGGCAAGAGGAGAGAGGGTAGTTCAGAATAGCCACATTAGAGGAAAAAAAGAGGGCTATTTTTTTCAACTATTAGTTAGATCTGAGCTAGTGACATGGGCAATATGTTCTATTATAGTTAAAATGAAATAATATATAATTAAATGAAATTAACGTCTTAAAAGTGACCAAAATAATGTTCTGCTAAATATTTGACATCTCTAAATTTCTAGATTTTATTATATTGTCCAGATGATTGAATTTAACAAAGATAAAGCTCAGAGTAAGCCTTATAAATTGAAGAAAAGTTAAATCAATACGAAGACCTTAGATATGCTTTCTGGGGAAAAAATGGCATAAACAAGTATTTTCTTAGTATATATGAATATGGACATTGTCAGTAAAATGCCCCATATAGAAGGTTTCTAGACCTTCTGTTACACAAGAAAGGAAAAAAGAAAGATAAATGGGGGGGGGGGGGAGGCAGGGAGAGATTGGTTGATTCATTCAATGTAAATAAATTTCACTGAAATTAATAAAAACTATAAAGTCATTTCAGCATGAGAAGGCAAGTTGAGGGTACATCCATTTAGGCACAAAATCATGACGCCTACTACACTGTCCTTTCTAAAGACCACAAGTAAGCCAAAATGTTTTCAAAATTACATTTTCCACATCACCTGAGCTCATATGCCAGGGTAATGTGAAATATTATAAATTTGACTTTCAAAGGGGGTGTTTCAGCCTGCATTTTTCAGTGTGGAAAATTAAGCCAATCCCTCCGAATTGATTAACCGAAGAAAACAAACCTGTAGGGAAAAAGGATATATTTTCCGACTCCCTGGTCTACTCTTCAGGGGAATATATTTTTGATGTTCTCTTGGGAATCAATGATATAGGTCTCTCATTTAAAAAAATCAAGCATCACATTTAGTTACATATGACACAGTTGCCAGCCTGTACACCCAGTTTTAATTGGGGCATCTGTACCGCTCCTTTGTGGCTACTCTAAAGGTGGCTGTATGTGGCCTTTTGTTTATTTGTTTTATATTTGTTAGCCTGAGTAACGACACCATGAACCACGAGTGTCCTGAACAAGGCAGACCATAAGTGGACACATAACAAGTGTTTGTTGAAGAAAAGGAAAGAGGGAAAGATTTAGAATAAAGTTAAGGAAAGAAGCACCACTATTTTTATATTTTTATTTTACTCCTCAAGACATTCATCTTTTAGCTATCCTATGGCCGTCTAGGCTAACGGGCATCTGGAATCTTGTGTTTATCCATCAACATTTTAAACAAATGCATGTAGTTTTCCAAGGAGTAAAAGAAATAAGTGAAGGCCCTTATGAGGGAGAAAACCTGAATTATTTCCCAAAACGCAAGACCATTTGATGTGATTTTAACAGGAGCAGAAAGCAAATGGCCCCTTGCATTGCCTCTCTCGTCCCTTTGCAGAGTCTGGCCTGCCTACAACAGACCTGCAGCCTCAGGAAACATCCCATAAACGTTACATGGGAGGACTTACCATTCGGCAATTCCTCCCTCCCCCCACCCCTTACCCTTTTCCATTCCTTTCGCCAGCCATGGACATTATTGAAATCACCTGCAAAGAGGTTTTTGGGCAGAGAGGGCGGAGGGAGAGGAGGGGATAATGCAATAATTGTTCTTAGACAAAGGCAGAGAAGGAAGAGAGAGAAAGGAGAGTAAGCGGAGGACAGAACGCAGAGCCTCATCTGCAATGCAGGGCCTGCCGTCCCCAGATGTTACCAAAGCATCATCATCCCTCCCTGCAAGAAAAATTGGATTAGTCACCGTCTTGTCTCCTAATGGACACACTCTGTGATCTTTAGAGCTTCATTTACTGGGTTAATAGTGCTTTGCCTGAGTTCCTTTGCTATGAAAAAAAAAAAAAAGAAAACCTGTAAGAAGAAATATTCTGGGTGCAGTCCGCAACCACTGACACGAGTAATATCGTATTCATCACAGACAGACCTCGTATCTCATTACTGCTGAAGAATTGCCCTGGAGGCATCTGAGCCCGGCCAGTCCAGGCCTCTCATGTGGAACCGTTCAGGTATATTGTGAAATGATTTAATGCGATAATAATGTCCACTTTGCGAGATAGATTATGTTTTTTATAGTGGCTGATGGTTAATGAATGATACATTAGCAAACATCACTAAAACGTTATTGGGAAATGCAGATGAAGAGACGGAGTGCTTTCTCCTGCTTCTTCTTGGCTTTCTCCCCAAGCGGTCCTGCCACCCCCTCCCCCGCGTCCATGCATAAAGATGAAAAGCAGAAGAACTTACAAGAATCAGGAAACTTAATTTATTTAAAAGGAAAAAAAAAATCCCAGCTGCGTGTCCCTGCCTCTCAGTCTCTCCTTACCAGAAGCAGGGATGAATACTAAAAACGTTCAAACACGAGCTGAAATATCTCTTCTTAAATCAAATGAGAATCAATGAAAGTGCGAACCTGAACAAATACATTATATGTTGACCCAGTTTATTAGATGAAGCCGTTTACCCTGATTTGATTTATCTGGCAATACACAGCTCAGCTGTGAAATGAGATACGCCGAGCCCATTCACCTTATTTACTACAGGATCGCGGCTCTTGCTAGCTCTGCGCTGGGTGAGGGTCTGTCAGCATTTCCATTACAAATCTCGATTTTCAGCGGCTGCAGATTCCCCCCCAGCTGCTGCGTGGCCTGGCCGACCCTAACCCAGGAGCGCGGCCTCTGAATAGACGTGGAATTCCGCCCTGATGTTCACAACCTCTGCTGCGGGGGGACCAGGAAGATGTCAATGTGTCCGTGAGGCTCCTTTGCACCTGGTGAAGAGGCCAAGCGAGGTCCCACCTGTATTTTATTTTGATTCTTTTCTCATTGACTTCTCCTAAATAGGTATTTCCAAAATGTCCTCTTTTCATTTCCATTGATTTTGGAATGCAAAAGCCTGCCCGTTTCCCGAGATCTGTCTCCGCCGCCCACCATGGGCAGGTCTCTGCCAAGCAGGCAGTGCAGGGTGAGATGGCAGAGGATGCATGTAGGATCCACCAGGACCTTCCCAGGAGGCAGGAGGATGGACCCTGTTACTCTGAGGTTTTCAAGAAATGACCATAATCTAGATGCCCAGATCCAGTGAAGTTATTACAGAAATGCAGAGAGAGAAGGAGAGGGGAGGGGAGGGAGGTCTTTGTTATTAAAAGCTTGGTTTAAAGGGTAATTTTTAAAAAGTAATTTTATTATCAGTCATTCTCATTTCTGTTCTAGCTCCACAGAGCACACAACCCCATGAAACCAAACATGGGCAAGAACCTTCCTTGTGAGCCTCCCTGACCAGTCTCCAGACTTTGGTGAGTCACACAAGACTACAAAGCAGAAAGCAGGCAGGCAGGATGTCCGAGGGAACCAGGGGTTAGCACGAGAGCCATTTCCGACATCGCTGGGAGGTCCCCACTAGTCTCAGGCCTGACTCGGGCACGGCCACTGGGCTGAGAGAGCAGTTGAACCTGGAACCGCAGGGGACGGCCCAGTAACGTGGCAGGCTGGCCCCTGCTCTCTCCTGAAATGCCACTAAAATAAGAGAAATAGAATACAACAGGCATAAGCCCATAGAGTCAGGGAGAACAGGAGAGGAGGCATCAGCAGATGAGCAAAGTTAACTGATTTCTGGAAGCTGGTAAGAAAATGGAAGGCTGGTAACTGACTTAGCAGAATAGACGAAACTACTTTGCAACTAGAATCCTCGAAATGCCTCCCCACAACACCCCAGCCCAGAGCAGGAGATACAGATTTAGACTCTGAGTATATTCACCTAGAGAGGCTCCAGAGGCCAGGCACGGTGGAGGGTGGGCGGTACCGTCCTACAAGCAGGAAGATAATGGAAAGTGTGCAGGTGAGCAATGCTCTTCCCTCACCCTGTGCTTCCTGAAACGCTGGTGGTAGCATGTGCTCTCAGTGCAGATTTTTATTTTCAGATTTGATGGAGAAATATCGGGAATATGTACATAGAGTAAAGAAATGTGGCAAAGTATTAATTCAAGGAAAGCCAAAAACAGTGCAAGAAAAACACACTATCGCAGCATACAATGGGCTCAGCAGTGAACAATATTCACAAAAGTTCACGCCAATGTCAGTGACGGTGTTTATAACCATGTTGGGGTGACAGGGAGAGGGAGGCGAGAGAGACAGGCTAAGTCTTCACCTCCCAAAACAGGACACAAATGGATAGGTTTAAAACTGGGAGACGAATGAGTAACAATATAAGCATATTTATCAGTGTGGGAATAAAAACCCAAAGAAACAGCTGAAAGAATTAAACGTGGCTCATCTCGCTCAGGAACGGGGGTGGGGGGTTGGGAGGCAGGTGGGTACAGGTCAAAGGTGCGGTAAGGATATTTCTGCCAACACTGCTGGATTTAATGGCAAGCCTTCTAGGATTCATGAGCTCTTTACGACGATATGCACAAAATGTGAAAATGTATTTAAAACTAAGAAATGAAATCCCAGGAGATGGGGAGTCTCCAGCTCCCTGCTTTTCATTGGGATTTATCCAGGAAGCTGAGGACTGCATGGCTGTGGAGCAGGGACAGGCAGGGACTCAGACATGCTGCCGCTCTCCTGGCGCCCTCCGTCCCTGCCATCCACCTGCCGCGGTGTCTCCTTCGTTCCTCGGACACTGGGTGCTTCTCCCCACCACATACACCATTTACTCACAGGGGCCTTGCGCAAACTGTTCTGTCTGCCTGATATTAATACAACCACTCCTTTCCCTTTCTTCTCCCTGCTTCCCGCTTGTCCCTTAGCTCTCAGCTCAAAATACCTTCCTCAGGGCACTTTGCCCACCGACCTCCGTCAAGCAGCCTGTTAGGGACTCTCGTGTCCCCTTAAACTGCTCTTCTGAAGCCAATGTCACAGCAGCGGTTGTGCCTAGTTCCTGTGATCCCGTCTCTCTGCCCAACATAGGTTATAAGCAGCAGTGACCAGACTGTTTTCAACTCTCCTCATAATTGTAATGACTAGCACAGTCACTGTTCATAGAAAGCGCTCAAAAATGTGCTGAATGAATCAATGAATGAATGAACAAAATAAGGAATCAATGAGGCTGACACTTTTTAATGGCAAAGCTGGATATCCCCACGCTTGTGTAAATCCAGAAAGAACTTCCCCATGGAAGTGTGCACGTCTCAGCCTTGAAGGCCACACTCAGTAGGACTTAGAGTGAAAAGGGACACGATTTCCCTGACTCTGTGGTTAAGTCCCCTTCCTCGCTGGTGAGCCGTCTGCCGCAAGGAGCCGAGACAAGCCGCAACACTTAATGATCCCTTAGCTGGTAGTAGTTTGTAAACTGGAATTCACATGGTATTTTAAATTCTCAAGTATGTATCCAGGAAAGAACTCAGCTTGCCTGTTTTAGAGGGAAACTCCATAATACGCAGATGTGGTTTATGTCAACTTCTGTGATTGTGCCTGACAGTAAGTCCCAAAGCATTAGTGACAAGTCACCAATCTGGGGGCAGATGATTATGGGATTCAGGGGTTAATTTCACTCACAGTGCTTGGGTTTCAATAAGACACTGATTTTACCAGTTTACCAATTTTCCAACAACACACTCAAGTCCAACCAACTTCTTTTTCCCCCGGCATAGAAGGTAGCAATGATCTTCACTATACTTCTGCTCAAACGGCACAGTTTGAGGCTTGGAGATTTTAAACCTCACCACTGTTTGCAGCTCAGACCTGGGACTTGTTGTGAAGCCTCTGACTGCATGAACAGGCTGTGGACCGGAGAGTTGTTCAGATGTTTAGAGACAGCTCCAGGGGACCTAGCTGTCTGGGAGCAGATGGCCCATCAAATTGTATCAAAGCCAGTATAGATGTGCTTCATTCAGTATTTCTTCTGTACTGCTGGGCCATCTAGGGAAGGACCTGTGGGAAAACCTGTGGCCTTATAAACAGTGTACGTATTTCTGTCCTAACACACTCAAGTCTTCTCTTGAGAGGAAATCTGGGGCAAAATGCGATTAGACCTCTCTTGAGTTTAAGACTTAAAAATTTGAACACCCAATTAAATTATAATGCTGATAAAGGATAACATTTGTTTTTTGGAAACATTTAGATTCCAACATTGTATTAATCACCTTTACCCCATACCATTTTGTTATTCAAATTTCTTCATGTATCCTCTTTAAAAATACATTCTTCTAATACCAAAGCAAGCTATTTTTCTACTTGTGGATTTTTTTCCCTTTCAATTTGCAACAGATATAAATGGCCCAAGAGTTTATTTTTCACACCCACCCTACATTCAGGGTCTTCTATAGTATTTGGAAACAAAGAAATTCAGTTTGGACTGTTTAGACCAGCTCCCCACCAGCTGTAACACGAATTCAGCGGGGACCTACTGCGTGGCTGTTGTAGAAGCAACAAAATGCAGCTAAAAGGACCCGGGAGTCCAAAATACTGCCGATACTACCTCTTCAGAGTTACACAGAATGCTCTGACCAGGACAGATTGGTCAGTACTTTGTTGCAATTTTCCTTTATGTGACAGTACCACCATCTTCCTCAGCTTGCAGTGACCTCTCTTTGCCACCAAACAGTGTTCTAGTGCAAGAGAAACCGGGAGGAGCCTCTCACATCAAGGTTATTTTCTTTCCTGGAGTCCAAAAGTTTTGTCGCATTTTCAGAAAGCATTAAATATTTTGAAACCAGACACATCTGTACTTCAATTCTGGCTGAGCTGGAACAAACTTTCTAATCCTTCTTAACCATGAGGATAAAATTTCCTGCTTCATAGGTTTGAGGTTGTAAAGTCAATGAGATATTTATCATCTTTACACAAATATATGACACGAATGAGCATAAGATACATCCAGTTTTACCAGAAGAAGATTTTGGGGAAAAGAAAAGTAGCTTCATGATACATGTACTGAAATTTAATTTAATGTATTTTTGGAAAGGGGAGACATGTTTAATGTTAATATGTTAATGTTAGTATGTTTGTCTTATATACTGACATATACTGAAACCCAATCAGAAATCAGGTCTCTTTTCTAACCCCTGCGTTTGGTCTATTCTCATTGGTTTTTCCTATCTTTCTTAGTTTTGCAGACTCTGATTTTGAGCTAGATACAGGTTCACTCAGATTAAAGATTACATTTTCCATCTCCCTGACAGAGATAAAAGTGGAGGGACGTGTGGCAGCTTCTAGGAAGCCTCTTAAAGATAGCTGGTTTGTGTCCTCTGCTGCTTTTTTCCCTCTTCCTTCTCCTTCCTGGTGGATGAAATAGGCTACATTGGCTGGAGTCCAGAAAGCCCTCCTAGACCACGGGACGTCAGACCATAGACAGGGGGTCGGTGAGAGAGAGAGCTACACCTCTGACCACTGTGGAGTAACCATACCCTCGTGTACTGTCTACCCCAGGCTCTTTTTATAGAAAGAATAAAAAACAGCCAGTTTGAATAAAATATACTATTTTGGGTTTTCTATCACGTGCAGCGGAATGAGATCCTACTTGATACATGGTGTTTGCTCCGTCTAGAAACAACATCTTTCAGTATATTTCTTCTTTCCGTTGTCTGGTTGTTGACAAGGCCAAACACCCCTCCGCAGCCCGCTTACCATGTTTCTTTATAAAGTCTGTAGCAGTGACATTTGAATATTAGTAATGCCTTAATTGCTTCTGAATCTTAAATTATAGTAATAAAACAGTACAGTGTTATGAGAACAGCTCCACCTCCACCTCGTCTTGGCAGATGTCATCAGTGCTCAGAGGCCCCCTCTGTAATGGGGGTCTCTAGACACAGAGGAATTTTGACACTTTCCTTGGAAGTGGCTGCTGTGGGTTGGACATGGTTGGTTTGGCCCCACCAAGTCTCACGTTGACATCTGATCCCCAGTGTTGGAGGTGCGGCCTGGTGGAGGTGGCTGGGTGGTGGGGACAGGTCCCTCATGAATGACTGGGTACGGTTCTCTTGGGCATGAGTGAGTTCCTGTGAGAACCGGTGATTGAAAAGAGCCTGGCATCTCCTCTCTCCCTTCCCTCTCCCCGTGTGACCTGCGCACACCAGCTCCCCTTCGCCTTTCGCTAGCAGTGGCAGCAGCCTGCAGCCCTCACCAGAAGCAGACACTGCCGCCATCCTCCCAGTGCCACCTGCAGAACTCCGAGCCAAATACACCTCTTCTTTAAATAAATCACCCAGCCTCGGGGATTCCTGATAACAACACAAAAATGGAGTAAAACAGGGGTATTGGAAAAAATATATCTTTTAAGCCAAAAAAGAATACTATAAATAAAGGGTCTAGTAAAATGCCTGGCCTATAACCGGCTCTTAATGAGAGATAGAAGTGGAGGGTTATGATAATAAGTCACCCAGGACCCTGAAATCATTCCCACCACAAAGAGCACTTGATCTCAGCTAAGAGTATATATATGTCAAGCCCTTGCTCCCATGTGACAAAAGTCGTCTCACAAGTTTCTGACCAGAAAATAATACCTTACCCCAGAGGTCTCCAGTTGTGGTAAGAGGCGTTTCATCTTTATTATTGCTCTTATGTTGTTGTGATTTCTTAAAAGCCTGGAGATTACTCAGAGAGGCTCTAATTGTGGCGCTTCTCACAGGCTGCTGTATAGGCCCAAACCTGTACCTTGGCACAGTAGGAAGGTGATGAGTTTCTACAATATGGCGGGTCCAGCCAGTTTGTTTTCATCACCAGAGTTCCTTCCTACTGTCCTGACTGGATTATTCCCCCAAGACATCAGCCAGTGTGCATTGCGGGGGCGAATGCAATGACCCCCTTCTCAGATCCATCTCTACTCCAGATGCTCAAACACCTGCACACCTGTTAAGCCGGCCAGCTGTGTGAAAGCAGTGTGCTTCTGCAATGGCGGGAAAATGGCATGAGAGGTGTACGGGAAACCTCACTTTCCGTGCCCCTGTATCATGTGTCCACCAGGAACCTTTTCTCAGCTGAGAGCAAGAAAAGGGCCAACACAAACTCTTGATTTGATCATTTATGTAGCGAGGTTTCCTGTGATTAGAAATGGTAAGCTGAGAGATAGGCTGTGATGAGGATCAGAAGGGACAGTGTACGGGAGCAGATGGACTCATCCAAACCTCCCTCCACACAGCGCATCAGGGTGGAAGTAGAGCTGCCCGTGGTATTTCCCGAGAAACTGCCATCTCTTCTGTCTAGTTTGTGGCAGTCATTACGCTCAAACTAAAGAAGAGAGAAATCCAAGTTCCCCTATTTGACATCAGTTTTTCAGTGAAGATTTGTCAGTTTTGCCACAGTGCCTTCAACATTACTGGTCACAGCTGATACAATGTCTACCTTCTGGCAGATTACAGAGAAAGGCTATAAATGAATGAACACCCTGTGAAAAACCTGCTTATTTCCTTGACCTCTTTCGGAATGACTTAAGCCACTATGGTTTTGCATTCCATCAGGGATACAGAAGAATCTATATCACTCTGTTTTTTATGTCAAACTGATAAATGATCGTACTCACCACAGAGCCAGGATTTTGATAGTCAGCAGATGGAATAAGCATACAAATGTGATGTTGTTGATCCACAGTCAGTAGGGCATGGGTGTTGAAAGTATTCTTTCCTGCAGTAAAGAGACAGCCACAGAAACCTTTGTCACAAGTCTTCCCAGGAAAAGGTGAGGTCTATGCCTTTAAATCTGGGCAGGCTCTGCGATGGCTTTGCCCAAGCCTTAAGAACTTGGGGGCTTCCACTTTCTCTCTGGGAGCCTGAGCCGGCATGGAAGAGGTGCTGAGACCAGCTCCATGCTAGGGAGGCCACCGCAGCTGCTCTGTTCAGTAGTCTTGGTTCAGTCCAGTCTTCCAATCACCTCCACTGTTGGAATTTTAAGGCTGCTATACAGATGGCCACAAACTTGGTGACTTAAAGCAGCACACATTATTTTCTTATAGTTCTGGAGGTCAGTAGTCCAAAATCAATTTCATGGGGCCCAAACCAAGGTGTCGGCAGGGCCTCGCTCCCTCCAGGAGTTCTGGAAGAGAATCTGTTTCTTTGCCTTTTCCAAGCAACTACAGCTGCGTTCTATGCCTTCCTCTGTTCATGTCACCTTCTGCCACCTTCAAAGGCAGCGATGGAACATCGTGCATCAGTCCTCTCATAGCCTTTGTCTTCTCTGTAGTCCAATCTCCCTCTCGCTCCCTCTTGTAAAGGTACTTCTGATTACATTTAGGACCCACCCAGATAATTTAGGATGATCTTCCCATCCTGAGATCTTTAGCTTAACAACATCTGCAAAGCCCCTTTTGCCATATTAGGTGACATTCACAGGTTTCAGGGATCAGGACCTGGATATTCTTGGGGACCAAAGCTGTTTAGGATCCTCAGAGCAGTCCCCTTGCAGTCTGAATCTGCCACCATGTAACCACACTCAACACCAGGTGGCACAGAAGAATCATCCAAATGGACCCTGCCCAAATCCCTGACCCACAAAAGCGTGAGACACAGTGAAGTGGAGTTTGTTCTAAGCAACTAAAGTGCTGGGGTAATTTGTATCATAGCAAACAGGAACAGTACCGCTGGGTACGGGTTGATCTACGCCACTCTCTGCACACAGGTTCAGCTGGTGACAGAGGCACCTGTCTCTGGGATAGCTGTCGGGGTCAGGAAAGCGTGGAGGGTCATTCCAGGCTGCACCTCCCACTGCCCGAGACGAGGGGAGTGCAGGGAGTCGGTGCTCCCGTCCTGCTCACGGATCGGTTCTGAGCGTCCTCCCCCAGCTCCCCGCTCCACTCTCTCTTCTTCTGCTGCTTTGCTTCGTCTGCTTGCTTCTCTCAAAGTCCGAGGTAGAGACATGTGTGAGAGGAAAGTAGCAATCGCAGGTCTGGGGACAAGCATCTCAGTTTCCCTTTCCTCGCTTCCATCTCTGCCTCACGAGCAGGGACGAGTCGGCCACACACCTGTCTGAGAGCAGCCGCGGCCCCTGCTCTTCCCGCTCCTGCCCCAGTGGGTCCTTCTCTGACTTAGAGAAGCTGTCAGGGTGTTTTTAATATTGTAGGAGATGAGCTGTCCTAATAGCCTCTGCCCTTCCTCTGTCGCTGTGGGAACAAAACATGCTTTCTAATTTTCTTGTTTGGAAGACTGAAGTACTTGATGCTAACTCTTAAACATGCTGTGTGAAGAAATACTTAGAAACAGTTCAAAGCCATCAAGAGTGTGTTTGAAATTACAAAGGGCTTTCCAGATGCATTACTGAATTTGCTTCCTGGCTCTTGACTCGGGACACTTTATTCCTTGGAAGGCACTTCATTTCTTCATGAGCACAGATCACATATTGACTTAGAGACATCCATGTCCCCGGGATTGTGGAGGAAGAAGAGACACCGAGTGTCAACACAGCCGAACACAGGCCACCCTAGGAGTCCTACTGTCCGCAGACGTGCTAGAGCCTATGCTAATTCCTTTTCCCCCTTCAAAATTGCAGCTGATAAAATTTAAGGCAATCTCCTACCAGAGTATTTGCATTTCATTAGGTAATTTTTGAAAACTCTCTCAAGAAAATGGGTTCACTCATTTACTAGTGAACCCAGTGGAAAGGCAGGGGTATTTTGAGGATTGTCATATGTCTATAGTCTTAAATCGATCCACTGACTTTCAAAGTGAAAGGTTAAAGCCAGACCCCCGAAATCATTTGAATAGTGGCTGTTGGCCATCTTTTTTCCCTTCTCAAGTAAGGTTTGTTGAGGTCAGAGGGATATTAAGAGTGAGGGCTGATTTGCCTGTTCCCACTTTTAGCACAACTCAATTCTGTTTCATGCATGTATGGTGAGCATTTGACGTGTGCCCATCACGGTGTTAGATCTGAGGGTGTGGCGGGGACTAGGCTAGGATGGCCAAGCAAGCTGGTTTTCCTGGGGCCGAGGGGTGGCCAGGACACCAGACTTGGAGTTCTAAAACCAGCAAAGTCCTAACAAACTGGGATGCGTTTGTTACCCCTCTCTCATTCTACTATTACAGGTAGAAAATGGAAAACTGATAGTAAAAGTAGAATTACGACCGTGAGACATATTTGAGAAAGAAGAGGAGAAAGGGGCCCTAGTTTGATGATTAAGAAGGTTCTCCCCAAAAGAGACACTTGTGTTGATATTGGAAGAATGAGTAGAAGCTAGCTAATAAAGCAAAAGAAAAAACATTCTAGGAAAACCCACAGACGTCTGAAGGCCTTGATGCTAGAGAAGGCATGGCGCATGCGAGGACACAGGACACATCCTTTGTTACTAGTGTCCAGAAAAGAAGGGAGAAATAATTTCCTCTGGCCAGATTGTAAAGAACTCTGTACCTGGTATTCTGGATTCTAGATTGAACCCTAAAGGCAATGGGAAGTCACTGAAAGGCTTTAAGAAAAAGAATAAAGTCCTCAAACCATCAGGTTTTGCCAAAGGCCTCTGCTGTCTAGCTGTTCGTTCTTTGTGAGCCTGCCAACCCCACTCGATTCTGGCTGTGAACCAAAACCCCTTTCAGGCACGGTGAAATGAGCTACGCCTCTCTTTGGCATCAACAAAGTTAAATATGAGTGCAAAGGAGCCCATTTCAAATAACTAGTGATGGATAAGCGTGAACCGCTCATACAGACTTGTAGAGCTACCTGAGAACACCCTGGAACCCATCCAGCTCACCCAGCAGCAAGAATGCCCAAACTCTCGCCCTGGTGCAGCGCATCGTGACCCCACACTCTGCACCACCACCCCCAACCCTACCCCTGCCATGTTTACTCTGTTCTCTGGAACCCTGTATGGGGGATAGTTTATTCTGTCTTTATCCTTTCCAAGTGTGTCAATTTATCGAAAGCCTGTGTTTTCCTAGGTCACTGTTTCTCAAAATGTGGTTCCAAGACCGTAGCATTGTCACCACCCAGGAGCTTGTCAGGAAAGCAAACTCTCGGGCCCCTGACAGACCTACTGCGTTAGAATCTCTGGGGTGGGCTCCAGCACCTGTGTTGCAGCAGCACCTCCGGGTGATTCTGGTGCACACTCGTGTTGGACAAGCACTGTCCTACACAAAGTGTTGGCTTCCCGGCTGGCTCCAATGCGGGCCACTGCTCTCTCCTCATCTCACAGCGCATAAAAAGCAGGAACGACTCCAAATCTAGAATGCTCTCCTCCTCCTCACTGTCCCTGAGCCTGGCCCTCACCTTGGTGATAACCTCTAGCCCACCAGCCTCACTGACTATTCCAGGTCTGTTGGTTTCCTCTCAACTTACCTCCCTTCCTATTTGGCCAAGATCCTGCACAAAAGCTGTCTTGCCAACAGCCCAAATTCCCTCTATCCCTTGACCCTTCACTCTTTCTCTGCCTTTCCCATTCCTGATTTCAAGTTAATGCAATCCTTCTTTCTCTGCCGTATTCCCAGACTGCTGAGCTGTATGACGGTGAGTTACACAACAAGCTTGTGATCAGGGCAGGGGCCCTCCACACCCAGATCACCCCTGCCTCTCTTTGCCCTCCTTCTTTCCTTTCTCCCCTCCCCTCCCCTTCCCTCTTTTCCTTCCTTCCTTTTCCATCTTGGCAGGCTCCCTATTGAATTCTCCCCAGCAGCTCTCTCATCCTCCAGCACCCAAACCATTCTGAGAAAGTCTGGATGAACCCTTCCCATAATCAGGAATGTCCCAGGGGCTTGCTTCCTCCAAGGTCCACAAGACTTCCTCAGAATCACCTGGGAAGTTTGCTAAAGATGCAGGTCCACACAGTAGAAGTCTAATTCCTTCTCCAAACAGTCCTTTAAGCATCTGAAGGCAATGAACACGCCCTCCCTAAGGCTTATCTTCACCAAGTCAAACAGCCCCTTACTTCAGTCATTTTTCTCCCATGCTAGATGTCTCAACCCTGGTACAACCCTTGTCATACTCCTCAGTAGTTTCTGAGTTTTAAAATGTGCTGGCCAAAATTATTGCAAAGTTTAACATTTCAATTTTCCTTTTGGCTTTCCCTGTACAAAGTGTCACCCTTGGCAAAGGGCCATTTCTTTTTAGGTTCAATCACATTTTGGAGATGTACTAATTTCCTGGTTAAATATAGTTATCAAATGTGGCCGATCATCATAGCTGCTTAGGGAACATTAGAAAAACATATGCATTCAGGGGCCTCACCCCACTGACTTAATTTTTAGAGGGTGAGACCCAGGAGGTGAGGACTGTTTCAGATCGCTAGGCAATTCTATTAATCAGCCAGTTTTGCTGCACTACTGACCTAGACCTTTTAGAAAACTTTGGGCATAAACTCTGGAAGCTGCCTTTATCTCACATAATCAATTATCCATTCAAGGATGACAGAGGGAGAAAAAGTACTAAATGAGAGTGTGAAATTTCCCTGATATATAACCAGAAACTGAAACCAGAGCGTTTCTTTTTTTGTTTTATCTTCCCAGATTATAGAGTTTTGCAAACCCAGTGGTATTTTTGATGCATAATTTCAAATAGAAATATAATTAAGCAAATGATAATTTATTAATACATCTTATGTCACTTAAATAGCATCACAGGAAATTATCTTTAAAAAAAACTTTGCAGCCACATGTTAGTATAGGTCAACAAAAAACTTTGCTTTGATATTATTTTTTTAAAAATTTGTTTAGTTCTATGGGAAATTAATTTTTGAAATTTATCCATAGCATAGACCCATTTCTCCCTCCCTGCTTTTCCCCATCAAGTACAACTACACATCCTGGAAATAGAACAAGAGGCAACCAAAGGAGAACTCTGAAAGGTGGTAAGATGAAAGCTACCTAGTTTGGGTCCCCAGGAACATCACAGGGGCAGAACATCTCACGTTCTCCTGAAGGTGACCCAGACCCAGCGTTTTCTGACACCAGCCTAGCAACAGAAGGCAGCCCTATTCCTCCCCTGGAATAAACAGGAGTCATTCCGACAACAGGAGGCACGCCCGCACATCCACCCTGGCAAGGAGACTAGACCCCTGGGTCCCGGAGCCCCACCAACAAAAGCTGCCAGGAAGGATGCTCTCCTACCCAACAGGATTTGAGACTCCCTACACCACTGAGAAATGCCAGAGCTGCCCTACAGCAAGTGGCTAGACACGGAAGCCTCCTCACCCACCGAGGTGCACGTGGGGGAGGCTCACCTGGGGACACCCCTCAGCTCCTCCAGCATCCCCACAGGGACCAGTGAGAGCCTCACTGACACCACGTAAACCAAGCAGATAACACCGCAAAGGCTCAGAAAATCCAACTGCCATTGGAACCACAGCCCACCAAATCAGGCAAGGTCCGGAGAGCTAACCCTTAAGAGATGACTACCTACCAAAATAAAAGATTTAAATAACAACCAGAGTCCCTTAACATAATGGCCAAAATGTTCAGGATGCAATAGAAAAATTACTCATCCTACGAAGAAAATCACCACTTGAATGAGAAAAGATAACTAACTCACATCAGTATCAGGTGAATCCAATGCTGAAATGGTCTGACAAGGGTTTTAAATCGGCCATCCTAAAAATGCCTCAACAATTCATTACAGATACTCTTGAAACAAATAACAAATTAGAAAGTCTCAGTAAAGAGTTGGGAGTTATTTTTGTTAAGCCAAATGGCAATTATAAACCTGAAAAATAGAATAACAAATAGAAATCTATCTACCCATGAAGAAATCCAAGAAAATACAAAAGAAATTTGGGGGGACATTATTCATGTTGTAGCTCTAGCCCTGGGTGTTCAATAAAGCCTGTTGGATGGATAAAACCCATAACATTGCAACTTATCTCTGTAATTCTAGGCTCCAGAAATGTGCAACATTCCAACAAGTGGCAAAAGTGAGGCTATGGGAAATCTTGAGAAGGAAAATGGAATAATTTCAAAAAACACCAATAAACTGAAATTTATTCTACAGGTTTTTTAATGATTCCAAACCTCACCATGGT
This sequence comes from Varecia variegata, assembly GCA_028533085.1. Taxonomy (NCBI): domain Eukaryota; kingdom Metazoa; phylum Chordata; class Mammalia; order Primates; family Lemuridae; genus Varecia; species Varecia variegata. The sequence continues at coordinate 94,989,396 of CM052440.1, forward strand.
CATCGTGTTTTAGGATGCGTATTGAAACAGCTCAAGCCCCTCGCTGGATGATTCTCAGCCCAGGTGTCTGCCCTGGGCCCTGTGTTCTTATGTTCAGAAAGCTTCCCAGGGGATATTGAGGCAGGCAGTTTGTGGCTTAATTTGGGAGAACCAAACCTGAGAAACTATCACTCTTGGATGTAAGTGCCTATCCCAACTTTGGCCTTTTAAACGAGGCTGCCCCTGTGACTCCTAAAAGCCAGATTCCTTAGTAGCCCTCCCTGGGGCCATGAAATAAGATAGACCAATCTCAAAAATTCTACAGCATATGCTCTGTCCGCTGTTTTCCTAAGAGTTACCGTCATCCATTCTTCTACCACTCCAACCAGGTGCATCAGACCTGTATTAAAGGATGGTTTCCTGTTATGTGGACTTCTCTAAATCATTTCTCCAACAATAGATGCTGATACAGCAGAAGGCTGATAATATGGTTATATTATGTTGCAGGCGTTACCAGGTGATTAGGAAATCATATTTCACAGCACATAAAAGACTATTTGCTATGGCTCTTCAGTAATATTCCTCTCCAAATTGAATCATAAGCCCCACATTTTTAAATATCAAAGCTAAAATGTTTATAACTAAGGGCTGAATATGTTGGCAAAATATTAATTTGAGAAGAGTAGTTGTTTGTACACCTTATTTGGGGGGAAATGGAGTTCTTATACTGGGCCTTGATCTTGCCTTACATGATTGTTCAGCTTTTTGGAAGGCCTTTGCTTTGAACCCATCTCTACCTCCTCAAAGCTACAGACTCAGAGTTCTCAGTTAATACAACCCATTTCCATCTTCATTCATCAGTTGCGGAAACAATGCTAAGTAAAGAAATGCTGCAGAACCATTTCATGGGCTCAAATAGAGTCTGTCAGATATTTTCAGGTTCCCATTTCTCACTTTAAAAATTATTCTTTCCTTTAAAAAAAAAAAAAGGCTCCAACTGACAGGCACCTTTCCATGAGGCTACCTTGTCAGACAGAGGGACGCTCTTAAATAACATGTTCTCGGATTCGATCAGGCTTGTTTTGCCTGGCAAATGAATTATGTAAACCTTATCCACCAGAAACTGTTTCAAGTCAATTAATTGTTGTAATTACTTAAGATTTCTTTTTAATGAATATGGCTCTCCAGGGATTCGATGATATCCTGTCATCTGTAGGGCCTGATAAATGAAATGTGATTTGTGGCTCACTGCAAACTGAACCCTTGTACTTGAGCAATGTCTGCTTCCCGCGTGCTCGTTAAATGGAAGAAATGCCCTTGATGGAGGCAGGGACATTCATTATAAACAGTTCCCAGTTAGCTTGAAAGTGAGGGGCTGCACTGGCTGCGCCCACCCTTCTTGCGCTCCCTCTCTCCTCCCGTCCCTTTGGAAGGGAATTAACCAAGCCCATGACCTCGGCGAAGCTGCACATCATAATCATTATCAGTCCCACCATTCGGTCGCTCGTCTCCATTAGGTTCAATAAATTGAGGTCTCAAGCAGCTATTTGGGGATGATCTTAGGAGCTAATATAGAAAGCAAAGGATTATTTTTCCAGCCTCTGCTCACTCTCTCCCCACCTCTCTCTCTCTCTCTTTCTCTCTCCCCCACTATTATTTCTCTCATTTTTAAGGATTCATCTCCCTAAGAGTTGATAAAGTCGGGTCACATTTCTCTGTCTAGGACACCCCATTTCCAAGTGATTAGTAAGCTAGACTATAGCTGTAGATAAAGGAACCTAAATTGGCACAAAAAAATTCTGGAAACTTCCAATTTTCTGAAATGTAGGCACTGTCTATTCTAGCAAACACAACTCTGTAATAAAGCACAATTTTAAAACATATCTGTTATCTTTAGTGGTTTTATTTTTGCCCAGCAAATCATTTAGTTCACCGCAGGAAAATAACGTTTTTCTGGGGCATTTCTACTTGGTAACCAGTGTAATCATATAGAGGTTTCTAGACAAAATTTACAGAGAGGATTAAAATAAATGAAAATTAGTAAACCCACAAAATTCTTATAAAACAGCGCAGCTATATTCATTGTCTCAACTCAAACATTTGATTCACAATTGAAAATAGTCATGTTGGTAATACTGCAAGTAGAATATATGTTTTCTTTGAAATCCATCATCCTTGCTGAAACTTATGTCACTGGATTGTGTGAAACTGGGTACAAAGCATATCTGTAATAAAACACATCAACCAGGATTCTGGAAAATGATCAGTTACTGTTCCTAAACATTCAAGCAATGTCTGTTGATTCAAAGTGAATTAGGGTTTCACCTTTATTGCAGACTGTTATCATTCCCTTACAAATTCACTAGCTTCAAACCAAATTTAAATAGGAAAGATCTCGTAGTAGACAAACATTGATTTATGACAAGTCTTTTCACCGTGGAGTACCTTTCACTGCCTTAAAATCATAACTCTGGGAAAACTTAGGAATATCAAAGACATTCAAAATTCAGAAATTCACTGAAGAATTCATTCAATCAGTAAATATTTATTGAGGAGCTATAAAGAGCCAGGTACTCATCTAGACGTTTTGGTCATGATGGTGAACCGCCACATTGATAGCCCCATTTATTAAATGTTTAGCACATGCCAAGCACTGTCCCACTTTGCAAGCAAGACATAGCCCCTGACCTCAAGGGACTCACTGAGCCTTTAAGCTACCCTTTGTTTGAATAAAGATTGCATGACAAGACAGACCAGCGAGATCACAATGTGCAACCTTTATTGACTGCCTTTGCAGTACCCCAATGCAACAGTTGTTTAGTTATTATTTATTACCTGTGCTGTTATTTATTACCTATGCTGGGTAAGGACCATTACTGGGCATTTATGCAAATAGCAACCTTATAGTGAAGATCTCCCCCAGTTTGATCCTGATGCCAACGTTAAATAGCTGTGTGACTTTGGGCAAATTACAGAAACCCCTTTACCTCTGATTCCTCATCTGTCAAAATGCAAATAATACCATAATGATGATGATGATGATGATAGTACCTAGCTCTTAAGATTTGTGTGAAGAATTAAATGATTTAATGTATTATAAGTACCTTGTGCCTGGGACATAGTATGTGATCAATAAATTGTTTATTATTTTTATCATCTTCATCATCATTGCAGCCATGCAAGTTGAACATTATTATCTGAATTTAACCAGGGAGAAAATATAGGCACAGAGAAATTAAGTAACATTCCCAATACTATGTGGCTGGGAATAGAACTAAAATTTAGAGCAGCTTTGTTTACCCAAACTGACAACTCGTTCTTAGATGAGCTGTTGTATGAAATTCTATAGCATAAAAGAGAAGGTCATGTCAACTTATCAACTCTCTTCCTCCTCCTCTTCTGCTTCTTCATCATCATCATCAGTAACCATAGGCATGTATTGAGATCCTTGATGGTGTACCTACACCAGGAACATTGGATTTAACATAATTTTAGTTAGACAAAGTCTTTTCCTCCAAGAGTTTATAAAATGGTAAAAAGGTGGTACAGGAAAAAAAATTATGTATTGACTTAGTTTTACTATAAAATTTATGCTCAGAATGATTAAATAACTTGCCTAAGGTCACACAGAAAGTGGTTGCACTAGGATCTTCTGTTTCCCAAAATTGTGTGACCTAAGAATTGTTAGAAGGGGCAGTGGGCTTTCTTTGTTCCAATTATGCTATCTCCCCTCAACCCCCTTTTGACCAATAGCACCTACAATTAAATATCTGGTAGATCAAGTTCCCTCTCATTTCTTTTCAAATTTATTTTCTGGGAATTTGCTCCCATTTATTTTTCCAGACACATTTCAGAATCATTTTATCAAACCCACAAAGCAATCTTGCTGGAGTTTTTATTAGAATTATATTAAACCTATCAATTATTATAATAATTTGAGAAAAGTTGACATACGTACTTTAAATACTCAGTTTTTACATCTAGCAATTTCATTTGTCTTTCCTTTAATTTGCCAACTTTTACTTTCTTCATTATATATTTTTAAATTCTCTTCAGGTAGATTCTGAATGTTTCTGGTTCAAAATTTTCTAGGTAGTTATCAGAGAAAATTTGCTATTGTAAAAGATCCATTTTCTATTATATTTTCTAATTGGCAATTATTGCTATTTGGGAAAGTATTGAATTTTTTTTAAATTCTTATTTAACCAGTAAGACAAATTTATAGGTGTCCCATCCAAGTGTGTTTTTTCCCCTTTTTTGGTCACATGGCTACTCAGATTTCCCAACCCCCCTTTGCATCTATGTGTGGGCAAGTGACTATGCTTGGCTAATGAAATGTCAATAGAAGTGATATGTGCATCTGCCAAGTCATCTCCAAAAAAGTTTATGTTTTTCTCCTGGAACACAGGCTTGAAATGAATCATCTTTAACCATAAAGAAGTTAAAAAAAAAAAAAAAAAAAATTCTAGAGAAGGAGTTAGCCAGATACATCCTGTGGGCCCTGTGGCCTGATTTTTGTATGACCTGTGAGCTAACAAGGGTTTTACTTTTTAAATGGTTGTTAAAATAAATAAATAAACAAGAAAAAAGAAAGAGAGGGAGAGAGGGAAGGAAGGGAGGGAGAGAGGGAAGGAAAGGAGGGAAGGAGGCAGGGAGGAAGGAAGGAAGGAAGGAAGGAAGGAAGGAAGGAAGGAAGATAAAATGTGACAGAGACAATATACACCACAAAGCCTAAAATATTTACTTTCTGGCCCATTGCAGAAAATGTGTAGAAGACTATTGGACAGGAAGCTAAAAGGAAACTGGCTCTCTGAGTCACCACATGGAGCAGAGCACTTCTACCATTCCTGACTACTGAACTCGCTCTGGACTGCTGTGACAGATGAAAATAAATTTCTACCTTGTTTAATCTATCATATTCAGTGTGTCTTTGTTGTAAGAGTTATTAATCTAATTAATCAACTAACAAACCTTATTAGTTTTGCTAGTTTTTCAATTTATCTCTTGCAATTTCTAGATAGACTATCATGTCATCTGCAAACAGTAATAGTTTTATTCCTTAGCAACAAACATATTACCTCTTCTATCCTTTTTTTGGTCTTATTTTTAATAGCCAGAGCTTTCAGAACAATGTAAATTGATAGTGGTAATAGCATATACCCATGTTTTGTTCTAAATTATAATGGCAATGCCTTTAGCTCTTTACTGCCTAGTAAACTACTGCCGTTTGTAGATATTTTTCATTATTTTAAGCATATTAGGAGAAAATAGTGTGCAATGGTTGTTCTTCTTTTTGATCTCTCTCAGGTTTTGGTATCAAATTTATTCTATTTTTATGAAAGGACTTAGAAATTTTTCCATCTATACTTAGAAATAGCTTGTATAACATAGAAATGAGCTATGATTTGGAAGTTTGAAAATAGTTATGTCAAAATAATCCATTTCTAGAGCATTTTAAAAATAATTTGTAAAAAACATTTTTAATTTCTTCCATGATTACATTCAGTTATCTATTTCTTAAGTTAATTATAATTTATATTTTATTTAAAAAATATTTATTTTGCCAGGGTGTTCAAATTATTAGCATAAACTTACAGCAATCTCTTTAAATTATTTGATTTCCTTAATATCTGATATAATAATCACTTTTTTATTTTGCTTCATCTTCTCTCATTTTTATTTCCTTGTTGTTTATCAGAATTTTCAAACATTTGTTGATTTTTAATTTTTTCCCAAAGATCACACTTTTGGATTTATTAATTTTATTTTTTATCTGCTTTCTAACAAATTAATTTTGTGTTTGTGTTTATCTGTATGATTTTCTTATTTCTACTTTTCTTAGGTATGTTGGTTAGTTATTTCTAACCTTTTAAATGAACTTCTTAATTCTTAATTTTTCTTCTTTTTCAATAATAAAAATGTATGATGCTACAAATTTGCTTCAGAGTGTATTAGTCACATCCTGTAAGTTCTGAGATGTAGCAAATTGTTTATATTATTTTAAGATAATGTGTATTGTAGTTTGGCTTTCCCTGAAAGCAGGCCCTGAACAAGTGCTTGGGTGTAGAAAGTTATCTAGGATGTGATTCTGGGATACACAAGTAAGGAAGTGAGGAGAGTGATATTGGGCAAGAGAAAAGCCAATAAATGGTGAGTCAATAAGTGGTTTAAGGCTACAGGCAACCAGAGCTCCATCCCAGAGAACATGTTAACAACATTTTCTGGAAATGTCCCATTGAGGAAAGGAGAAGCTGGGGTATGTCTTCATAAACATTCCTGAGTGTGTGAAATCCTCAGTAATTCTAGGCGACCATACTTGTGAGCTAAACACACTGGAGAAGTCCTTAAAGTGAAGAAATATAAAGCTGTAGTAGTTTGAGGCCAGAAACTGTCACCGTTCCTGGATGCTGTTCATGTTAGCTGCAAGTGAACTTAGACAAGGGCTGAGGGGCTAGGGATGGGCATGAACAGCATCTGCTGTAATGTGTGGTTATAGATTTGCTTTCATTTTTATTTAAGAATTTTTTTCCAAGTGGTTTGTTGAGTCCTAATTTTTTAAATATGTAGTTTCTAGATTTTAATATCATACACTTATTACACATTAAAATTTTCATTCTCAGTTGTAATATGTAACTTTTTCTGTAAATGGAAGAAAGTATTACAGAATAATCTTTAGGAAATTTTACATTTCAGAATAATAAATACTTTTTTTAACATAGCTGTTTACCAAATTTCTTTCACCTATTCATTTAATATCTACTCCAGTGTGTTATTGTTCAAAGCATTTATCAAATCATTTTAACATTTTTACATTCTTTTCTTTAGATTTTTTTATTTTGACATAATTTCAAACCCACAGAAAAATTGAAAGAAATGTTCAGAGAACTCCTTTATAAACTTCATCTGGATGATTGGATCTCTTACTCTATTCTGCACCATTGATTTATTTATCTATCCTTTTGAAAATATCACTTTTTTGATTATTAGAGCTTTATGATAAGTCTTAAAGTCAGAAAGTATAAGTCTTCCAATTATGTTATTTTTTTTAATTGTTTTGGCTTTAGTTTGTTTGATTTTCACATAAATTTTAACATATGCATTTAAAGCTATAAATTTCCCTCTAAGCCTCCTTAGCCATATCTAACAAATTTCTGTATATAGTACTTTATTATTCAGTTAAAAATACTTTCTAATGTCCCTGTGATTTCTTCTTTAACCTTTGGACTACTTAGAAGTGAGTAGATTAATTTTCAAATATCTAGAGTTTTCATAGATTTTTATTCCCTATTTTAATGTAATTTCATTGTAATTAGAGAACATACTCTGTATGATTTCAGTCCTTTTAAATTTATTGAAATTTGTACTGCACAGTTAACCTTTATGTTATATTGGTGAACAGGCACTTGCGAATAATATGAGTTCTGCTCTTGTTGGGTGTAGTATTCTATAAACATCAGTTAAGTCAAGGTGGTTGATAGTATTGTTCTGAGAGTCTATGTCTGTTTTAGTCTGTTTGTGTTGCTATAAAAGAATACCTGAAACTAGGTAATTGATAAAGAAAAGAGGTTTCTATAACTCATGGGTCTGCAGACTGAGAAGTTCAAGGGCATGGCCTTGGCTTCTGGTGAGGGCTTTCATGTTGCATCACAATATAGTGGAGAAGGTCAAAGGGAAAGTGAACCTATTTAAGAAGTGAAAATCTGAGGGGTATCCTGGTTTTATAACAACCCACCCTTAAAGGAACCAATCCATTCCTACCAGAATTAATCCAGTCTCCCAAGAGGGAGAACTCACTCACTACCTTGAGAGAAGCACCAAGCCATTCATGAAGGATCCACCCATAACCCAAACACCTCCCACTAGGCCCCACCTCCCAACACTAACACATTAGGGATCAAATTTCAATATGAGTTTTGAAGAGGACAAATATTCAAATGATGGCAATGTTGTTATTGATTTTTTTGTGTAGTTTTTCTATCAATTTCTAAGAGACACATTACAGTCTCAAGTGGTTTTTTAATTAGCATAGTTTGAAACCCCATTATTAAGCTTAAACATATTTATGATTGTAGTCACTTCCTACCCAACTCCTTTAATCATTATAAAATGTCTTTATCTCTGGTAATGAACTTTGTCTTAAAGTCTGTTTTATCTGATATTAATTCCACTCTCCTCTACTTACCATTACCATTTGCATGGAATATCTTTTTCTATCCAATTCCTGTTGATCTATGTATTTACATTTACAGCACATTTTTTGTAGACAATACATAATTAGGTACTGCTCATTATTCAGTCTGATCAGCTCTGCCCTTTAATTGGAGTGTTTAGCCCATTAATATTTAGTATACTATTGCTATAATTAGAATTAGGCCTATCTATTATTTTATTATTTATTTGTTATCTGTCCTCTTTAATTCTTAGTCCCCAGTTCCTGTTTTATTGCCTTATTTTAGAATCTTTAATATTTTTAAAATTCCATTTTAATTTATCTGTTGGATTTTTAGCTTTATTGCTTTATATATTATTTAATAGATGCTATAAGGATTACAATATGCACCCTTCATTTTTCAGCCTTTTTACAATCAGCATTGTACTTCTTCCCATCTTCTATACTACATCGACATGTGTATTACATCTACATACAATATATACCCCCATAAGAAAAGTGTATGCAGATATAGAAAAAATAATCTTACGCTTTGTATGGAACCAGAGAAGACCCCGTATAGCAAAAGCAATTTTAAGCAATAAAAACAAAATGGGAGGTATTAATTTGCCAGACTTCAAACTATACTAC
>CM052440.1:94998674-95014304 GCA_028533085.1 Varecia variegata
ACAGGAAGAGTGCGATGTGCACTGTCTGGGGAATGGACACGCTTGAAGCTCAGACTCGGGGGAATGGGAGGGACATGGGCAATATATCTAACCAGAACTTTTGTACCCCCATAATAAGCTGAAATAAAAACAGAAAAAAAAAACAAAAAAAAAAGAAAAGAAGAAAGGATAAAATTATTTTATATTTACCCAGATATTTACCATCTCTAATATTTCTCATTCCTTGCTGAAAATATAAGTTAACATCTGGTATTATTTCCTTTTAGTCAGAAAAACTTCACTGGTGTTTCTAGCATAGGTCTGCTGTTGACAAATTCTCTTGATTGATTTTCATTTGAAACTTTCTGTCCTTTGTCTTCATTTTTAAAGGATTTTTCACTAAATATAGAATTCAAGGTTGAAAGTTTTTGGTTTTTCCTTCAGCACTTTAAGGAAGTTATTCCATTCTCTTCTGGTCTCAGAGTTTCTAATGAGAAATCGGTGATTATCCAGAATACAGTTCTATTGTATGTAAAATATCATTTTTCACTAGCTAGTTTAGATATTTTCTTTTTATATCAAGCCTACTTTAATTACCTTTATCTGCCAGTTCTCCCTCTTCTTTCCTTCTGGGACTCAAATTACTCATTTATTAGGTACTTTGATATTTTCCATGGTTTCATTTGGTCTTTTATTCATTTCTGTTTAAATTGTTATCTTTTTGTCCTACAGATTGGATAATTTCAAGGTCACTAACTTTCTTCTGTCATATCCAGTATGCTGTCAAGCATATATAGCAATTTTTTTAATTTTAGATTTATTTTTTAGTTATAGAATTTCCTTTTGGTTCTATTTTGTTATAGCTCATAATTCTCTGGTGAAATTTCCTGTATTTTTTCATTTTAAGCATATTTTCCTACATCCTTGAGCATAATTATAATAGACGCTTTAAAATCCTTGCCTGATAATATTAACATCTCATCATTTTGAGATTAGTTTCCATTGATTCCTTTCTTGAATATGAATCACATTTTCATTTTTCTTCATATGTCTGGTAGTTTTAGATTATATACTGAACATTAGGAATGCTCTATTGTAGAAATTATGGATTCTGCTCATTTATCTAAAATGTATTTTATTAAGCAAGATAATTCAACTGGCTGAACTCAAATGTCAAGTTCTGAAACCTCAGTTTAGTTCTTTAATCTTTGGTCTGGCTGCTTGAAGTCTGCCCGTCAAATATGTTGTTCAGATATTGTCCAAATATTTGGACGGATCTCGGGGCTCCCGCTTTTCTCTAACTCTGTCCTTTCTGGAATTTCCCATCACAATTTTCAGGTGCTGTGACCTGGACTTCTGTCCTGTGATTCTTTAAGCCAGTAACATGATGGGTCTCTATCCAAGTTTTATCAACCCCAGGTGGCACCAACTGGGACTTGCCCTTAAGCAAAAAGCCTTACAAATATAAGAGTCACTCAGTTCTATTCCCCTGGCCCAGCTTTCAGTGCTCCTCTAGTATCTGCCTGCTTCTGTTTGCTCCCCTGTGCCTTCAAGTAGCCGTTTTTCACATTTCGTCCCAATGTTACTGTCATTATCTGTGGAAGCACTGATCTAATAGGAGCTGATATACCATTATTGATCAATCACTTTAGACCATATTTGGTGTGATTTGTACTAAATTGAGTATACCATGTAACTCATATAATAGAATTTCTGTGATTATCAAAATCTTTCAAATATATGAATAAAATAATTTCACCACTTTTTGCTTGAAATTGCCCTTTTGCCTGTGGACATTATATCACCCACCAGAGACAATTGGAAGTTTACAGAGGACCCCTGGGGAAAACCACTTATCTATCTGTATAATAGATATACTTACCTTTCTTTTTTCTTTCTTTTTTTTCTTCCTCACTAAATCACACTCTTTTTTTTCCTCTTTATGATTCTTCAGCCCCAGTTCACCCTCATCTCAAATGGACTGGTATTCCACCTTTTTTCTCAAAAAAAAAAAAAAAAAAAAACTCTAGGTGTTAAATTTGAAGCATTTTGTACTGACACTTACCTCTCCATTGCCTCTGCTCAAATACACAGCAAATGTCATCAACTTCTGCTGCTTCTTTCTTCAAAATAGTACTTGCATTCCTCTTCATTTCCAAAGCAAGACTAACAGATGCTGGACATGTAGTATGTGCTCAATAAATGCTCAGGTAAATGAAAGAATCTCATTCATCGTTAAGCCTCTGTACCTTTTTCTTGGGCCACTACTGCAGCCGTGAAATTTCTTTGCTAAGAGATAAAATAGTCTTAAACATTCGTCATTGTCTTGGCTCTAAATCTCAAACCCCAAATTATGTTTCCTTAACTTTCCCCCTACAAAATATTAAATTCCAAATATAGTTAATAGTAAACTAAAACAAAGAGTATCAAGGCTTCTTTAGCAGGTATTTATTGTTCCTCCCTCTACCCTCTCCTATTTCTTGGTTCATGTAGTGTCAGCCAAGGAAGGCTCCACCCACGATGAGAGAAGGTCTAACCAGCTCCCTGGGCAAGTGAGCAGATGAACTGATAGTAGAAGTCCTCCTCAAGGAATTCAGAGGTAAGAGTTATCTGAGACCTGAGGAAACTTTTGCTTGTGCTGAGTTTCAAATCCCTCATTTGGGGGAGTCCATTCCATTACATAGTGCAGGAAGTGAACACTTTCCAGAAACCTGTTCTTTGGTGTCAGTTGCTGAATTCTTTGCAGCAAGTGGAGGTTTCTTTCTTCTCATATGACTGGGGCACCCCACCCTGATAAATGTCCTACAAGAACCACGATCAATAATCCAGGCTTCTGCCTCTCAATTATTCCCACTCTGGGTCCCCTGCTTTGCTGCATACATTTACTTTTTTATACAATTCATTTTTCTCTAGCTACTGTATTATCTCCCAATTAATACTGAATAGGTTTAGATCGTCCTCTTCTATTCCAGCATCTGAGGTAGTTTATAATTTTAAATTACACATAATTGATAGACATTTATATATTTAACTAAAGAAATATTTTTTACCTACTCACCTTCATACACACCAATCTGTGCTCATATACAATATTTCTATAGCACTTTGAGTAGGAAATTGATACAAAGGACTGTGAGAAGTAAATCTTATTCATAGAAAAAGGGCTTTTGTATCTGCAGTCTGTCCCATAAACTGTCTCTACAACATGCATTAAATTCAAATTTCTCTGCCCAGCCTGATTCAAGGCTTTCTGATGTCAGACGGTGTCTCCAAACCACATGCCCTCTAGATGATAGTACAGACAGACTTCTCACCTCTCCTACTCTCCAGAGGTTTAGATTTACAACTCCTTACACTACACATTTTTCTTTCTGAAGTTTTCTAAGATCCATTGCCTCCTCTTTCAAAAGCTTTCTCTACAGTCTCTAGCTTCCTCCAAGAGTTCATGTAATGGATGAAACCAACCTCCACACTCAGCCTCAGTTGGATGAACTATTAGGACTTTTTCATTTGTGTCCTTTGTCCCTATTGATTCATGGAATCCTCTTAGTTTTTCTTTTGTTTCGTTTCATTGTTGTTGTCATTACTGTTTTTGGTGCTGTCCTCCATATGTATTGAAACAGTCACAAAATAATCAGTCAACTCAGGCAATTTTAAGAAACATCGTGCAATGTGTAGCAATGACAGATAAAACAGGTAAATTGGATTTTCCCTTTTTAGCCAATTATTTGTAGATATAAATCATAATTTTCTATTCACATATGAACGCTTTGTTTATTTGCATTGAGGCTGCATGGCCATGTCTGTTAAAATTTGTAGTGTCATATTTTATTGTCCTGATCCTTGTAAAATAGATTGCTAATATCTTCTCCCCCCTTGCCCCCCGCAAAATCTGTCAGAGATATCTTAGGTATCACTGCACCACTAACTCAAGCTGTTTATATAGAAAGAAAGTAATCAGAATTGAGAGGAAAAATAGGAGAGAAAATAAAAGCCATTTCCCAAAAGTGCAGGAGCACATGAAAACTTGTCTAGCTAACCATCAGGAGTGTAAAATTTTTATTTCTAGGTTAATAAGCACCACCTGTGTTTATAAAAAGTCGCTGATGACTTGTTTTGTCTCTTGCAAAGAATATAAAATGTTCTTAGAATGGATTCCTCACAGTATACACAGATTATTAATACACTTTAAAATCCCTCCATATGACTGATGCAGCCTTCATTATCCTCTTTCCACTCCCTATGACACGCTTTATTCTTTAATTTTTTTATTGAAATGATATAATATAAAAAAATCATTGACGACATATAAATCAATTGTCTGTGACATGTTACAGAGAAAAAGAAAACATCAAGATTGCCAATAACAGGCACTCAGTCTCATAAAACTTGTAATCAACTTCCAAGCCAAGGCGTAAACTGTAATATATTGCCACAAACCTATAACAATAATAAACTATTTGAATTGCACCTTCACATTCCCAGTCGTTAATAACAAATAAGCATGAAAAAATTTTGATAGTCATTCATTTTAATGGGTATCTGCTTGTTGATCAGATTGTGTCATCTGGCATTATGGAATACAGCCTTATCCTTGCAAGCATATGAAGAGAGAGAGCGGCTACACTTTAGATCCTAACTCCAGGCAATGAGGACTCCATCCACCGGAAAATTCTAAGAGTAATATTTTTTATCTAAGCTTAAAGAAAGATTATACCACATCTTTCTCTGGCCCTAAGTGAAACAAAAAAGCAAGTCCTCAATCTGGTTAATTGTTACTATTTGGACTCTTCTAGGACATCTATTGCTGCATAAAAATCACCTCAAAATGGTGGCTTCAAACAGTAACTGTCATTTATTTTGCTTATAAATATGTTAGCTATCTGGGCTCAGCTTAGCAGTTCTTATTTGAGGTCTTTCGTACAGTTGCGAGCAGTCTGTGGCTGGGCGTGAGGGCTGAGGTTGTCTCGAAAGCTTTCGCTCATGTCTAGTGCCCGGGGCCAAAAGGATCAAACAGCTGGGTGCTGGAACAGCTGGGGTTCCTTGGGCACCCTTCTCTCTCTGTTCTCTGTCCTCTTTCCTCTCTCCCTCTCCTCTCTCTCTCACACATCTCTCCATGTGGGCTCTTCGTTTGTGGCCTCAGGGTAGCCAAACTTCTCATGTGGTAACTCAAGGATCAGAAAATTGTCCTGAGAGGGAACAGGTGGAAACAGAACCACCTTTTGTGATCCAACCTCACAAATCGCACTTCAGCCACGCTCTGCTAGCCGAGATTGTCACACAGGCCCAGGGTCAAGGGGAGGAAATATAGACTCCACTTCTTTTTTTTTTTTATTTCAGCTTATTATGGGGGTACAAAAGTTTAGGTTATGTATATTGCCCATGTACCCCCCCCAGTCAGAGCTTCAAGCGTGTCCATTCCCCAGACAGTGTGCATCGCACCCATTATGTAGGTATACACCCATCCCCTCCCTCCACCTCCCACCTCTGTCCCATACCCAACTGGTGTTATTCCCAAATGTGCACTTAGGTGATGACCAGGGAAACCAATTTGCTGGTGAGTACATGTGGTGCTTATTTTTCCATTCTTGGGATACTTCACTTAGTAGAATGGGTTCCAAGGAGAACAAAAGAGATTCTATATCACCGTTATTTACTATGGCTGAGTAATACTCCATGGCTTAGACTCCACTTCCTGATGAGGATTCAACCAGGTTCCCATATAGCATGGAAAACAGTCTGCTAGATATTTTTGCAAAATACACTCTGCCACCAGGACTTCCGTGGCACACTTACACACTCCAGTGCGACACACTCACACACAGTACGTGGAGTTCTTGACTGACCATACAGTGCAACACCATGACGCTGAGAGCGTGATGTTGTCTAAAATGTTTCCAGAAGCGCTCACAGTTGTGCTGTAGTGAGTTTGTAAATGACCGCTAGACAAATAAAAACTGGGCTAATTAGAAGGGTTTTTGTTGTTTGTGATTTTATTAGAATAAGAGACAGAAAGAATCTCAGAAGTCTCGTTACTCAAAATACGGGTACGGACCAGCCGCGTCACAGCATTTGGGTGCTGGCGTTGGACATACAGACTCTCCGGCCCCGCACAGACCCACCGAGTCGGCACCGCCCCCGGATGACCCGTGTGCACGCGCGCTTGGACATGCATGGGCTTAGAGGGCAGTGTGGTGTGTAGCATTCCACTGAGCCCAATTTTCACCCTGAGCACTTCCCGGGATTACTGGGCATGCATCCTGGGATCGCTGTGACAGGAGCGTTCTTAGGGAACTGCAGCTTCTGACCCCACCCCACCCCCGACCCCGACCTCAGATCCCAGGCCTGAGAGCAGTGAAAAGAGGGTTCCTGGCCCCCACCCCCATGCTGTCCCTCTGACTCCCCCTTCTCCCCCTCCCCTCCCTCCACTGGGGCTGGGAAAGGCGGGCTCTTCCCTTAGCTGCCTTTCCTATCCAATGCAATTTCCCCGGCGCCATTAATCACATTCGTACTTTGCTTCATTCTTCACTGCACCCGCTGCCCACACGGCAGTGCCAGTCATGTAGGAGGGAGTCGATCAAAATCCGTGGAAGCGAAAAATGAATGAATGAATGAATGAACGTGAGCAGAAAAGGAGCAGAGGAGGACCCCAGACATGGCTGCGGGAGCACAGGTGAGCAGGAGCCACTCGATCTGCTCTCTGCTCAGGTGCACCTGTGCTGCCCACCCAGCGAGGCGGAAGCTTCCTGAGCGCGAAGCTTACTCAGGTGGGAGTTCCCTGCGCCAGCTACTCAGCCGGGCACCAGTGACCATGTGTTTATCAACATAATGTCAACTAAAGGAAAAAAATCAAGCTTTTAAAGAATTAAAGTTAGTGTTATTCAGAAGTCTTATTGAGGACAACAGACCAAGGCCTCGCCCAGGGGCAATTCTGAGACTGCCCCGGTACAGCGCGGCAGGTCACAGTTTAGGCACAGGTGGTGCAGATGCAGCACGTGCAAAACCAGGTCCAAGTTTGGGTGTAAGAGGACACTGGCTATAGCTTACTAAAGTGCATTTGTAGAGGAATAACCACTAACCCTGTCAGGGTTATCTTGTGTGTAGGAAAAGGCAAGGCTAGGGTCATTTATCTTTTATGGAATGTAGTGACTCAAGCAAGAGACATGGGAGGCCACGTGCTCTACCCTGTTTTGTCTTCAAGGTACTCTTCCCGAGAGCTGCATTTCATCCCAGAGTCTGGGGTTCAAGCAGAAAGGAGCAAACATGGCTTCTTACATGCATCACTTTGTCTCACAGTAGTCAGGGCTGTATATGTTCTAGCAGCCTTTTCTACATCTCCATATTCTTTCCTCCCCTCAGCCCATGGCACTAAAGTTTGCTTTGTTTATTGTGAAGGTAGAGGAGGGGGAGGAGGAGGCGGAGAAGGTGGGGGAGGAGAAGGAGGATGTCAGGGTGTTGAGGGATTTGGGGCTGATCAAGGAAAAAGGTATGACCACAAGAGGCAGCAACACACAAGGAGCTTGGTGCTTGGACAGGCTTGCATGGTAGACAGAGTCTCTCATAGCTGGAAGTCTGTGCAGAAGCTACAGAGCACAGGTGTGGCTACTCAGAAGGGGAGGTGGGCAGAGGAACTTCCCCCGGGGAGAAGAGGGGGCTTCGTGTCCAGGTGACTTCACTCAGCAGCACAGTGGGGAGTCTCTGGGCAGGGAGCTCAGGAGGGCTCTCGCTGGGAGGAATAGCAGCTTGGGATTTTATAACTGCAAGGCCTTGTCTTATCATTAGGTGACAGCTGTTGAGTGAGATTTTGCAGAGTATGCAAAACAGGCTGTCTTTAAATGGCTTCAAAATTTGCTTGTTTGGGCTATTTTTAAAATAATTGATGTGTTAAAATTTGGATTTGGCACTGGTGGGCTTTTGAGCTAACAGTCTCAGCCCAACAGTCAAGAAATTAACAACCTAGGGCCCAGTACGCAGAGGCTATCTGTGGATGGCACATTTATATGAGAGAAAGAGGGTGCCAGACATTCCAGAGCTTCCCACTGGGAGGTGGCAGGAGGTTGAAGTGGCTAAGGGGTCCTTCTTAGATGCTAGGAGTAGCTAATTACACATCAACTAACCCAGTTTGGTCCAGCCTGTACTATCCTAATTCAAAAATTACTAGAATTGATCAAACCATCAAATACAAACACAAATTGCCCTCATTTAAAAATTCTTTGAGGATGGAAGTAACATACTAAATGCTAACAAAGCCCCTATGCTTGTCAAAGAGATCCGATGATTTTACACTTGCATTATCCTTTGCTATAAATTCTGAAATGTCAACAAAAATCCCTCTTGCCTATGAAAATAGTGTATACATGGAAATGGTGTGTATGGTTATGATGACGTTATTGACTGGATTTCAGTTATGCATTTCTTTTCCAATAAGAAAATCATTTTAGTGGAGTTTGTGTTTCATATTTTTAAAAAAATAAAAAAAAGGTGGTATCATTAGTCGAACGCTCAGACTGCATAACCCTTCTTACAACAGGTTCAGTCACAAGGAACCATGTAGATTGGAAAAAGAAACACATTACTGCACACCCGTGAAAGGCGCCTTTGTAAAAGCGCGGGGGGCGGGGGAGGGGGTGCATCTAGCTCCATCAGCCTCAAACACAGGGTTAGATATTATCAAAGCAGATTTCACTCATGCTCACAGCTATCGGTCCTCAAGTTCAACTGTTTTCTAAATACATCCAATTTTCCATTACAAGGCAAAGTATTGGTAGCATTTTTTGGTGGAGGAAATTAAGGAAAATAATAATTTCAGAACGTTCATGTCTCCTTCCATGGAACAGAAGGAAGGACCTTTCATATCCAGGTAGCACTTCAGAAAAGATGAAGGCTTTAATGTTGGAAGAAAAATAAACCAATTTTTAATACTTGAGAATACAATAGCTGTTTCCATTTTCAACCTGGTGGTTTGTTTACACTATAGGTACCATTAGCGCTCTCCTGCGAGGCAGATGAAGTGGATTTCATTTTTCCTCTTATGATCCATAATAGCTGCACCACGAGAAATGGCAATTCCCCTTCTGCAGCAAGTTATGCTAAGTGAGGATATAACATGAGCGCCTTTACATGAACACGGGAATTATATAAATGAGTTGTTTAGGCAAAAACCACTGCTAAGTTAAGCTATCTATTTTTTCACTCACAAGGGTTGAATATAGTAACAAACTCATTTGGGCAATCTGATCCAAGGTGACTTGTTACTGCTGCTCAGAAATACATGTTTGTTTAAAAGGAATGCTCTTTTAAACAAACTCGTGATTTTTGAGGACAATAATCCTACCTAGTCACTTGCAAAATCTATTGGGGGTAGACAATGTAGGGTTTGTTTTTTTTTTTTCTTTTTGAGAAAGTAAGTCTGGATTTGGAAACATAAATGAACAATTTGAAGGTTCGTGGTTAAAACTATCAGTCCATTCCTAGCTAGGTCCTTACTTAGTAAGCCATCCAAGATGTAACTTGGCCATCCTGGGCCCACGATCTACCCCAATGCCCCAAAGTGTACAAACTGGGAGCATTTCTTTGAGGTGAGATCTTAGATCCCTCAGGCCAAAGCTTTTATGCTCAAGTTACTTTGACAAAGCTTATTTATATCAAGGATGGAAAATGTTTTCTTACTTAATTCCTCCTAAGATAAATAATTATTCACTGAAGAAAGGCTTGGAGAATTTCTGATTTTGCACAAAGACATACCTTGGCAAAAATAAAAATGTTAACACATTCAGAAATAACACCATCATTTAATACCTATATTAAACCTTCTCTGAAACGCAAGAAAGAAATGGAAGATGTGAGTCCGGGATGTTCAACTGCTTCAGCCCCTTCTCGTCCTGTGTCCTGAGTTCTCAACCGTCAGCCTAATCCTGCCCCAGGTGTGAGTCTCTGAGCATGTGAATGTTTTTTGTGCAGGTGCGTTTCCCATACCTGCCGCAGTGTGAAGCCACCCTGTTTCTGGCCCTGAGGAGAAGTTCTCTTTCCTTGCAGCAAGATAATGTTTTAAAAAGCTGACTTTTAAACCTCTTACTGAATTTTTTAATGGATTAAATTCATCATGTCACCAGCTGCTGTGCAGCTAATAGAGCCATAAAACACTGTATTAAAGGATTACCCATGCAAAATTTCCTCTGGTGCTAATGTGAATTTTAATACTTTTAACATTTAGTTGAGATGGGAATGTCCAAGAACAGCTTGTTCAATAGGTTGTTCTATAAAATTAAGTTCCTCATCTCATCAGAAATGCCAGGACTCCATTAAGTTAAAATTTTACAGAGAGGCTACGATGATTCACTGTGCAGCATTTGTGAGGAGAGAGACAACATCTGCTTCTACATTCATGCCATAAAAAAAGAGAAAAAGAAAGAAAGAAAAGAAAAGAAAAGCAAAACAGTCATGAATCCTGTAAGTTCACAGAGACTGGGCTGAACAGAAGAAAATGCTAACTTCAGATTTATGGAAGGCCAATTTATACAACCCAAAAACGATGCTAATAACTGAGAACACCTAAACTTATAGCCTCTTACAAGTCACTTGTCAGATCAAAAAGTCTTAAAATATACCAAGTGGTGATTATACAAAATCACATAGATATCATACTTTGCATAACAAAAATACGATTATGTATATCTAGAACAGAGGGGAAAATGTAGCTGACAGAGGATGAAAGAATCATAGGAAAGGATGCTGGAAATTATGTAGTTCAAGTTCTTCATTCTACAGGGGACAATGCTGAGACCCTGAGAGCTTCCAGCTTGCCCAAGTTCACACAGTTGGCTAGATACAGATTGGACAACAAATCCCAGGTCTCCTGATACCCAGAACGAGAGACCACGTGTCTACCTTACATGTCTACAAATACATACATACCTATTTTGTTTACATAAAAAGGGCTTACATATTAAGCAACAGCAAAGAATCAGTAAGTAGATAGCGATAAGATCAAGATCCTCGCATGAAAGGTTTATAAATAAGGTAACAAAGCTGTATGTATTGCATGTCATTTCCAAAATAGTTCTAAATCAGACCACCTTCAGAATACTTAACTTGAAATTTTATATTCTTAATTCCATCTCCTTCCCCTCTTTTCCTGAATGACCTTCAAATCCTGATCGTAACCCTCACCTGTGCATCTGAAACAAGACAGCATTACATTATTTGCTAAAGAAATTGCATCTTTAAGGAAGTTGCCACAAACAACAGAGACTTTTTCTTTACTGTTGTTCCATAATTGGTCTAAACGTGATCGTCGACAGAGGCTCCAAATTCTCATCACAATTACAGTGGACATTAGAATGTGTCATGTGCCGCCTTTGAAAACGCGACCCAAGGATGATTGGTTTTAATGGAAATTCTCCAAAGCCAACGTTCTTCACCCCGGCTGAAATTTGTGCACAGCTCCATATTTTGTACTCTGTATGTATTACTGTTCTGAGAGCCTGTCATTTCTTATCAGAATGAGAAAGGCTAAAGAGATAATATTTCAATAACATACTGGCCTGATCATAAAATAACTCAATGGAAATGTGTAACTGCCTCAGGCAGCTCGGCGGGGTACTCAGCAGTCAGATGATTTCTATTCTGGTTTTTTTTTTTTTTATGGTTACATTTTCTGTTATATCAGACATCCCCTCAAGTCTTAGTTATGCTTTTATTCAAAAGGGAAAACCACAGTATAAAGACCTACAAAACTTATTATGATATATTACTAGAAAGAAATAAAAGTAGCTGCCATGGTGGCATATTGATAAGGACAGACTCCCCTCGCTCACTGACCTTTTCTCATCATCTCCCCCACCCTGGCTGAGGCCTGAGTTTCTCAGTTGCTAGGCAACAGGGGTCACAGTTTTCAGGTCTTAAATGCACAACCTAGTCAAAAAGAAGATGTGATCTTCAGAGAGAAAGCAGATACTCGGATACTCTGCGGTAGTGAGGATTTCAATACCTAAGGTTTTTGATTTTTTTTTTTCCTTATCCTGCTAAAGGGTGAAATGGAGAAACTTTGACTTGTCAAAAGATTGTGGGAACAGATTTGTAAGTTCTGGGTGATTAGAATCTATCGCTGAAACAATGTGAAGAAAATACAGTCAAGCTTCTCTTTGATAAACGCTCTGACACATGGCTTAGGATTGTAGCTGCCAGGAGAAGGATGATCAAGACATGTCAAAAACACAGTGATCTTGGGAGATGAATTTGGGGGCTGATTGGGAAGTGAGGGGTTTTTTGTTTTTTTGTTTTTAAACATTCTTTCACAAACATGACTGCATTTTGCCGTGTTTAAGGGCTGCAGGCAACACAGCAGCTCCTAAAGGTCAGCTCCGAGACGTTCCTCACCCCTTTCTCCATGGCAAAGCCAACCCTTCCTTTAAACTTTAATAAAGGGCATTAGAGAGAACCTATTTCTCAACCAGAAAGAAACACTGCATCCCGAGGTAATTGCATTTGACGATATATTCCATAGGTATGTATTTAACTTCAATTATATTACCTAATAACATTTCAGTCACTGCAACTTTTTAACACAAAGTGTGGTAGATTTCAATGTCAAAAGTAAGGAAGAGAAGGCTTTTGAACCTCTCATTTCATAATTTAATTGAATATTTTGGCCTTAGACAAAGAGCAGCAATTTTTATTTCACTTTATTTCAATACCCACATACTG
This sequence comes from Varecia variegata, assembly GCA_028533085.1. Lineage (NCBI taxonomy): Eukaryota > Metazoa > Chordata > Mammalia > Primates > Lemuridae > Varecia > Varecia variegata. Next base: position 95,011,359 of record CM052440.1, read on the forward strand.
TACATATAGTAATATCTTAAAGAAGAGACATAGTTATTAACTCCTAAAGTTTTAATTTGCTCAGTGTGATATTTTGGGGGAGAAGCATAAAAGTAAGTATGTGTGTGTGTTAGAAGATAACTAATTATAAACTATAGATGAATAATTTGGAATCTGGATGTTAGAAAGACAACTATAAGGGTTTCCTGGTTTCTTTCACTCTGGGCGGTATCTAAGTTCCTGCAGATCCCACCTGATTTCAGCCCTGGCCGAGAGAGAGACAGACATCCCAACTCATATAAATAGCAATGAGATAGCCAGGGGGCAAGTCACATGCCTGGAGACTGTGGCTGTCAGATAACTCTAATGATTTCTTTGGCCCTTCGGGGTGAAAAATTTACTTCATACTTTTTTTGTCTAATATTTGCCATTTTCCTTTCCCTGAAGATAACTGTCATTTTTAGATATGTCTGCTGCCTTTTCCAAGTTGTCAGCATCAAATGAACATAAAATGAAGCAGTTGGAAAAGATGTAGACCCCGGTCCATGGAGTGAGAGCGCATACAGATGACTTAAAAACCAGAGTGGGCCAGCTCCTTCCGGGCCATTGCTGAGTGTAGTCCTCAAAGCTGTTTTGCACCAGGTTCTTGCTGACACACATCCTGCTTTTTGTTAAATCTTGGGCAAGACTTCCAGAAACTCTCAGGTCACATAGGGCAGGAGTGGGAAAAATGAGCTTCCTCCAGAGCAGCCTCCAGCAATCAGAAGGACGATCTCAGGTAGTGTTTCTGGGCAAGTGTGGACAGCGGGCGAGGACCTGTCCAGAGACTGGCTGGCTGGTCTACAAGGAGATGAGTACAGAATAGAGAGTAAGAATTTAGAAACGTCCACTGCAATTGGATGGAGTCACTATATGCCTGTTGAACCTAATAAAAAATATTTGAACTTATGCATTGTACATCTTTTACTATTAAACTTTTCTTGTAATTCTTTTTAAAAAATACATTATATTTTACAAAAGTATAGGTCCACAATAGATTGGAATTTTAAAAAAAAAAATTTTTTAACTGGTCCTGGGGAAGGACTGGGCCAAGCTGAGGTCACTGTACCCAACTTGCAACAGTCCTAGGAAAACTATGATGAATCAAACCTCCGTACAGAGCTCTTTATGGCAGGGAGGCAGGAGCCCACTGAGGGTCCCAACAGGACCCTTTTGCCCAAAATCTGTTTGCCTTAAATGCCATGTTGCTTGCAATTTATTTCTTTGAGTTAAGCATTCCTTCCCCGAGTCTCTAAAAGGCCAATGAATGCAGACACATTGATACCTGCTTGGATTCACCATTAAACTGATTTCCTCTTGGTGCAGAAGGCAGATGTTGAGCACTGTTGCAAGAGAAAAAAGTAAAAAAGAAAAGAAAAACTGGATTGAATGTGGGGCTTGGTGGAGAATCCAAGAACCTTGGCTCTGAAGGAGGTCCTTGTGCCTCTGCCCAGCTTTGCCCTCCAGCTCTCTGCTGGCCTGCACAAGGTGACAGCTCCCCGTGCCCCCCCCCCCAGGGAGTGGCCCTGGCCTTCTCAGAAAACTTTCTTTCTCTGATCCAGCTGAGCAGAAATCCCTGTGGAGGGCAGCTGGAGTTCACCCCTCTTCAGAATTTGTTCTCAGATCCATTCTCCGCCGTCCCCCTGCTCTGCGCTGAACCTCAGGGATGCTGGTTTCCAGACTGCTTGTCCTCTCGGCTCCCACGCAGGTCTGTTCAATAGAGGCGCTTGCAGAAGACTGGAGTGCAAGACGAAGGGGGAAACCAAGGATTCTCTCCTTCTCACTCTACTTTGAGGGTCATCCCTCGCAGTAGCCGCATCTGTGCAGGACCCCAGCTCCAGCCATGCAGTCCCCACTGTGGTTCTAAAACCACCCAAGGGAGCCAGCGTCTGGGTTCTGATAATGCCTCCTTTCCATGTCTCTCCAGTCAGTCCTTCCTCGTGTTGCCAACCTCTGAGTGCCCCATGGTCCCATCTGCCTTCTCAGTTCTTCTGTCGCCTCTGTCACCAATTCCCTGTGTTAAATTCCCTCTGTTGAAAGGACCAAAGTGATAGTTATTGTCTTGACTTGAGATATGTGCTTGATACTCTTATGGGTAAGAGATCTAGCTGTTTGGGCAACTCTGTAATTTCCTGGCATGGCTTGGGCAAAAAGACTGCTGATGGAGAGCAGAGTATGTCCATGTTAGTCATGACTGCAAGCTTCTCACTAGACTGGAAACTCCCTGGGCTTTGGAATCTTGCCTTGTTCACCACTGTATCCCCAACACCTGACACAGTGCCAACACATGATCTGCGCATAGGGAATGTTATTTGAAAATTTTGATTTTTTAAAAAGGCAAGAAAAGATATGTTTAACTTGCATACTTTTAAATAAAGAAAAAAATTAATGAGTTCATTCTGTACTGTGCAGAAGTAAGACTAGAGGACTTCATTTAATGCTTTTAAACCACAAGAATCCCTGGACACTCTAGTTTTTTGACCAATCATTGGCCCATCATTACAGTGATGCAATGAGCCCAAAGGGGCATCATTTTCCAATTTAAAAAAAAAAGGCAATCAGATTTGCTTTCAAAAAGGAAGAAATTGTTTTAGTAGAATTCTTTGCTGAAACTCAAATTCAGCTAGACACTTCCTACCTAGGCAAAGTGTACTTACTTGTAAGAAGTAAATTATCACATCATAAAACTGTCTGGTGGGATTCTGGCTGTTTGAGGTGTTAAATACCTATGTCACCTTCAAAGAAAACTACTTTTGACATTTACTTCTTAGAAGAAAGGCAGGAGCTAAGGTAGGCAGGACTGGCCGCAGGCAAAATTGGGAAGTCAGATGAATTGTGCTGTTCCCTGCCCCCCCTGCCCCCCTTCCTAACCCCACTGATGCTCTTTCACCTCTCCCTCCCCCCTCCCCCTCTCCTCCCTCCCCACCG
>CM052440.1:95014404-95063258 GCA_028533085.1 Varecia variegata
TAGGTAGTTCTGGGTGGGGCCCTAGTACGTGCATTTTGTAATCAATTCCCGAGTGATGCCGGTGCTGCCCTGTGAGGACCACCCTTTGAGAACCACCGAGTCAGTGGTAGATCCCCACCAGGTTGACTGAGGCAGGTTCAGCTCCTTCTGAATATGGGGTCTGCTGTTTCCACATTTCCCAAACAGGTCTGAGCATAAGAATTTAAAAAATAAACCAATAGATAACTAAACTTAAAAAAAAAAAATACAAATTACCCTGGCTGTGCCTGTAAGATTCTAATTTAGCAGGATTGGGGTGGCACCTCGAAAAATTTTTTTAAAGCTCCTCGTGTGATTGTGAGGCTCAGGCCTTTGGGAACTCTCTGTTGGGAGCCAGTGCTCTGGGTCATGCCCTGTGCAAACATTCCACTGGACAAGCACTAAAGCACTCCTTAGTAGGGCAACACCAAGAAAGAAGGAAAGATATGATACTTATCAACGACAACATTTTAAATGTGGGGCCCACAACAAAATTTCAGAGGTGAGGGGACAAACCTTCTTAATCTTTCTTAGCTTCAAAATAAACATCATGCTCATAAATTGCTTCTTTGCAAAGTGGTGGCTGCTCGGGCAAACAGCATAACCAACCTCATTGCAGATTCTTTAACTGGAGCATCGTATGTTTGAAGATGACTTTTAACAATGGGCTCTGCTCTTGTCATATTTTCCCCCAATGCTCAGATATTATTTTTAAATTTGGGGGGAAAAAATCTGCCATCAAAAAACTTAGAAAAAGGAATTAGATTTATCCTTATAAACTTGTCATATTGATTAATAAATTTTACAGTCCTTCTTGCCACAAGAAAATGACAGGTGGCCCAGCAGTTACTTAATTTGTTCAATAAATAATTTTCAAAGTGCTAGACACTAGGGCTGTGAAGGTGAATAAAACTAAGCCCTCAGAGGGCTCATGGCCAATGACTATAATGGTCATTTAAGCAAATCTCTCAAATAAAATGTTGTGGGTGCCTGAATAAAAACACATAGAGGATTCAGTTCCTCACCGAGGAGTATGCACCTTATATCTGATGGGATGTGATGCTAAGTGTGTTTCAAAAAACCATTGCCAGCTCCCTAAAGGAGAGTACAAATGATTTGTGCCTGGATGCAAGAAGTCCAGTTAAGATAGTCTGAACTTCAGCATGCATCAAAATCACCAGGAAAGCTTGATTAAAAAAACCAAACAAACAAACACACACATTCCTGAGTCCCACTCCACATTCAGAAAGTCTGGAAAAGAATCCAAGAATGTGCATTTCTACAAAGTGCCAGGTGATATTGATGCTACTGGTCCTTGACCCACACTTTGTGACCAGGAGTTAGGAGCGTGTTGAGACAGCACTGGCAAAACGCGTTGAGGTGATTTGCAAGCCAGTGGTCAGAACGTGGAAGGCAGGGTTGCTTGTCAGAAAGCAGATCACCCCCAACGCAAACATTCAGTGGCACAAACACTGAGGCAGGGGCAACACAGAGATTAGAGGCATCGGGTCACCATAGAGAAACGTGGGCTTTGTACTCACAGACTTAAGTTCAAATTTCAGCTTTGTCATTTACTGGCTGGATTATTTTAAGCAAGTTATCCAATGTCTCAGAAAATTTTTTCATCTATAATATGAGCAAAATAATGCCAAACTCCCAGAGTTTTTATAGGATTAAAGGAGATGACATATATAAGAAAATTTGGTACTGGAGCCAGAATACAGTGGGCCCATCAATGCTAGCACTAAGGGGCATGATCTCTGCTCCCTCACCTCACAGAGCTTAAAGGCAAAGGCTGACATTTAGAAAAGTCAATTTCCTACAAAGATAATTAGGAGAAATTCTATATTTATGGTTTACATAAAGTTTGATGGAAGAACAGATTATTAACAGTAGCTACTTCACAGGAATATTTTGAAGTTTAAATGAAATAATGCATTTAAATTCCCCAACGTGTACTTATTATTTAAAAGGCACTCCGTAAATGTTGATTTTTTTTCCCCCTCCCGCCTCTTAATTCTAACTGAGCAGATTTCTGGGAAAGTTTGATGAAGTAGATGTGGTTCAAGCAAAACTCAAATTCTCCTAAGCTGGGTGTTGCTTTGTGGGTTTCCCCCAGCGACTGGAAGGGATAATACTCTCCCAGATTGCCAGACCACCCGGACCACATTCCCAAGTGCTTCTAGACCCTGCTCTGCTCAGCACCACAGATAGAAAAGCGTTGTTATTCCCCTGCTAATAAACCCACCCTGCCACCAAATTGCTCCTGTCTCTGTGTGATGAAAGGCAAGGGGAAAACCCGCTGAAGTGTAACACTTAGGATCAGAAACTTGAAAGTGCTTTTTAAAATTCTATCAGAAAGATCATGAAAGCCGCTTTGGTCAAACTCACTGTGCATGTAAAGGGCTTTTTGAACTTTTTACCTTTTGGTGATGCTTTTGATCTGCAACGCGCACGATCTCATTAAAAGCATATTATTTAGCTTAAACTGGGAACACTTACCATTTTTCCCGGTAGCCTGGGGCTCGGGGCAGTGCAATGCAGTTCATGTGAGCTTTATGTCATGACAACATGACATAAAGTATCTGGCAGGATGCTGCTGCAAAGGTATGCTGGGGAGGGGGGATTCTCTCAGCTCAGACACTCAGAGAGCTTTGCAAGGTGAGGTTTGCAAGGTGAGGTCGGTACCCACCTGCCTGGAATGAATCTAATTACTCAGGAATGCTCAGCCTGGCCTAGCTGACACAGAGGCTGCATGGATCTCAGCAGGAGAACCAGAGATGCCTGGTTCTCAGATCAGGGTGTCTTTCCTAGATCCAGTTAAATGAATTGTCTCATTTCTTAACCCTCAAATCATCTTTGAAGGAAAAGTACAATTTAAATTGTAAGACCACTCACTGGTTTGGGGCTTAGCTTTGCTTGGTGAACGAAGGTGGTCGAGGCCTGTCTTTACAAGCTACTGTTAATGTGAACGCAACATATATATATAATCACTCCTGTTATTTTAAAGTATATTTGATAAAGCTTACTGTGCATGATTCTTTATATACCCTTATGGGGTATAAACAGAAACAAAAATGTCAGAGTCAAGCAGGTAACAACTCTGTTAAGAAACATTTCACATCAAGGAAAAATAGATGGCTAGATAATATTGGTTTGTTTCCAGGGGTGGTATGTTTCCCAGTTAATGTCCATTTCTCTTTGTATGTAAATCAGCCCCTTTCTATTTTGATAATGGAATTAACTGGGGTAGAATACACAGCCCCTCTTAGGATGCAGCCCAAGGTCAGGTCAGCAGGACCTGGTATGACAAAATGTCCAGAGGTCAGAGGGTCAGAGTGATCTGTGGGCCAGTGAAGCAAAAGGCTCAGACATTCATCTCTCCTCCCTGTCACATCCTCTGACTTGTCACCTCGTGCAGTGTCAGACATCATATCCCAGGAGAGGAAGGAACATAAAGGGAAGGACAAAATGTAAGAGGGTGATGTGTTAGTCAAGGTTCTCCAGGAAAACAGAAGCAATAGGATAGACAGATAGTTAGAGAGAGAGAGAGAGATGTGTGTATGGAGACGTGTGTGTACATAGACACACGCATACATACATTGAATTTTTATGAGAACTGGCGCACACAATTATGAACACTGAAAAGTTCCATGATCTGCTAGAGACTCAGGAAGCAGGTGTGTAATTTAGTTCAAGTCCAAAGGGCTGAGACCGAGGGACGGAAATGGTGCAAATCCTAGTCTGAGGGCAGAATATGAGATAAGATGTCCCAGGCAAGCAGGGGGAAAAAAGAGTGGGCGGGGGGCGGCAAATTCCTCCTTCCTTCACCTTTCGTTTTATTCAGTCCTCAACAGATTGGGTAACGCCCACCAGCACCGGGGAGGGCGACTTTCTCCACTGAGCACCCTGATGTAAACGCTGATCTCGTCCAGAAACACCCTCGCAGACACACCCAGAAACAGTGTTCAATCTGGGCGGGAGCCCTGTGGCCCAGTCATGTTGGCACATAGAATTAACCATCAAAGTGGTGTCTGCCACTGACATCTTCTTTTACCGGGAGACCCTCCTGCAGGCTTCCTCCTGTCTTATTGCTCATAATTAGGTCACACGGTCACTCCTAGCTGCAGAGGAAGCTTGGGAATTGGCGAGCAACATTATTATACTTGCTTAGACCAATCACCATCCATCCCCAGGAACCGAACACATTGCCAGCCCACACAAAATCAGGGTTCCATCAGCAAGAAAGAAGGGGAAAATTGGTATTAGGCAGGTAACTAAACTCTGCCCACACTCTTTATTTTGGAGGGTAACTAAAACTTTTTTATAAAATCACAGATGAGATAAGACAGATTGACTCTCTGTGGGTAAGCAGAACCTTCTAGATATCTTATGACAAGGATTAGGGTTTATTAGGTTTGTGAGTGATTCTTGAAAGAAGAGCTTTATTGCAGAGTCACACTACCAGCCTCTCTGTGACCCTCAGGCTCACAAAAGAGCCCCAAGACCAGTGCTCTTCCTCAAGCCTAAGAGCAAGATTCTGGAGGGTGCAGGGTACTCCACCAAGCCTTCTGTAAGAGCAAAGGGTCAGGATTTTCCTTTCCTTTCAGTTCTCAACCTTTCCATTTGCAACTTCCCACTGGCTCCCAGTAGGAGATGGCTCTCAAAAAGGAAACTAGAACTGCCTTTGAAGAATAGCTATCTGGTCTTATCTTTAAGCACCATGGGTTTTCACAAATGGGTGGGTAAAATTATTTATGTGTCTAAGAAGCAATGTGGAGGGAAGATACAAAAGTCCTCAGCTAACTCTAGCGCATGCTTTTAAATAAATTACTTAAAAATAAATTCAGGATGGCTTCACTGTCAAGTCTCCTGGAGCACTGGACTAATAAAGTCTCCAAGTTCAATGCCTCACCCAGTAGCACCATCACTCAGAGCAACAGGAGTCTCTTTAAAAACTTCACAGTAAATTAAGTACAATTAGCAAAGCAAACATCAACACTACCAGCCCAGGAAAGAAGTAATCACTCAGCCTTCATTCTCAGCACCCATTAAGACTTGAACCATTTCTCAAATCAGTGATCTTTTTAAGTGATCATCATCATGAACGCCCTCCTAAATTAGGGCATCCTCATTAAGGGGCACGATAATGATATTAAACTTCAGCCTTTGCTAAGAAGTGGAGGTAATAAAGCTTTCCAAGAAGTGACAGCTTATATTTTTGATCTAAACCATAAAAATAGCTAAGTACTTTCTAATGCTTTGATAAGCTAGGCTTTTTAAAATGTTCCTTTAAGAAGCATTTCCTTGAATGACAGTCATAAAGGGCTGGAAGGGACCTTTGAAAGCAGATAGTTCTGCCTCCTCATTTAACAAATGAGAACACTGAGGCTCAGATATGTCAGATGATTTGCACAATGTCATACAGCTAGTTAGTTGCAGAACTAGCTTAACATATAGCAAATTTAGTCATCCCTCGGTATCCACAGGAGATTGGTTCCAGGACCCCTATGAACACCAAAATTGATAGATGCTCAAGTCCCTTATATAAAATGACATTATTTGCATGTAACCTACACACATCCTCCCACATACAGTCATGCACCATGTAATGACATTTCAGTCAACAGCAGACCACATACATGACAGCAGTCCTATAAGGTTATAATGGAGCTGAAAAATTCCTATTGCCTAGTGATGTCTTAGTCATCCTAACATTGTAGCGCATTACTCACGTTTGTGGTGATGCTGGTGTGAACAAACCTACTGCACTGCCAGTTGTATAAAAACAGCACAGTCATGTACATTCCATAATGCTTGATAATGATAATAAGTCACCATGTTATTGGTTTGCATATTTACTGTACTATACTTTTTATTGTTATTTTACAATGTACTACTCCTTCTACTTATAAAAAAACCAAAACACTAACTGTAAAATGGCCTCAGGCAGGTTCTTCTGGAGATAGTGCAGAAAGCATTGTTGTCATAGGAGATGACACCTCCATGCCGTTATTGCCTCAAAGACCTTCCAGTGGGACAAGATGTGGAGGTGGAAGATGGTGATATTCATGATCCTGACCCTGTGTAGGCGTAGGCTAATGTGTGTGCTTGTGTCTTAGCTTTTAACAAAAAAGTTTAAAAACAAAAACAATTTAATTTTTAAATAGAAAAAAATTTTATAGAAAAAATATATATAGAAAGAAAATATTTTTGTACAGATGGACAATATGTTTGTGTTTTAAACTAGGTGTTATTACAAAAGAGTCAAAAAATTTCAAAATTTAAAGTTTATAAAGTAAAAAAGTTACAGTAAGCTAAGGTTAATTTAGTACTGAATAAAGAAAAACATTTCTTATAATTTTAATGTAGCCTACACGTACAGTGTTATAGTGCACAGTAATGTCCTAGGCCTTCACACTCACTCACCACTCACCGATTCACCCAGAGCAATTTCCAGTCCTGCAAGCTCCATTCATGGTAAGTGCCCTCTATAAGTGTACCGTTTGTGTCTCTTATATTGTATTTTTACTATAAATTTTCTATGTTTAGATACACAAATACTTACCATTGTGTTCCAATTGCCAACGGTATTCAGTACAGTGGCCTGCTATACAGGTTTGTAGCCTAGGAGCAATAGGCTGTACCATAGCCTAGGTGTGTAGTAGGCTGTATCTAGGTCTGTGTAAGCACAATCTATGTTGTTTTCACAATTGTGAAATGGTGCAAAGACACATTTCTCAGCACATATCCCCATCATTAAGTGACATATAGCTGTACTTTAAATCATGTCTAGATTACTTATAGTACCTATTACAATGTAAATGCTACATAAATAGTTGTTATACTGTATTGAGTTTTTTGTATTTTTTGTTTTTGTATTTTGTATTGTTATTTTTTATTGATTTTTTTAAGTATTTTTAAACCAAAGTTGATTCCATTCACAGATTTGGAACCCAAGAATACAGAGGGCTGTTTAGTCAGAAATAAACATCACTGGACAAAAGTCTAAAAGCATTTCTACTTCTCTGCTTTTGCTAACTCTAGTAGGCACCAAGAAGGATCCACTGAGTCCAGGTAAATGAGCAGCACCATGACAAAGTACTCCAGGTAGACTCATCAGACTTGGCAAAGAAAAATACAGGCCATCCAGTTAAATTTACATTTCAAATAAACAATGAATAACTTTTTAGTATTGTATGTTCCATTCAATATTGTGGACATACTGATACTAAAAAAAAATTTGTTTTTTATCTGAAATTCAAGCTCAGAGTATCCTGTACATTATCTCACAGTCCTGACTCAAGCCCTTTTAAGATAGTAAAAAGAAGTATCAAGAACTGCTAAACTATAACATATTAGCTTTCTAGGGCTGCCATACAAAGTACACAAACTTGGTAGGTTAAACAACAGAAATTTATTGTCTCACAGTTCTGGAAGATAGAAGTCTGCGATCAATGTGTTAGCAAGGTCCGTTCCTTCTGAGCGAGAATCTGTTCCAGCCTCTGCCTAGTTTCTAGCGTTGGCAATCTTTGGCATTTCTTGGCTTATAGACATATCACTTCAATTTCTACCTTCACGTTCATGGGGCATTTTCTCTGTTTGCATGTCTCTGTGTCCAAATTCCCCCTTTTTTATAAAGATACCAGTCAAATTGAATTAGGACCCACCCCAGTGATCTCATTTTAACTAATTACATCTGCAATGACCCTTTTTCCAAACGAGGTCCTTTTCTGAAGTACTGGGGGGAGGACAGTGACACGTGAATGGGGAGCCAGGCAGACAGGACTCAACCCGTAACAGGTAGCCATAAGGACTCCATGTGGCTTAAAACACACTTTAGATATAGTTCATAAAAGGTGCAAGGGAGGGTTCTCACAGCCATCTCTGTTTCCTCCTCACTCAGACGCAAGCGGTAACTCTGAATCTGTTTTGATGAGAAATATTTCAACGTGAACCTGGATTCTCTTTTGTCTCCTGCTGTTTTTCTCAGAATGTGCCCTTCCTGCTGCATATTGTCACCTGTCACGGAATCGTTTTTGGACTTTGCTCTTGGGCACTATGCTTGGGATCAGGACTTGATTTCTGAGGAGGAGTTTGATTCCCTCCAGCAGCTCTACCAAAGTCTGGCTACCGGCTGCTGTCACTAAGAAAGCCGACTCCGTGGGACCGCAGCCTCCTCCCATCTAAGGCCCTCATCCTGTGTGTGCATCCACTGAGCGGCCTTGTTCTCTCAGACTCCATCAGCTCGATGAAACGCTCTGGGGTGTGAGGGGCACACGAAAGCCCTTCTGACGAGAAGACTCACTTCCTGCTGGAAGTTGGAGCCTAAAGCAGACCCTGGAATCTGGTGGTTGTCATCACTGTTTGATTACTTCATGCTCCAAATTATGAGGGCTCCCTATGAGATCCAGGTATGTCAGATGATTGCTCGACCGTCTTGCAGATAGTTTGTTGCACAACTCGCTTCATAGATAGGAAATCTAATCAGAAATAAACTTTGAGATGAAAGTCTAGAAGCATTTCTACTGGCAGAGCCAGACTCCAAGTTAAATGCTCTTTCCTCTCCACTGTACAGTCTCCTACTACTTCCCGAAAAGTCAAAAAGATGCCAGGCTGACTTGATGGTGACCTACAGGAGCTGGTTTCCCTGGTCAGTAATGACTTTGGACAGTGACTTACCTATGCCTGATTGAGCTGTAATGTTTGCTTCAAAGATCACACCAAAAACTGTAGGTGCCATTCGTTGAAATGTTTAGGCTTCACACAAAACAGGTTGGGAAGGAAGGACCTACTACAGTATAATATGACATTATGCCATGGATATGACATTTTACTGATGCTAGTCTGCTAGAAATGGACAAAAATTAACAAGATACTGTCTCTTTGAATATGATGAAGTGATCTCAGAATAAAAAACATCAAAGTTTCAAAACCAGGAAACATTTCCTATCTTATATGCTACACAGAAAATAATCATTATTCACAATTTATATTTTGAAGCAATCAGATTAATGTATTTTACTCTTTATCTAACAGTATCTTTTTGTTTCATATTCTACTTGAATAGAATGCAAATGTGTGCTGTAACTTCTGAGATTATAGCCTATTTAAAAGCCTCCGTAACCTCAAGGATCCTAGCAGACAGGTGAAATAAGACAGCTTTTGGCCAAAAGTCTGTGCAAAGCTAGAGAAAACAAAGATACAATTTGACCTTCAAAAAATGTCTAAAATTTCACACAGAACAAAACTAGGATTTGATTGGGGTAGGGAAAATATGGGATTTCAAGTTCAATTTCATAAGATAAACCTCAGAACACATCATTAGCTTGAGTTAGCTGCATTGTCTGAAATACTTTTGGCTTTCTTTTTAAAGGCAGTTTTTGCAAAAAGACAAAATATCAAAAGTGACACCTGGGTCGGTGAATAGTAAGTAATTTATCATTTCTGGAATTTTTCTTCAGTGATATTAATTATAATACCCATCACCCAGTGAAACTTCACCCAGGATTTCAGCTATATGAGGCACAATACAAGGTAGAAAGGAAATCTTAAAATCCTATACCTAGCTCAAGGACAATACAAAAATAGATTCTTGGGCTACAGTTTTATGATGGGTGTGATACACACGTATGATGGCCATACGATGGTCTAGACTCTAGAACATAAAATCTTATCTAGACTTGAGACAGGCAAGGTTAACTATGGACAGTAACATCTTATGGTCACTTTTGATTGTACTCTATGAAAAAAATAAAATGTGTACTGATTAGACTGAGCATTTGATTAAATATCAAGTTACAAAAATCAACATTTATTTGAAAAGTAAACTGGAAGTTCACAGAGATGAAATAATTTCTGGTACCTTAATACACAGTCTCTCAAGAATCTTTAGTTGGGGATGGAATCATTTTTATTTCTAGTCTTTAGTGTTACCTGGATGTAATTAAATATCTATCATTGGAATAACTCGGATGGCAAAAGTCCATGGATATATATACATGATCTAAGAAGCACATTAGAGGTGATTACTTATTTTAATTTTTAAAAATGTTTATCATCTTCAAATAGAATAATGGTACCTGATCATTATTCGTTAGAATAACAAAAATAAATGTCTCTGAGGAGGAAAAAATCGTTAGTTGAAAAATGTTGGTATGTTTTCAATTCAGTTAACACAGGCGTGGGGGGAATTCTACCATGCCAATCCATGTTGAACCACCAGGTGGCACACTACTGCCTTCTTTCCCACATTGAACCACAGCAAAAAAAAAAATGTCATTGGAAGATGTTGGGTTTACTTCATTGTTTTTTGTTTTTTACACAGAAAACTCACTAAAACCAATATAGAAACATAAAAATATGAATCTACAAGTAGTTCTTTCTCAGCTTTAAGATTTTTTTCTGTCATTGGAAGTTATTTAGCTTTGCTTTTTCCTTATGCTTTGAGCCAATAAGACATAAACACACCAGTGAACAGAAATATTAATAAAAATAAGCGCATTAATTACTCTTTACATGGAAGCAGAAACAACTGGGGAAAAATTTTACCTCTAAGAATACTCAAGAATTACTTGCATTTAATATTCTACACTTGCATTTCATATTTGCAAAGTATATAGTAATATACTATAAAATGTATTGTAATTACGTATAAATATATCATAATATACATTTATATGTAATTATAATGAATATGATAGAATTTTTAAAAACTCATATGCAATCTAGGTGGAATTCTGAATATTTTAAAGATTTTGGTGGATTTTTCAAACATTTATTAATATCAAATGACTTTATTGCCAAAATAACCAAATAACCAAAATCAACCCACTTTAACAGAATTTTCCATTTATACTGATTTAGATTCAGAGATTGTCATAATGCCTTAGAAACAGTCTTCCCACATAAAAGTAAAGATGTCTTTAACTTCAATTTACTGAAAAAAGTGCCCTTTTTATTGACTGGGGTATATCAAACACATTTTGGATTTACCCCAGTTGACTAAGTACTGGCAGTCAGTAAGTTAACTAGCACTTCATACAGAACTTATCATGTCCATTGATCAAATGGACTGCACGAATAGGAATTAAGCTTCCTTCAGTCTAAAATCATAAGGCAGATGAGGTGAATGCTGGTTCCAGTTTTGCCACTATCTAGCTTTGCTGCCCCAAGCAAATTATTTAAACACTTTAAACTTCCTTTCTCTCAAATGAAACACTAAATTAAGTAGAATATTTCTAAGACTCATTTCACTTGTAAAACAGTATGGTTTTATTTTTATATTTGAATTTAATATCATGGATCATAGTAAAGTATTTCAAGGTAATTGACAAAATAGCAGAAGCTAGGAAAAATTTCTACTACGATGACCAACCCTACTGATGGTAACAGTGTGCATGTGGCTTCTGACTTTCCATATCTTCTCTGATGAGTAGAACCATGAGCTCTAACCACACAACCCTTTGCTTTAGAATTTGTTTACTTACTCTGGCTAATTGGTATTTAGCTGCCTCAGAATGAATTCATTGAACTCTTTAGCTAGCTAGCTGTCTAGCAAAATCTTCAATAGTGTGGAGCTGCTTAACAGATTCCAATTCCTGAAACCTACACATAAGCTTCTGGTAAGAATGATGGACATAGCTTTAGAAATATATATTATGCTCATGTAAGAGTGTCTTATAAGCACTAAACCCCTTTTCTCATGAAGTGTTCTATATTTAAGGGATAAAAACCTGAATTATTTTCTTATGTTTGAACTGCATTATATCTCTTATATTGAGTTTACAAGAGCAAACGTTTCTGAATGCCTCAAATTTGAGAATGATTGCAGACATATATGAGCTACATACAAAATCTACACTGAGTAAACAGATCTATATTTTTCACTTACAGACCGTTGTTTTTCTGTCTTCCATACGAGAGTATGTTTCTATTTTAACAAACAACGGCATCTTTCCCTCTTGGTTGTACACTTTTGATCGTGTTTTTCAAAAGGCTTTTATGAGGGATGGGTCTTTAATTAAGACTTTAAAATGAAGGCAATAAATATATTTTATTGGTTATAATACCTTTTTCTTTATTGGAAGGATAACAGACTGCTGATTAACTGGTCATGAAATATTAATTAAAAAGAAAAATATATGATGGAAGTAATCTCAGTTGGTGCTAACTCATGCTTTCACTGGATTGTTTTTTCTGCATGAAGTTAAAGGCCTGTGGACCCAGTCATGCTACCCGCAGGGAAACACCAGCTGTCTCATCCAGTGACAGCAAGCTGAGGAATCTTCTCTGCACCAATATTGGGGACCCATAAAGAGAACCTAATCTGGACATAAGCGATCAGAAAGCACAGCCAGGACAAAGCATCCATGGCAGATCTGCCTCCGCCGCCAGGACCACACAGGCCCATCGGCAACAGTGTGTGTGAACACAGCAGGTCTGCAGGGAACAGAGCTGTTTCCATTGTCAATGGAAAAGAACCCAAACTCTGTAAAATAATTTAAAGAGTTTTATTCTGAGCTGACTATGTGCCCAGAGAGCCAGGCCCAAGAAGCCTTGAGCAAGTGGCCTCACCGTAGTTGGGTTACAGTTGGGTTTTATACATTTTAGGGAGACAGGAATTACATATAAGATCGTAAACCAATACATGGAAGGGGTATATTGATTTGGCCCAAAAACGCAGGACATCTTGAAGCAGGGGATTACAGATTATAGGTGGGTTTAAAGATTCTTTGATTTTTAATTGGTTAAAGAAATGAAGCTTTGTCTAAAGGATTGGAACATTCTAAATTAAGATAAGGAAGTCTGTTAGGCAGAGACAAGCCACCAGACCTATACCAAGACTCAAGCAATCTGTTAGATAAATTGATGGCCTGCGGGTATGGTTTAACCTTTTTCTTACATGGCCTTAAGCTTGTTAATGATTTTTGTATCTATTGTTACAAAGAATAACTTCAAAAGGGACAGGGGCCTAACAAGGTCGTTCTGACCTCCCTTTTCCTCCTGGCTGGCAACTCAGCTGTAGGGCATTTTTTTTGAGGGGGGGTCCCTTGGCGAAGACAGGGTCCATTCAGTCAGCTGGGGGGCTTGAGATTTTATTTTAGTTCACATCATCCACGACCAAATAGTGGGTGTGAACACGACAACTCTGCATGGAACAATTCTGTTTCCATTAAGCAATGCAAGCACTCTCTCTGCCCCTGGCACCCATCTTTGCCAACTAGAGCCTTCCGTAACTTCAGATTAAATAGCACATTTCTCCCAAATTCTACTTGCTCCCATACACTTCAGCCTGCTCCCTTCAACTGGCTAGAAGATGATTTAAAAACATAACTATGAGAGAAAAAGCAGACGTTTAGAATGGCAGGGGAAAGTAATCCTTAAATATCACCTCTGATATTAAAAATAGAGTTAAGAGAAGCTTCCTTGGGGAATTCTGATATACTGGCATCATTTTGCTGGAAGGGACCCTTCGAGGTAGAGACAGGAAAATACCCCCACTCTGACCCAGCAGAGCTGCGCGTGCTGCTGGCCCCACTCAGAGGAGGAAGGGCTGGCCTGAGCCTCGGCACCTATCTGCCTGGCAACCAGGGGTGGCACCCACAAACTGAGCATTTGAGTCACCCAGGGCCATCTTGCTAAAATACAGCTTCTGACTCTCCACACGTCTGGAGTGGAGCCCATTCTGGTCCTTCTCTGCCCTCCCTGGGAGCATGGAGGGCCCTGTCCCCCTCTCCCTGACACTCCAGAACAAGCTAGCCTGTGCCCAGTAAGTGAAACAGGAGCAGAAACCTGACTGAAGCTCGTAGGGCTGTCTTTTTTAGTGCAAACAGATAATTTATTACAAGTAGATGATTCTGGTGAGTTTTTAAGTTTTCTATCAGTACAATATCATTTATGCCATAAATAAAAATAATTTTTTTTTAATTTTAAACAACTTTTAAAATAATTGACAATCCCAAGGTACTGTTTCCCTTTCCAAAATTTTCTTTACTTTCAAAATTGAGCAAGATTAGGAGTTTTATTTTTCCCGATTAGTAACTTATTTTCTTTTTTAAATTATCCCATAGCATAAAGTTGACTTTTTCTCTTTTGGTATACAGGTCTATGAATTTTAACGCACGTAGAGAGATTTCTGTAACAACCACCACAATTGGGAAATAGAACAGTTCTATTACCCCCCAAAAAAGTTGATGAGATTTTGATTCCCAAATTTTTACAGCTTTCTTTCTCCAGTTACCCTCTTTGTTCCCACATTTGCAGACAAAATTATTTTTTAAAAAAGAAACTAAGTATTGTTTTGAGAAATTTTCCAGAAAATTCATATTCTCCTTGAAGTAACTGGAAACACCAGAGGGTTGAGACTCCAAGGTTCAGAACCACAGGGGCAAAGTCATGAGGGGAACTGAATCCAGGTGAGAAGTAAACACATCCTCCTGGTTTGAGCTCCCAGACAGACAAGTTGGCCCAGATCCAAGAGTGTAGCCCTCAGACTTTCCTGAAGATAGGAGATTCTCTGCAATAGTCTGTTTATTGTACTGCCAGAGTCAAATCCAGAGGAGAGTTCAGGCTGTCTCAGCCAGTGGGGACCTATAACTCCGATCCTCGAGGTTTGGGGGCAATACCCAGTTCCATGGGGACTGCATCAGAGAGCCCCCAAATAGGTCACTGGCAGAGGCAGAAACAAGTCAGGTCATTTCTTCTATTTCAGTTTTTAAGGCAATGGAAATCGTTGAATCTATACCCTCCAAAACTTTCAAATCATGGGAAAGCTCTCAGATTCTTCAATTATTCATATTAACAACTAGAAGGGAAAGAATAAGCCTTCAGGAGAGGACAGAACTGCTTTAATTTGGGGGCTATTCCCAGCCCCTGTATACTTTTAACTCCATTCATGCTGCAAAGCTGAAGGTCTGGTAATACTGCCTTTGATTTACTGAAGGGGAAAAAAAAAAAAAAAGATGGTATTACTGAAAAGACCCATTACTCCTGTGTCTCCTCATGTAGTTCAATGTTAAGTACTCTACAAAACTGAATCCTTGGTGGAATGCAATTCTGTAATTCAATCGAGAGATCTTGCTAATGTCCCAGTCTGCAAGAACATAGCTTAAGGGTTTAGGTTTAGCAGGAAACCTTGCAAACCAGAGACGGAATTACAGCCTGCCTCTTCAATCAAGGGATGAGTGAGGGTTCTTGGCAATGTGATATTAAACAATTATAAAGATTTTTAAAAGAAAGGGAAAGAATTATAAAGTTAAGCTTGTCTCGAGGAAGGTAAAGGATGAAGGAAAGACAAGGCACTGGATGGGCAAAATGCTGCTCGTTGTTGAAGTTGGGTGGTCACCTGAGTACACTATTCTTTCTGCTTTCAGGTATGTTTGAAGACGTCCATAAGAAAACATTTTAAAAGAAAAAAAAAAAAGATGACACCAAAAATACTATGATGGGAAAATAAGACTTGAAGAAACTCATGGAATTTGGAGATGTTTCTCACTTTGCATATTAAATGTCAATATAAATGAGTATTATGTGATAACTCCTTCAAGATTTTAGGTCAATTAATCAGTGTAAATGGAGACTTACTCCATTTAATGCTGGAGTAAGATACCTTCTCAGAGCACTAAGGGAGATCTCTTGTGTGATGAAGCCTGTGGAGTTGTGTCATGTATTGTTCATACACACAATATTAGATACAGTCATGCACCACATAACAACATTTCTGTCAAAGATGAACCACATACTCAACAGTGGTCACGTAAGATTATAATATCATATTTTTACTCTATCTTTTCTAGGTTTCAATATGTTTAGATACACAAATACTTACCATTGTGTTATTAATACAATTGCCTACAGCATTCAGTACAGTAACACGCTGCACAGGTCTGTAGCCTGGGAGCAATAGGCCATACCATATAGCCTAGGTGTGCAGTAGGCCGTACCATCTAGGTTTGTGTAAGTGTGTTCTATGATGTCTGCACAATGACAAAATTGCCTAATCATGCATTTCCCAGAACGTAATGGGGAACCTGCTGCTTCAAGGCCACATGTGGCCCTCCAGATCCCCGAGCTCGGCCCCTTGACTGAATCCAGATTTGTTCTGTAAAATTTGGATTTGGTCAAAAGGCCGCACTCAAGGATCCAGAAGGCCACCTGTGGCCCCGAGGCCGCAGATTCCCTACCCCTTGCAGATACTCCAACTTCCAAATGGAAAATTAGGACGCTGGAGCACTGGTTATTTGCATCACGAATAGCATACTTCCTTTAAAAATCAGTGCATATCAATAATATGGCTTAAGAATTTCTATTTATCGAACAATCTATTTCTTTGCCCTAGCTACAATTATAATCATCTGGGGTGCATTTGAAAAATACTTACTCCAGGGCCCTACTTCAGATCAGGGAATCAAGCCCCCCAGATGATTTTAAAATGCATCCAGGTTTCAAGGCTTAAAAAAAACAATGAAAAAATAAAAAATAAAATGCATCCAGGATTGGAGGCCACTGGGCTACTGTTTCAGGAACAGAGCTAAGGTTTAGAGTGAGGAAACTTCTTCAAAACTTGTCAGGATAAGCCATCAAGATACCATATTGTTTGGATACCCTCAATCAGCCATGCTAAGTAGTGAGGTGTCTGCTGTAGAGAAATTAAATTATAATGAAGGTCACAGTATGCTCCATGGTAAATAGAATGATCTATGTGAAACTGGAAGAAAAAAAATATAGCTTTATTCCTTTCCAAAACCCTTGACTGATGGACCGTAGGCTAGATCTTTTAAAGTAAAATAAAGTTAATTTCTTTAAATGCATAAAATGAGTCATTCAATTATTAATATTACTTTAATAAGAAATAAGTAGTGCTTGCTGCAAGTTATACAGATAAAATCGCCACAATAGGCGTCGTCACTCTGCAAGCATCTCCTGTCTCTCCTTCATTTGCTCTCCATCTGGGAATCCTTAAAATTTATGGTAGTGAGGCAACTAGGCTGAACTGAAAGTTCCTTTAGGGGAGGGGTAGTTTTCACCAACAAAGGAAAAGCCTTATCCTGATACTCTTTTCTCTCTTCCTGACAAGCAATAGTCTCTGAGAGTGTGGGGACAAGTTAAAACCAGACTTATATCTTTATTAGAAACTTGTCACCAGTAAAATTAAGTATTTCTTATGGATGGGACCCTCTGACAGGGCCCAGGGTGCCCCCAAAGCCCCAGACAGCTCACAAGCCCAGCCCTCAGCCATTCCAATTCCGCCTTCTCATGGCCTTTCAACTCTCAAGCCCTTTTGCTTTTGGTGTTTATGGTTTATGTTCATGCTTCTGCTTTAACTTTTAAAGTGTTTTTCCTTTCTCATAGAGTTCTTCATTTAAATGCCGAATTAAGGTCTGAATTATTCTCTCACCTGTGGGCCGTGTCATAAATCCCAGGCTCAGCCATCGATGTCACTACCTACTGTGCAAAATGTTCTGCTCCCTTCCCAATCCAAGATTCCGTCTAATACACCATATAAATTTAGTCCTAATGGAACTAAAAACTTTAAATGATTATAAAAAGCCAAAATGCGTTTTTCTTTCCTTCATGGATTCTTTCTTGCATTGATCAATTTTTCTATCTATAAAAAATAAAGAAATAAATACATAGAAATCATTCGGTGGTCAGCTAATATCATGCCTAAGTCACCTGCCAGGAAAGAAGTATCAGAGTAACTAAAGTATTAATACCTAGAACGTAAGCCCCTAAGCTTGGAAATAAGACAGGCTTGAAATCCCACTAACTCTGACATCTTGGTCAGGTTACCTACCTCTGTAGAATGGATGAGAAACACCTGCTCTGTCAAAAAAAAGGATTCATGGGAGAATGAAATGAGATCAACACCCAGTACACTCTCACCCATGTGAGTCACGAGACAGTAACAGAGAGGCACAGAAATGCACAGGAACGTGGATAGGAGGTTGTCTGCCCAAACTGCTGGCAGCTTGGAGACAGGAGACTGAAGTGGGATGTGTGAACTAGAACCTTCAAGTCTTACTCAGTGCACGTGTATGTTATTTGAACCGTTGTAAGACTGCGGTGAGAATACACGATTGAGCTCTTTTTCAAAGGACAGTTTGCCCTCCCCTCAGTATCAGATACCAAACCTAACAACTTGTTAATAACACTGCCAGGAAACAAATTTAGCAAGGAAAAAATGTCCTGAACTGTGGTGGGTTGGTTGATGACAGGTTAGCCATGGTTTGGGGACCCTCTAATAAAACATACAGTACGAGGGAAATAAAGACACAGTGAAAAGGTCTGGACCAGACCACCTTAATAACATTGGAATTTGGCCCAGTGTGTCACTGACAAACTGGACATTTTCAACCACACACCCTCCCATCACAGTGACACCCTTCCTGTTACCAACAACACCATGAAACTCTTTACCTAGAGCTTTTCCTAACTGTCTTCCAAGGAATCACGTGCCCTACAGACTTGAGTTTGATGGGATTTGCTTAGCTCGTTGGTTTTGCTTGTCCAATCTCACGATGGTCTTTCTTTTTCTCTGACCCCAGCATCAACTCTTATTTGGATGAAGGGAATGGCGGGGCAGGGAGAGGAAGGTTCACAGACATGTATTTCTTGTTTCCCATGCTCAAGGCTGTCTGTTCTTAAGCCAACAGTCTCACCTGTCACACAATATCAGAAGGGAAGACAAGCCATCCTGGCTTTAGACTGGCCTGATTCCAGCTGCAAACAGATAAAAGAGCAATATCAGCTCACCTATATCCCATTAACACTTTTGAGGATTCATCGTCCCTTAGAATGGGAATGCGTCAAGTACAGACATGACAATGTGCATTTAGTACCATCACAGCTAAACTCAAAAAGTCATTGTCAGAACATTTTAGCATACAGTGATTTATTTGATATTTACAAATACAATTTGCTTGATCCTGTTATATAGGTAAGATGTGAATTATTATCCATGTTTTACATGGGATCAAAGAGGCTCAGAGAGATTCTGGCTTACCCATTCCCATGCTCCCTGTAGGAGCACTGACAGCCCAACATTTTCTGCTTGCTAACCCAGGGCCCCTCATCCCAGGTCACAGTTGCCCTCCCGGTCCCTACTCAGCACATACACGTACCGAGCAAAGCACAAAACTGGATGCTGTGGAGGAAATGAGAACAAAAGGTCCCTGTCCTGCAACAGCTTAAAAATCTAACAGGGAGCATAAGACTTTCATAGGATGAAAAAATAACTATAATACCAGTAATAAATGTCAGAAAATAAATCGTGAAAGCACAGGCAATAAAAGCTACAGGACCTGAGGATTCAAACTGAATCAAATGGAAGGTTTTTTTCAGCAAATATTTATTGAGCACCTTCTATGTGTCAGGCACTTTTCTCCAAGATTGAAGACCTTGTACTTTTCTTATCCAGCCTCTCACAGCATTTGGAGAATCTGGGTGGGAGAGACACTGAAGCACACACCTGGATGACTTTTCAGGAGCCAAGGAGTGCGCAGGTGATGGGGCCTTCCTTCTGCACATGGCGGATGGCATGTAAGGCCGGGCTGAGCCCCAGGACATGCTGCTAAGTCACACATTTGCAGATGGTGCACACGTGCTCACCCCCCATCACCCCTTTAAACAGTACATACTTTGATCAAACCACAGATAAAACATTCATGGGACCAGATTAGGTTTTAAAATCTACTTTATGAAAAAATAAAAATAAAAAAATAAAATATACCTTAAGTACCATGAAATGTGTAGTGTTGTCTCCAGTTATCAAAGAGACCGTGTCAACCCATTCTGCTTGGTGGCCATGTAGACCTGTCAGGCTCTGAAGCCATATTCTTCTGGACTTTATCTTTTCAAGTCACTGGGGAGCGGTGGGAGAAATCTCCATGCAGCTCCTTCCAGCTCATCTGACTTCCCATCCACCTGCCCACACACACATCCTTCATTCTTCTGTTCTGCTGGGGTAGTTTCCCTACATCCCAATCCAAGCCTACTCCCAACAGGCATAGCTGAGGAGGTGATCCCAAAAAGGATTTGGGGTGTTAGTTTCTTTTTAAGAGGAATTGTGTTTATTTTAATAAACATGTTTTATTTGTTTGCTATTTTACCTATGTGTTGCTAAGTTGAATGATACAACTTGCCATGGAGAAAGTAGCATGTTTAACACGGGGCCCTGAGCTGACCGTAAGTGGTTTTAAATCCAATTCAGTTATGCCATATCAGATGAAACTAATTAACTAAACCAAGCAAAGGCTGTGTGCCTACTGGGTACCAGGAATTGCATATTGAAAAATAATTGATCTCATTTATTACATGATAATTTTTCAAGGAATTTATTGCTAGATCCATTTGAATAGATAACTAAGATTGAAAGAGGTTAAGGCATTTGCCTTAGGTATTGTTTTATGCATACCTTCTACCACTGCCACGTAGACCCTCCCTTTCACACCGCTCCTGACCTCTGCATCCTGGCCCAGTGCCCTGGTTTGGAATGTCCTCACAAACGCTCATTCATCCCCCACCTACCCTTTATGGCCAAGTCACTTCCCAGATCCTGTTAAAGTTTTCTTTGGCACTCCGGTCCTCGGAGTCCTCCCTCTCCTCCAAACTCTTCTACAGCAGACATAGGTATAATTTGGACCATTGTTTCAAAAGATTGTATGAGGGAACTTTGATGATCAGCACCCTATCCTGTATTTCGTACCATTCACCGTGTTGTACACATACTAGGTTACCGATAAATACTTGACCAAGTAACTGTAAACCAGTCTCCTGTATTATTGGAGATACAGAAAGAGAAAGGGGGGGAGGACCCCATAAATGTGTGTTTTCCAATAAATCTATTTTTATATTCTTCTGTTGGAAGGTACTAAATTAATCTCTCTCTCTTTTGCATCCTGTCTTTTGCCACTTTTTAAAATAGTCTCAGTTCTACATTATGCTCTTTTATTTTCTCTGTCTTCCTTTTTACCCTGTCAGTAAAAATTTAACCATTTTCATTTTTGGGGCCAAATGCAAAACCTGAACTTCGTGATTCCAATTAATTATACGGAGTTCTTACTAACTGAATCAGGGATTCTTTGTCTAGGAACATAAAACGGGCAAAAGTCTTAAAATCCACCGAACAGATCTGCAATTTCTTACGCTGCCCAACTCCGAGGTGTATCTCAGCTGCAGTCCAAACTGACTTGTCTTTGTTCCCTTGGACATTATCAGCTGACACCCATCAGGTCCACTGATGCACACACAGGGCCAGGGCGAGCAGGACCTGGAAGATTTCTGCACACCACTCTTTGTGTAGCGTAACGATACATGATTTTAAAGTTCTTAACCCACCTCTCCTCCCTGCCCCCCAGAACTAATCTATATGCTAATTTGCACTTGATAATGCCGCCCCACAATATGGTAATTGCTGTAATGTTTTCCAGGGAGAAAAAAAAAAAGTAGAAATTGAACCGTGGCTCCAGCGCCGAAGCCTGTGCGTTCGTGAGACCCTCCGCAAAAACAGCGAGTTACAAAGCTCCAGCCCACGTTCCACGGTGTGCCACATTGAGGTCAGAGTGAAATCATTCTGGAAAAACTGGAAATGTTCTTCCAGGCTACATTGTTTTGAAATGATCCTCAGAAGCACAATGTGTATCAGAAGCAGTGAGCTGTAGCCTACTGTTGGCAAGTTAAATAGGGCTGCATTTCCTCACCTGCGAGGGCCCCTAGATTTGTAGAAAACCTCAAACCACTCATTTAGCAGCGCATCCTCTTAAGGATGGCCAAGGCTTCCAGGGCTCCGGCTTTCCCACATAACCTTTATCTGCACGAGGGTACTTCCCTTCCTGCCAATTTCCCTCCATGTGCTCTCCAGTGCTATTAAGATATCAAATGCAGGAATGACAACAAGAGAGTCCTAATTAAACAGCAGCAGCGTGCGCCCTCGAAGGAACAGCCTGAACCCAAATAAGAGGAGCTTGGGACTGGAAAGGGGGAAAAAGACAATAGGGGTTTTGAAATCAGCTGGGTCTAAAGCAACGGGTGTGTTGTGTGTATTTAAAGGGCCAGATGACACAAAGGCTCCCAGTGCTGTCAGGACAGAGACCAAGCTCTGGATCCATCAAGACAGAAGGGGTAATAGTCACTGAGTCCTGTGACCAGAATCCAATAGTAATTGGCCTCAGAGATCACTTATGGCAATCAGGGAAGTAATATGCTTCTGAATAATTATGAATAATTAGGCACATTTATGAATAATTACACTGATAATAACTATCTAACTCATTCCATTTTACAATTGTAATTCAGTCATTATGGATTGGGTAGTCATTCCCTTCATCCTGCCTCTGCATATTTATGGCCTAACCCCCCTGCCAATCTTACGGCGACTGGAGTCCTTCTCCAGGTCAGCCCTGGACTCACCCTGGGGACAAAGGAACATTCTGATCCTTAGAGTTGAAGTTTCATGACCCTTTGATTAATGTGTGAGGGCTCTGGGCAGTGGAGAGAGGTAGGAAGGGTATAAGAAAATATTTTTCTGAAACACTGGGGCTTCTTCATCCTGTGACTCATTTATCAATATGCAAATGACTTAAAAGTCACGTCCAGGAGCTCATTGCTGTTGTCAAAACCGACATAAAAAGAAGCCATCGTCCCCACATGTCAATGTGCAGAATAGCAGCGAACCGTACCCAGGCGGTCCCAGTGTCTGCTGAGCCAGCACCAGGCTGCTTAGAAAATCAGTGTCTTAAAACAGCGTGTCCTCAGGATTTAAACAAAAGGTGTCCCTGCCTATTGCCACATTCTTTTCTCCCTTCCTTTCTTTTTCTGCTTTCCCCTCCCCCTCTCTCCTTCCCTCCCCCATCCTTTGAACTACCGCTCCACCACTTTGTATCTCCTCTGTTCTAATCCCAACAAAGTAAGCTTCTATTTTCCTGATCCTAAAAGTAATATCTGTTAACTTAAAAATTTGGAAAATATCAGGAGGAGTAATTTTAAAAAATCGATACTGTCAGCACCTGAGAGAACCAATATTAACTTCACGCATGTATTTGAAAGTGTTCTTTTTCTGCACATGTTTTATACAACTGAGATTATATTACAAAAGCAATTTTGCATACTGACATTTTCCTTAACATTATAGAACAGTCATGCTCCATATTATTAAAAACTCAACGTTTGATGGCCAAATTATAAGATATGAAAGTCTACATGATAATCAATTCTGGAAATTTGGGGCACCCAGGGTTTCCCATCTTTGTTATTTTGCCATGTTACCTAGTGGGGCAGTCTGCTTTTGTTCTTATATGTCACCATATTAGTCCCATGTTCCCTTCTCTGCCTCTTAAATTGAGACTCGACGTGGGCATAAGGAAGTGCCCTGCTCCAGAACCGAGGTGGGGGAGTGACGTAGCCGGGTTAGCGCACAGGAAGGCTCATCACATACAGTCTTTTCAGGTCTGAACAACATTAGTACCCCGCAGTTTAACTACAAACAAAATCTTTTATGCAGAGTTAACCATAACAGAATTCCACCCTGGACCAACCCAAGGGGCTCAGTAACTGAAATACATTAGGAAGCGTCCTTTCCTGAGACTGGATTACAGAAAAGTGAGGACATAAATGGCACCCTGTTGAGCTTCTGGAATGGCTGTTTCCAAACGATCACCAATGGATCCCATGTGTCAGAATTGCCCGGGGAGCTTTTAACAATATGTCTTCCCGGACTCCACCAATTGATCTTTTAACTTAGTAGACCCAGAGGGAGGATCAAGCTGGAAGGCGAAGAGGTGACAGCGTAGGTCGTGCCACGTCAGCCATGCCGAGGATGCTGGATTTGGCCGAGGAGCAGCGTGGTCCTCGGGCAGCTGGGTGACACGGTCAGATAGACTAAGGAGAACGAGGCCTCCCGTGCAAGTGAGCAGAAGAGGTGTGATCTTGAGACAGGGCACAGGGATGGGAGTATGTGGATTAGGCTGTCATGGGAACCCAGAAACCTAGTTAGCAAATGATGAGGACATGAAGTGAGGCAGTAGAGGCGGGGAATGGAGCAGTAGATCCATATGGTAGGATTAGCAAATTCTTGCGAATGTTGGATCTGAGAACCAAAAGTCAAAGCTAGGATGACCCCTAGTTACTTGATGCAGATAAAAAGCTGGACTTGGTGTGGTAAGGTGGAAGTGGGAGGGGTGATAAGTGTGTAGGGTCATGATGAATTCACTTGCAAAAAATGAATTATCAAAAAAAAAAAAAGAAAATGCTCTTTTTAAAAATCCCTTTCCAAAATTGTCAATTGGATTGTTTAATAAGAAAATAAAGGTTTTGCTTTCTTCTCCCCATGTGAGTATTTCTACGTGCTGCAGTTCAATAGCACCCCAGAGAATGTGGAGCCTCTTGGCCTGTTGGCCTCTCGTGTGAGCCCGACAGAGGCTCTCAGTGCAGATACTTTCTCTCACCTGCTCACTCTATGACCTGGAAAGGGGTAATCAAATAAACCTTGTGATTTTGTTTCCCAAATAACCCGGGGACACAAAAAGCCACACATCTAATTCAGTTGTGCCCTGGTGGTAGGTCTTTGCAAGTCCTCTCCGCTGGCATGTTCTGACATTAGGCAGCTCTTGCATTAGACAGGTAGTTCTTGCATTAGGCAGCTCCAGCTGGATCTGACGTCACAGTCTCTGCGACCCAGCAGGATTTCCTGCAGACTTTGAGGAGACTTGACATCCAGAGGAAGAATTTACCACCAAATCCCAGGAAAAAAAGAAAAAAGAAAAAAGCTCAAGGGCTGCTCCTTTGGATATATTACTCCAAGAGTTGGAAGATCAAATATTTTACTTAGAGGATATGGGCAGACTAACTTTAAAAAAAAAAAAAAAGAGTTAACCAGTTTTTGTGGTTTGGAGTTTGTTTTTGTTTTGTTTTTATTTGGGCCTTTTATCTATAAGGCACTGGCTAGTTTCCTACTCTAAAATGGAAACTACCTGATATTTCAAAGGCAATTCACAAGAGGAAATTCAAGGGGAATTTCTCAGTGAATTTTACTGTGTCTCAAGTCCAGTATCATTTCCAGGTAAAATAAATAGAAGAGACTAAGAAATATGTCTTGAAATTATAAAGTTGTTAGAAATCATAACAATTATTTAGCAACACAGGAAAATGTTTAGCAAAAAAACCAGCAAGCTATAGGGCCAGGAGCAGTGGCTCACACCAGCACTTTGAAAGGCCAAGGTGGGAGGATCACTTGAGGCCAGGAGTTGGAGACAAGCCTGGGCAACATAGCAAGACCTGTCTCTACAAAATAAAAAAAATTGTTTTTAATTAGCCAGGCATAGTGGTGCGTGCCTGTAGTCCTAGCTACTTGGCAGGCTAAGACAGGAGGATCACTTGAGCCTATGAGTTTGAGGCTGCTGTGAGCTAGGATCAAACCACTGCACTCTAGCCTAGGTGACAGAGCAAGACCCTGTCTCCAAGAAAATACAAGAAACAACAAAAGCAAGCTACAAAAGTTAATATTCACCATGATTGCAACTACAATTTTGAAGCATTGAAAAAAAGAATGCAAAGAAATATGAAAAATGGTTCTGTTACATTCATGAGAATACATTTTCCTTCATGCATTTTACAGTTTTTTTACAACATGGTCATACAAAATATATGTGTGTGTGTGTGTGTGTGTGTGTGCGCGCGCGCGCGCGCGCGCGCGCACACGCGCGCACGAACTTTGGACAGATAAGAAGAAACTAAGAGGAGGAGGAAAGGTCCAAGGTCTTGCCCAAGGTCATAGTGTCCATCAATTGAAAGAGCTAAAAGTAGAACACATAATTAGTAATCACACTCTCCCTGGATCCGGCAACGAGGAAAATGCAGCCTCACCCGGCCACAATCCGTTCTCCTCACATAACCATCACCTTTGATGGAAGCCCCCTGTTTGGAAAAGCAGAAACGTGGACCCTTTCAGCCCTAGCCCCAGAGAACGCCCCGAGCACGTGGAGGTCCAGCGTGAGAACGGCTCCCTCTCTCTCTCAGCAAAGGGGACTGCACCCGCCCAGGGGGCTGCCACGCCACACTGTCAATGCCTTGAGACTCAGCACGCCCTCCGCCCCCCTTCTCTCCTGCCTTCTCCTCCAGCACACCGAGGCCGGGACCATTTTGCGCTTGTCATTGGGAGGTGTTTGGATAAGGCTCCTGCTGCCTGTCCAGCCACCTCCTTGCCCGGTGTCAGCCACACTGCAGTGAGGGATGAGGGGACACTCTGAAACGTTGCGCTGTGGGAGGGCTGGCAGGGAGCGGGGAGGGAAACACGAGGGAGGAGGAGGGAGACAGGAGGTGCTGCTGAAGCACAGGGGACATTGGGACCTGTCAGGGCCAGCAAATGGTTCGTTGAAGGGATGATAGTAGACACTTCATCTCTGAGCTCGTATGTGCATCTTGCCTAATGGTTGCCAGGACCCATTAGTGAAGAAAGCTCAGATCAAATCACAGGAGCAGACCCTAAATGGGAGTCCCTTGGGAATGGCGTCTGAATTGTAAATGCCTGCGGATTTTCACACATCAAATTGCAATAAACGAATGATGTTTTAAGCAGCTCGGTACTTAAAGGGTATGGCGTAGAGTCCTGAGGATTTTCTTCTGCTTTAGGGTTTCTCTCCGTGCCAGTTGGAGCTTTGCGTGTCTCTTGCTCACTCGGACGCTTCTGGTTGTGGATTCTGAAGGGGAGCAAGGAAGGTCTGTTCTCAGCTTGGAAACTGCTGGGGAGGCAAATGGCCTCGTAACTGGCCACCGGGCCACTGCGGTTCTTCTCATGCCAGGTGCCTTTGCTGTCTGGGACAATGCCTGGGAGATGGAATATACAAATGGACAATGGCCAGACCATGTATAACAACCACAGTCTGCAGCTACCAGCCCTTAGCCATAGTAGCCAACCCGGGGAGCCAACCTGCAAGCCACAGGTCAAACCGTAGGTCAGGTCAGTATCTCTCACAGCCAGTCCAGGAAGCTGGAACAATGACATCTGTCATAATTGGCCCCAGATGTCCATGACTTGATTGATTATCCCTTGAAAAATGAATTCTAATTTGTGCCCCCACTTCCAACTTAGGATCAACCAGAGAAAGTCAAATAGTTACTCCAAACCGATCACCCGAGGTGCCCACATCTCTGTCCATTGGGGCTGCTATAACAGAATGTGTTAGACTGGGTGGTTTATAAGTGACAGAAATTTACTCCTCACAGTTCTGGAGGTGGGAGGTCCCGGATCAAAGTGCCAGAAGTGTCTGGTGAGGACGTGCTCTCTGCTGCAAAGGAGGTGCCTTGTTGCTGGGTCCTCACATG
This sequence comes from Varecia variegata, assembly GCA_028533085.1. NCBI lineage: Eukaryota > Metazoa > Chordata > Mammalia > Primates > Lemuridae > Varecia > Varecia variegata. Next base: position 95,041,741 of record CM052440.1, read on the forward strand.
GCGGAGGGCAGAGGGTGAGGCCGTGTCCCTCAACCTCTTTTATAAGGGCACTGATCTCATTTACGGGGGCCCCACCATCAGTACTCAATCACTTCCTAAGGGTCCCACCTTTTAATGCCATCACATTGGCAGTTAAGCCACCTGGTGGGCCGCCTCCTGCTTCCCCAGGCCGACAGCCTCCACCCGCCCAGCCCGAGGCTTTCTTTTTGTTCCACTCCAAAGCTTCCCGCTCCTCTGCCTGCGTGTGAGTCACTAGGAAAACTCGGATGATGGTGACTGACTTCCTTGCTATCAACAGTTCTGAATAAATAACTCTCTTCTCATTTGGCTGGTCTTCACTCATTTCCACATGCCCAACCAACGCTTGTACTTCCAGAAACATTAAATGAGAAAAAGCTAATCAAACTAGTCTTTGAGGAGTCCAAGGACACACTGCAGGCCTGAACCTTTAATTCCAGTTATTTGAGCCACAACGTGCCCTGCGATGACCACCTGAGTCACTTCAGTGTTTTCCTTCTGCGTTTTTCACTTTGTCCGCTGCCTGGGGAACATGTCCACATGGAGACACTCTCAGGCGGTAGCTGTATAACATTCCCTGAAATAGTAACTGAAATGAGCCAGGTCTGGCCCAACTAACACCGTAAAATAATAAGATTCTCAGCTAGAGTTTAGCTCTAATCCTTTTATTCAATATCATAAAGCTTTATCGTTAGCATCAAGCACACTAAAGAGAATTCTGGTATGGAGAATAATAATACTGATCTTATGTTGTGATTTTTAGGGGCACTAGGAAGGCCACTTTGAGTCCCAAAGTATGCCCTCCACTGATCTGTCATTGTGCCTGAATTTTCTTCATTGGAGAAGAATTCCTTTGGGTGAAGCCCTCCTCATGGGCCGTACAACCAACAGACGGGCTAGACAGCAGAATCACGCGGAAAGCTCCAACAAATGATAGTTTCCTACACCAGTCCTATTTCCTCTCCCAGGCTGCAGGCTGAGAAACTTTTTTTTAATTGATAAATAAAAAATTATATATTTATGGTGAGATATAAAGGAGTTGAAATATATATATACTGTAGAATGGCTAAATCAAGCTAACTAACCTATGCATTAATATTACCTCACATACTTATTATTTATTTGCAGTGAGAACACTTTACATCTACTGTTTGCAGTTTCAAGTGTATAACATATTGTTATGGTATACGATAGATCTCTTGGACTTACTCCTCTTGTCTAAATAAAATTTTGTGTCCTTTGACCAACATCTCCTGACTCCCATCCCAGCCCCTGGGAACCATCATTCTACTCTCTACTTTTATAAGTTCAACTTTTTTAGATTCCACATATAAGTGAGATCATGCAGTATTTGTCTTTCTGGGCCTGGATCATTTCACCTAACATAATGTCCCCAAGGTTCATCCATGTTGTCACAAATGACAGGATTTGCTTTTTTTTAAAAGATTAAATAATATTTCATTGTGTATATATATCATGCTTTCTTTACCCATTTATCCATTGATGGACTCTTAGGTTAACTACACGATAGTCCTCCTTATCCATGGTTTCACTTTTTGTGGTTTCAGTTACCTGCAGTTAACCATGGTCTGGAAATATTAAATGAAAAATTCCAGAAATAAACAATTTAGAGGTTTTCAATTGTGCAGTGCTCTGAGTAGTGTGATGAAATATCATGCCATTCCACTCAGTTCCACGTGGGACACAAATCATACCTTTTTCCGGCATCTCCATGCTGTCCACACCACCCTCCCACTAGTCACTTAGTAGCCATCTCAGCTAACAGTTTGCAAAAACATAATACAAATAGGGTTCAGTACCTATTCCCAGTTTCAGGCATCTGCTGGGGGTCCTGGAACATATCCCTCACAGATGAGGGGGAACTGCTCTGCTTTTTAAACTCCCAAAGTGATTATAATGTACAAACAGGTTTGAGACCTAAATTTCCCCTGCCTTCAGGGCATGAGGTATATATATTATTTGTCTTAGAATATCCTATGCCTAGTTAATGTACCTGGCACACAGTAGGTTTCAATTAATGTTTTTCACTTAACCAAGAAAGGAAAGAAACACATCAATCAATATTTTCCTGTGAAGTAGCATCATCTAATTGCTTTCCTATGCAAAAGAGAGACAGGGAGTGTCCTGAGTGCCTGGGGAGGCAAGGAGAAAGTGGAAAGAGCAGGCAGAAAAGGAAGAGTCAGAGTACAGAGCACCAAAGGCCAATAGTACATGATAATTTTTCCAGGATTTCAATGGCCATGATGGTGACCCTTTTCAACTAAAAATAAAAGTGTATTTCAAGATTGAAAATACATGACTGACAATTTCTATGTCCACAAAGACAATGAATAGTATCCTCTTGCCTATATACCTTTTCAAACACAGCGGTCACAGACAGGCTAGTCCCAGGCACAATTGTGTCATGGGCAAGTGTCTTACATTGAGTTCGCCCAGAAGTTGACTTTGAGAGCAAGTAATTTATTTGGAAAGTGATCCCAGGAAATAATGGCGGAAGTGGAAAGGGGGTGAGAGGAGGGGAGAAGTGAAAGCAAGAAGGGCAGGAAGACAGTAAAGGTGCCCAATGGAGAGCCCAGAGAAATGCACTGGGGGAGCCCAGGCGGAATCCAACTGGGAAGCTCTGGGAGACAGCAGAGAGCCAGTGGTGCTGCTCCCAAACCAGCAGCATCAGCACTGCATTTTGTGATGACTAATTTTACATGTCAACTTCACTGGGCCACTGGGTACCAAGACATTTGGTTAAACATAATTTCTGTACTCAGGAAACTGAGATGGGAAGATTGCTTGAGGCCAGGAGTTCGAGAATAGCCTGGGCAACACAGTGAGACCCTGTCTCTAAAAAGAATTTTAAAAAATTAGCCAGGCATGGTGGTGTGTGCTTGTAGTACAAGGTACTCGGGAGGCTGTGGCAGAAGGATCACTGGAGCCCAAGAGTTCAAAGCTGCAGTGAGCTATGATGGCACCACCACACTCCAGCCTGGGCAAAGAGACCCTATCTCTTTAAAAAAAAAAAAAAAAAAAAAAAAGACATTGTTTCTAGGTATGTCTGTCAGGGTGTTTCTGACAGAAATTAGAATTTCAGTCACTAGACTGAGTAAAGTAGGTTGCCCTCCCCATCATGGGTGGGCCTCATCAGATCCGTGGAGGGGCCGAATAGAACAAAAAGCTGAGTAAGACAGAATTCTCTCTCTGTCTCTGCCCTACTATATTCGAGCTGGGACATGGGTCTTCCCCTTCCTTCAAACTCAGACTCCGGCTGGAGCTGCACCATGGGTCCTCCTGAGCCTCCAGCTTGCCCACTGCAGCTCTTGGGCCTGCTCTGCCTCCGTAACCACAGGAGCCAAACCCTTATAGTAAATCTCTCACTAGAGAGATAGAGAGATAATCTCCTATTGGTTCTGTTTCTCTGGAGAACCCAGACAAATATACCAGGAACTTGTTCAAAAAGCAAATGCTTGGGCCCTGCCCCAGACCTACCTTTGACAGCCTCCAGGTAATTCTGGAGCAGGCTGAAGTTTGAGAAGCCCTGGCATAGAACATGCCTCAGAGCTGAGGGCCGTTCCTGGGAGTTCACACCCTGGCACTTTTAGCCTTCCCAGTGTGTGGGCTGAGGGAGCCCTGGAGCAGCAAGTGCTAAATGAAGGGTGTGGGCACCAACCAACAGTGTCTACTGCGGCACAGCACAGTTGTGCACAACTGTCCTTGGACCTCTGCCACTGATCAGCTCTCCCACTCACGACCTTTCCTCCTTTTCTCAGCTGTCTAAGTTTGGTTGCAACACAAAATAAACAATGGAAGTCAGTGGCAATCCTCAGCACTGTTCAATTATTTCCAGATTGTCCCCTAAGCATAGGATAAGAGGCAAACAGAATATTAGTAAAAGTGACAAGTGGCCTGTGTCACTCTTGCCTTGGCAATCATTGTTGCTTGTGTTGAGATGGAGTCCCAGATAGTCTAGGACTGGGAGTGACCACCAGGAGCAGAGCCCTCTGCCCAGGGCTGACCCCGTGGACATGCAACCTGTCCGAGCCCGCACTTGGCTTAACGCTCCACTGTCGCTGTCTCAAAATTCTCCATAATTTGCATTTCACACTGTGCACCACAAATTACACAGCCCATCAACAGAGAGCTTTTATATAGGAGTAACAGTAATAGTGATACTGAATATTATCATGATTACAATATAATGTTAAGTAATATTATGAGCACTGACCACATCCAAGCATACAACTCATTTTCTCCTCACAATCATTCTAACAGACTCTTCACTGATTCCCTTTTACACTCGAATAGAGATTTCAGGAGATGAGAAGATCTGCCCAGGTCATACAAGCTGGGAAAAGGCAGACATAGGAATTTGAACCCTGACCTGTCTACCCCGAAGCTCTTTTGTTAAAGACTCTTGAGCATCCACAGCAAGGTGAAACCTGCAAGGAGCTAAAAAAGAAAAAAGAAATATTCGATTGGTTAGCAATTTTAAAAATACCCTATTTTACAAGAGGAAAATTACAAGGCTAAAACTTCATTAAAAATTTTTTTTAGAGAGAAAAAAAGCTAAAAGAAAATCAGGTCATAATTGAAATGATGTTTAAGAAGTATTTTATAATCTATAAAAGATCTTACAAATATAACATATTATACTATTTTAAACTGATATGAAATGTCTAACCATATTTTTGGTTACGGTAGATGAAATAGTGGTAAGTATTCTTCAAGTTTACATTTCTAATGTAATGGCTAAATGTCATCTCACTGTTACTTTTATCTTCCTATCTCCAGAGGCTGATGGAAAAAGACGTATTCAATATGATAGGATCAGTGGAACTTCAAGTCATGTCAAACAAAATGCCTCCTGTGCTATTGCTGTTTTGACTGCATGGCATCGTATAGACTTTGGTCTCTGCCAGAGTGATCAATCTGTCACTTGAGTTATTTGACTATTGATTAATTTCCAGAAATGTGTTGACATAAGTCTTACTGTAAAAAGAAAATCAGCTCCCCTGTCTCCTGCCACCAGGATTCCAAGTCTCAGGTCTTTGCCTTTTTGCATGATTAATGCTGTTCTGAACCTAAAGAATCAATAAACATTTTCTGAAGCAGAGATGTCTACATCCCTAAAGAGGGTTCCCTATTTAGTTTTCCACTCGATCTACAAAATGCATTACCCTTTGGAATGAAAGGGTCAGGCTGGGCTGGTTGATGAGAATCAGGAAGTCTGCCCCAGTGTGTTTATCCTTTTCAATGTGAAAAGCCTCACTTTTAGGAGTCTCCAAATAGCTCCCCTGGTGGCCAGCAAGAGTAACTACATTTACACATCCTGGATGACCCAAGTTAAGCATGGGAAGGATTCGATCTACTGAGGACTCTATTTTGAATGCTGCTGACATTGTCTTCTTAAGAGAAAAAAACTGAAAGAAGCACACACACACACAAACACACACACACACACACACTCTCCTCCTATAGGATTCTCTAGAATAGACAGCATCATCCTCAAGTGCTTAGAAATCCACCCCGTTCCAGGAGACGTCATTAGCTGAGACTGAGAAAAACTTCCTTCTCTACTGAGACCACGTAGTTTGGCTCCTCTGCCCCTTTGGAAATGGGACAGAGGAAGACAAGGCCTTGCTGTACACGAACACAGCTATGTCCCACACGCAAGAGCCTGGGGAAAAGAACGGAGGTCTCCAAGCAGTAGGTGTGGAAGAGACAAGAGAGGAATTTCCTTGGAGTCCTCACTGCTTCCACGCCATTACAGAGAATTGCCATCAAGGGTAAAGCCCTGGCTTCAGTACTTTGCAAGGTTAGGGCTCCTTTCCAAGTAAAATGAATGAAATAATTTGGAGGCAAGATTTAAATGTGTAAAGAGAAAAAAGGAAATCAACACAAATGTCAGGTCTTCTTGGCTCCCTTCTGCCCTCGACCTCTACACATGCTCTACCATACTCCCCCGGTGTCAAGGAGCATGACGAGGATGCCCAACCATGCATAACATATGACACAGAACCACTGTCTCGCTCCATATCGCTCCTGACCCAGGGAAGGATGAGGAAAAATTGATGGCTGAATGCACGGCTGAGCCCTTTGTCTAGTAGAAATGGGATTCTTGTTGTGATTCTGGTCTCCTGAGTTGGTGCTAATTCGCAAAATAAATCCAGACAAGGGGAATGTGATCTGATAAGCATGGAAATGACTGCCAATTCATTCAGTGCGGATGAGGTCCCCGCTGGGACCTTGTCAACACACTGGATTTGAGCTCAAGAGTTCCAAGAAAAGGCCTTTCCTGTACACGCAGTCCTGGGTCACCAGCTCACAGAGGAAGAATGGGAAGACTTAATTTTCTTAAACAAGATGCCTTGACAAGCTCTGGGTTTAGCACAACAATGATGCCAAAATCAGCCAGCTTCTGGGGCTATTTGTAGCACAAATCTTCAGAGGGAATTCTCTCCGTGCCTGGAAAGAAGAAAAATTAGCAGTCCAACCATGTCATTGAACCAACCTGGGACGTTATTTAATATATCTAATTACATGAGAATAATTTCATTAGCACCAGCTTTCATTTGAATATGCTGCAAATGGTCAAAAAAATTTATATCTCCTTCCTGGAACACATCCATAATGAGATTTTTGTGGCTGAAGATTTACTCCATATGACAACTACAGGGTACCAAATTTCAAGCTAAAAGAACACATTAAGCAACCAGGCAGTACTTCTTGGGTTCCTAATTATGATTATTTATAAATTATCTTATAACTACCAGGCAAATGTCATTAAAGTCCTATGCACAACTTTACAGGGAGTACCTGAGTGATAGACACCCTTGCAGAGGCCAGGGGTCACTGGGCTCCTGGCTCCTTTATTTACTTATTTAATTTTTTTTTTTTTTTTTTTTGAAGACAGAGTCTCACTCTGTAGCCCAGGTTAGGGTGCAGTGGCATCATCATAGCTCACTGCAACCTCAAACTCCTGGGCTCAAGTGATCCTCCTGCCTCAGCCTCCCGAGTAGCCAGGACTACAGGTGCACACCACCATACACAGCTAATGTTTCTATTTTTTATAGGGATGGGGTCTCTCTGTGTTACCCAGGCTGGTCTCAAACTCCTGGCCTCAAGCAGTCCTCCTGCCTCGGCCTCCCAGAGTGCACGGATTACAGGCCTGAGCCTGCGCCCAGCCTCCTGGCTCATTATTAACCCTCCATCTCTCCCATGGTGGAGAAGGAGGCTGGGATGCAAGAGCCCCAGGCATCCGCCACTCACGCTGTCCTATTAGGCTGCAGTGACCCGGGCTTCCTGCTCAGGACAAGCTTTCCACCAAGGTGGAAAACAAGGCTTTCCCCATTTTCCTGCTCCCTCCCTCTCTTTCTTCTTTTCTCCCCTCACTTCTATCCCACTTCATATTCCCCACTCTGAACACCACCAAAAAGTAAACACTGAAAAAGGAATCTTATTACCTAATAATGAAAGCATTCTGCTTTTAATTTTAGCCTGGTCCAGTCTCTGGGGATAAATATTTATTAGCTAAGTGTTATTTATAGAGAATGACATCATCCCATGACACCTTAAAGACTAACCAATAGATACGTCAACAGGCAGCTTACACAGCGTCGAATGGCTCGCCTAGGAAGTTGGCACTCACGGCATCGTCCCTAACTTTGCGTGACTCCGCCAAGCTGCTCTTACCAGTGCCCCTATGTGTTGTGTTTCACCACCAGGTCCCCTAATTACTTAACGGTATCCAGCATCTAGGAGCCCTGAAATGCCATTCTGCTGGAAGCAGCAGGAAGGGGACTGCAGTTACAGATGAAAGTAAGCCACCAATAAAACCTCATTAATACCTGCCGCTTTAGAGAAAGAACAAGAGCAGCGGCCATGCTTCAAAAATGTCAGGAATACAAGATGACAAAGCCACCCTTCTTCTCCCCCAACCCCACTCGGCCACCTCCCCACAGAGAACAGATAATATTTTATCCAGACTGAGAGAGAAAAGGCATCCCCCAAAAGAAACCCAAAGGGAAAAAAATGCACTAAATTCAGTCCTTCTTCCCCCATAAATCATCTGCCACTGTAAGCAAGTTCATTCCCACATAATCTCTAGGAGAGCAAAAGAGAGCTTCAGGTGAAAGGTTACCTACATTTATAATGTCAGGCGCTGGGCCTGCCAGGTAAAAGGTAAATGGTAATTTTGTCATTAGCATGCCTGACCCCGTGGCCTCACCATATCTCACAGGAAGCGGTAAGAACAGCTCACCTGTCAAGATGCAAACACTTAAAGGTCAACGTGCACAGAAATCTTCCAGAGCTTACAACTGAATTGCTGACACCTTTTATTATTGCCCGCTTAAATAAATGATTCAGGGGGCAAGACAAGGAAAGACTGGCTTAATGTCGACTTACAGGAAGTATTCTTAAGGCTTTCATTTCGAAATTCCTTTAAAAGTGCTTTTGCTATACATTGGTATTAAGGAGCAAGCAAAGCCTTGAAAATTCATAAATATTCTGGACTTGAAGGATTTTCAATATTCCTCAAAAATACACTATCAGTTTTTAATGTAATTATATGAGGAATTTCCCCTTATGTTTTGCATTTTATTCTATGTAAAAATAATTTCTCCATTTTTTTCCTCTGTTGTATTGGGGGCAGGGAGGCAAATAGTCAAAGTTTTTCACAGCATTATGTGAACATTACCCAATTTGAAAAGCAAGAGGGTTGGATAGAGATTTGAAAGATTGTTCCACTTATTATTTTTTCACAAGTAAAATCATAGAAAAAACTATGTTGCTTTAAAAGTAAGCATGGCAGTTCCTCAAATGGGTAAACATGGACTTCCTGCATGTTCCGGCAATTCCACTTCTAGGTACATACCAGAGAGAATTGAAAGAAGGTACTAGAACAAATACTTGTACACCAGGCAGGTAACAGCATTAACAATAGTTAAAAGGTGGAAACAACTCAAGTGTCCCTCAATAGATAATAAACTAACAAAATGTGGTGTATTCATACAATGGAATATTACTCAGCCTTACAAAGGAAGGAAATTCTGGCACATGCTACACCATGGATGAACCCTGATGACATTATGCTAAGTGAAATAAGTCAGATACAAAAGAACAAATACTGGATGATCCCACTCATATGAAACGTCCAGAATAGGGAAATCTATAGTGACAGAAATTAGATTACTAGTAACCCAGGGCTGGCAGAAGCAGGGAGCTGGATTTGTAGCACCTTCTTGGGCTAATGAAAATACTCTAAACTTAATTGTGGTGACGGAGGCACAATTCTGTGAATATCCTAAAGGCCATTAAATTGTGTGCTTTAAATGGGCGAATTGTATGTTACGTGAATCATCTGTCAATAAAGCTGCTCCCAAATCGTAAGCCTGATATATTTGGGTGAAAATGCTAATATTACTAATGGGATAAAGGCAGAGTTGCTAGATAAAATAAATCTTTTTATTTGCTAAATCTCACAAGCCTAGATAAAGGAGCTCTGATAAGTCCTGCAAAAAAATACCTTGAAATTATTACTCAAGCTATGCTTGTTTGATTTATTCTTTACATGCATAAGAATTTTCTTCTCTGAACTTTAGAATTTCTTCGTTTCTCATTATTAGAGAACTGACAGTTCCTCTGAATTTGTGTCTACATAACAGTCCTCAACCCTTGTATTCAGACAGATGGACCATGGAATTTCCAGCTCTCCTCTAGTGGCCCCAAGCTGCACGCTCTATTTGGGAGCCTTTGCAAATAAATGTTCTTGCTGAGCTGTAAAAAGTTGGGGCTTCCAGCCTTCTGGAAGTATTTAACAAGGCTGGCTACCTTTTTCTGGCTCCTTACTGGTCAGGAAAACCACTCATCATACTTAGAATAGTTCCCCACCTTGTACTTAAATAAAACCTTGACCTCTTTTGATCTACTTTATCACAGCCACTCTTCTGTACCCCTCACATTACCCCAGCGTTGGAGCCTGGGGCCATGCTAAGAAAAAGATCCCCCAACACCAAGCAAAAATGGGGTCGGGCATTCAGAGGTTTATTTTTTTAAGTTTCAAAAGACTGTTAAAAAATGGGCTCAGGGAAGGAAAATTATACACAGAAATCTACAAATCGTCTAAATTATTTTTAAGGATGCTAATCCTAATTTTATCTTGAAAAATCAACTTAAAGCAAAAGAAAATAACAACCGCAAACTACCCATCTGAGTACCCTTTTCCTATTCCCAAAGACGAAACCAACTTTCAAGCAAATCTATTTGCAGCATCATCATGGACCGAATGTTTGTGTCCCCCAAAATTTATATGTTGACATCCTGACCACTAGTGTGATAGTACTAGGAGGTGGGGTTCTGGGGTAGTAATCCTGAGAGTGGAGCCCTTAGGAATGGGATTAGTGGCCTTGTAAAAGGGGTCCCAGGAGCTCATTTGCCTTTTGGTCATGTGAGGACACAGCAAGAAGACACTGTCTATGAGGAAGTTGGCCCTTATCAGACACTGAGTCTACCGGCACCTTGATCTTGGACTTCCCAGCCTCCAGAACTGTGAGAAATAAATTTCTGTTGTTTACAAGCTGCTCAGTTTATGGTATTCTGTTATAGCAGCCCAAACAGACTAAAGTAAGCACGTACCTTTGCAGACATCAGCAGCCAGTCTGCAATGCATTAGTTGCCCCTCTGGGTGCCTGGGGTATGGAGGGTATGTGTGTTTTTTTAAGGCCATGATTGATCCCTGTGAAAAGGGAGTCAGCCTAACTCTTCTCAGGATTTTTCCCCCAGAGGATCTAATAACTTATAAAACATTAACATGTGGTATCATCTCATTTATATGATTTTGAGTTTTTTAATTTAAGTTTAAAGAAACGTATATAATTTTAAAATGAATAATGTGAAGCAAATTTTTGAAGAGAGACATTATGGCCCTTCTATATTCGGATAAAATTCCTGCCATGGTAAACTCTGTAGCACTGAAGCTTGGTGACCTTGGTGCTTGGTGACCTCCAGTGCTCGCACACTGGAAATTCTCAGTGTGTGAACTCCGGGAGGGCGTGGGCTGTATTACGTTGCTCCCCACTAACAGGTGTGGTTCCCGTCACGCCGGTGTGGATGCTTAAGCGATGTCTTGACTGAATGAATGAGTGACAAGGCACCACTTCCAATGGATCCTCATAACAAACCAGGGAGACAGGTGGATCGTACTCCTTAACTGAAAAAAGGAAGCTACATGTTCTAAGACTGCACAGCAAACAGGTGACATAGCATACCAGTTCGAGGAATCTTTTAAAATATTTCTCCATGTTTTAATTTCACATCTGATGAAGACATTCCATCCTGTTTTAAGAAACAAAGTAACTTGATAATGCGGAATGAACAGAAAATAAATATCACTTGCCTTGTGGACCACTTGCCTTCTCACTCTCCTCCCCCTCCCGCCCCCAACCACTTATAATCTCTGTTGTTTGGTGTCATGACAAAGCTCAGAAGTAAACTCTCAGGAATACTTTTCCTCTGAACACAGGGTAAGGAATTGAATTTTCCTTTTCAATGCACCATTTGTACCTTCAGCATTCGGGACATGTGCACCATCCTTAACATAGGTAAGAAAAAAACTGTTATGCCCATACTTCAGAGTTGCATTTTAAAGAACTTCTGCCAAATTGTAAGCGTCTCTCACTATTGGTTGTCAGTGTTCATTTAATGAAAACCTACTTATAATTTCCTAGCACATTGTTAGTTCACAAGAATTTATATCATTAAAGTCATTAAACTATGACTTATTTTCTATAGGCTATAAAAGAGAATGCTAACAATTTAAACTTTGATCCTGCAAAAGGAGCTGACATTGTGATCCACTTCATTATATCTTTATTCTTACCCTTTTAAAAATAAGACATTCTTGTCTTCAATTAATTTTTTTCCTTTTTTCAGTTGTTAAATTTTTCTATGCAAAATTTTCTATGACCATTTGACTTGGCGAAAAAAAATCCTTCAGTTTCAATGAAAAAGTTACCCAAAACACTAGTGACACTGTTTTATTTCACGCCACTAATTATTTAAAAGGAGATATTTGCACTTTCATTCCTCTTCCCATCTTCCCTCTGCCTTGCAGTGAACGTGGCCTCATAAACACTGTTCACAGAAGCAAATATGGTTAGCCGTGTCAGATTCTGCTAGTTCCCAGCAAGTTTCATTCGGGGGACATAAAAAAGGGTGACAGTTTCAGAAGCCACTAAAATTTTATACTTGGCTTTGTGACCAGGATTAACGCATTTTAGCAAAACTCCATAAGAAATGCTGGTCGTTCTGCTGTGTGCCCATCACAGCCACGGAAGCTCCCCAACCTGTCAGCCTTCCTCGTAAACAGTAAGTGTATTGTAAAACCATTTATAGCTGTTATAAAAATATTTTGACTATTTTACCCAACCACCTGACTGAGACACCTGATACTGTAATAGTTACAGAGGGGATAAAAAAAGATTCCTCTTTCCAACCAAGCCTTCCAGAATTAGGGGGAGGGTGGAGAAGAGGAAAGTTACTTCTCTATTAAAGTCGTACACAGCGATGGCCAGCAGCACATCTATTCTAGGGTCTCATCCAAACAAAGTGTCTTTTCTTCTCTTGGTCTTTATTTCCAGTAGCAGCAATAAGCATCCGGCTCTTGGCTTCCATTGGAGAGAGGCCGGGCATTTTACTGGGATGGAGTCCAGGCTACCGCCTATGAAAAGGAATAGAGAAGCCAATATAGGACATTTCCAGGGCTGTCCTCACAAAATCCCTTCCTCCAGGGCTGCAGCCACAGAAGCAGCAGCCTCAAGTTCAGCCCACACCTGCCCCTGACACTCTTGCAAACAGGGACACAACTTGGCCTCGCACTGTTCTGCTCTTGGGCAGCTCCTCCTGCACCTTCTCCACCCACCCCCTCTGCCCACATGTTCACCAAACAGACTCCACTCTCAGCGCCGACCTGAAATCCAAAAGCTAGTTCTTATTTCACGTAGCTACATGGACTGACAAGCTGAATATACAAATAGACAATGGCCAGACCATATATAAAACTAGACAGTCTGTGCCCAGGAAACCAACCCGTTATCTACAGCAACCAGCCTAGGAAGCCCGCCTATCGGCAATGCAGGCTTTTAGGAAGTCAGACACTATGTCTAGTAACAATCCAGGAAGCCAAACAATAACCCCTGTAAAAATTGCCCCCAAATGGCCAGGACTGAATTAATAACAGAGAGCTCTCCTAATTTTTGTCCCTCCTTCCAACTCAGCACCAACCAGAGAAAGTCAAATATGCCCCCTACCCAATCACACGGGATGCCCACTTCCAGTAAACCGCTTCCATCTTCCCTGCGGTAACAGCCTCCCATCTGGACACACATAAAGCCTTCCCCTTTCTCCACTCTAATGCTTCCCTGCTCCTCTGCCTGCCTTTTCTGCCAAAAGACAAGGGACGATGGCTGACTCCCTTGCCATAGCAAGTTCTGAATAAATAGGCTCTGCTTGTTCTCATTGGTTAATCTTCATTTATTCCCATGGATTAAAAAAAATCGTTCCCAATAACTCCAAGCATCTCTTCAAGGGCAATTCTATTAAATGAATAGACTCAGCTTTGTGAGAAATCTTCTGGAATCCACTGCAAGTAGGAACAGATCACTCCCAAATCTCTTTGGGATTTTCCCAGAGGGCTCTGTGCAGTGAGTGGCTTGCTGCACGGACCCGTGGAAAATGTGGATGGGTCAGAGAAGAGAATGAAAGTGTAGAATTTATAGCCCTACTGCCCATGGAGACTCGGCCTTGTGTGACCTTTCAAAGTCCTATCCAGACCCCAGCATCCATATGAAGCTATATTTCTTCCTTCTTCCAAAAAATTTTCCCAAGCCCTTCCTGAGGAGAAAATTGAATGTGGGGCTATCCTCCCAGCCTCAGCCTTCACACCACCCTTCAAATTCAGCCATCCTGGTCCCATTTATGCCCCAATGTGACGTACATTTTCCTCTCCCCTAGAATGCCTTTCCCCAGCCCACAGTGAAGTTCAGCCAGTGTGCAAGACCCAGATGAAATGTCACCTCCTCTCTCTGTTCCCTAACTTGTCCAAGCAGAATTACTTGCTCCCTCACCTCCGTTTGCAGAACAGAATATAAACCTCTGCAACAGCACTTGCCATAGGACATCAGAGCCATTTGCTTATGTGACTGTCTCCCCAGATGGCCTGAAACTCCTCAAGGACAGGAACGGTGTCATTGTGGATCATGTCTCTAAGAAAACTGAAATGGAAGGAAGGAAGGATGGATTGAAGAATTGTTTAAAACATTCAACCTTTATCATGTCCTTTTGTTTTCTACATAAAGATCTCTCTATTTCCAGGTGCCATTTCTGTTCAGACACACCTAATAATGTTGCAGTCAGATTCTAGTATGTAGCATTTGCTCATATTAGGACAAAATGTGTATACCTCCCAAAGTCAGCAAGACACCAGCTGTTGTTCTTAGCCCAGTGGACGGTCGGATGGATTTAGTTTGCACCCAACTCCGCCCTTTCGGCTCTGTGCTGTATTTCTTGAGTTCCCTGAATACTTGCTTTGGCATCTGTATAAGAACAATAACAGCAACTCAGAGGGTCGTTTTTGTATAATTAAATGAGACAAGTAGGTAAAATTTCTGGCACATAAAAGGCAGTCAATACATACTCATTGCTTCCTCTACTTTGATTTGCTCATCTTTATTCAGGCATTCAAAATCAGAATTCGGTAGCCCTGGATTGCTTCAAGCACCCAGCCACATGAGTTAATGTTCATATTTCCTCTAGAGCTACAGTCTCCAACCCCTGGGCTGCAGACCAGTACTGGTCAGTGGCCTGTTAGGAACTGGGTGCACAGCAGGAGGTGAGTGGCGCGCAAGTGAGCAAAGCTTCATCTGTATTTACAGCCGCTCCCCATCGCTCGCATCACCGCATAAGCTCCGTCTCCTGTCAGATCAGCAGTAGCATTAGAGTCTTACAGGAGGGCAAACCCTACTGTAAACTGCGCATGCGACGGATCTAGGTTATGGCTCCTAATGAAAATCTACTGCCTGATGATCTGAGGTGGAGCTGAGGCAGTGATGCTAGCACTGGGGAGCGGCTGCAAATACAGATTATCGTTAGCAGAAAGGTTTGACTGCACAATGCATGTAATGCACTTGAATCGTCCTGAAACCATTCCCCCACCCCTGGTCCATGCAAACATTGTCTTCCATGAAACTGGTCTCTGGTGCCAAAAAGGTTAGGGACTGTTGCTCTAGAGGACCTCAGATTTTTAAAAGCTTTAATATTTTTGAACAACACTTCCAAAACAAGAAGTTATGTCAAGCAAATCCATCTCCACGGCTGAAATAGGGCGCCCAATCTCAGAGATGAAACATGCTCAATGCAGTGTCTTGGAAAGCCACTTCTCCCCCTAGACTCTAATTATCCACCTCTTCCTCCCCTGCCCCCAACTCCTCTCTCCAAGTCAAGAGAAAGTTCCCCAGACAGGGTTAGACAGATTCGAGCCTCTCTGCTCAGTCAGCCTCGGAAAGAGCTCCGCATTCCAAGAGCTGAACCACAGTAAAAAAAAAAAAAAAAAAAAAAATATTGCCTGAGGTGAGGATAACAGAAAGGGATGTTGGGGCATGAAACAGGCTGTCCATCTGACCTCAGACAGCCCAGCGGAGCCCCCCAAGGGCAGCTTCCCTGACCTCGCCCCTCTCCTGGGATACCTGCTGCCACTCTGGCTGTATTTACAGTGGTTGCATCAAAGCAAAAGGTGAAAATGGTTTAGGCTGTTTGGGGAAAGGGCAGGGGAGAAGGAAGAAGATAGCAGAGGGAGAGTAATGGTAAAGAGAAAAGGAATTAAAATTGTATTAAATAAGATAGGGAAACGCTACGAGGAAATAATTTAAGTGAGCTCAATGAAGCGCCCCAAAGAGTAGCTTGAAGTTAGATTCCAAACAGGCAAGATTTGTCCTTGGTGCCCTTTTCCAAACTCTCTGTTTGAAGTTATTATCCATGGAATTTGCTGAGCAAGGCAGAAAGATGGCGGGCCCTAAGGATGCCTGATCACAGGTCACTGAAGACGACATCAATCTCTCTGACATCGCACACCTGAAACCAGAACTGCAAATTCTCCAGCAGCCTTCTGTACACTCAGAGGGGACGCCCCGTGAGCTCTGCAGGCTTCCCCCGAGACGACTGCCTTTCTCCTGCAAACTAGGAAGGGGCTGGGTGGACTCGAGCTCAGAGCGCCCCTGGGTCATGTTCAGTTGACTTCGTTTTCAGATGTCCCCTAGAAAGCGATGTGTGTGGAAAATCCAACAGGCTGGGTGGCACAAGCCATTTGACGTCAGTTCTGAATATTTGTCCTCCAAGTCGGCCCTGCAGGAAAAGGGTTGAGTGGCCCTGAAGTTGTCACCACAACACAGAGTAAGGGCTGGAGACTCACTAACATCCAGGAAAACCCTTGGCAAGACCCTGCCTCACTTCCTGGAGTCCCTCTTGACCTCAGCAGAACTAAATTTTCCCTTTTCTGTGTTCCCACAACATGTAATCCATATCCCTATTATGTCATCGGTCACATTTTTTATAATCTACAGATTTGCACTTCTGTCTGCTCAGTAAACTGTGAGCCCCTCTCTCAAAGGCAAGGACTTTGTCTCACCCAACTTTTTAACTCTGGCACTTAGCGCAGTGCCTAGTATATTATGGTTATTTAGTAAACGTTCATTATATAAATGGATTGAATTGAACAAAATCTAAAAGAGAGAGCCTCATCCTCAGTCAGTCCCCACTGGCACCAAAAGCAAAGGTGGGGACATGCAGACAATAACCAACCCACTCTTATGTTTCCACCTGGCACCTTTTGCTGCACTTGTTACAGACTGCCGACACAATTTTGAAAAGTAAGCTATAAATAACAATAACTTTTGCAAAGGCTAGAGTAAATATTCCCACTGAAATGTATCTGTGCCGCTCCCCCAAAGCGTCTGGAGTCTCAAGAACTATAGTCAAGGATTCCCATGATAACTGCCCAATACAATAGTCTCTGCTGATTCTCTAAGGCTTGTTTCTAAATTACAGACTCCTGGGGTCCCACCCCAACCTCACTGCATCAGAATTGACAGGAAGAGGATTTAGGAATCTATACATTTTTAACAAGAGCTCCAAGCAGTTGTTAGGATCATGCAAATTTAGGTGTTGCATGATCTCATAGAGTAATAGTACTAGAAAAGGCAAAAAATTAGAAATCAGAAAAACCTCATTTCTGACACCTGTCATTTACTAGCTGTGTAATTTTATGCAATCATTTAACCGTGCTGAGCTTATTTTCTTATCTGTACAGTAAGGAAAATAATGCCTGCCCTACTTACCTAGGACAGTTGTTGTTAAGATCAAATTCAATGCTATAAGAAAGTGACAACGCACTGGGAAAGTGCCATTAGTATAATGAACTCTGCTTCAACCATCATTATCCAACTTATTCATAAATGTACCTTCTTCTGGCTCCAAGACAACATAGTGCCTCAAAGTTAGGAAGAAATGGGCATTTCAGCTCCTAGCAAAAGTCAGGAACCTCTGAAAACCTTGGAAATGGAATGATTTCCTAATAATGTGACAACCCAGAAGCAAAACTACTAATGTGAAGGTTCTAAACCTCATTATCACACAACAGCAACAGTATAAGCAGAGGAACGAGAGGTCCTTTGCTTCTAGAACCTTCCAAGGGACTCGAGAGCAAAACCTGCCAAGCCAAGGGTGAAGGACAAACTCTACAGCAGTGGTACAGGCTTAACAAGATCTCCAAGCATTTGTGCTCCTGCAGACATGGGAGGGAGGGGAGAGGTTGTGTTTTCTGTTTTCAAAAATTGGCCATCTTTGGCACTGTCCTATCTATGAATCGCCCAATTAATTAAATTACTTCTCTTAGTCTGACTGGGAAAAAGGAAAAAGAAGGCACTCACGGTCCTCTCTTTTGTTTTTAATTGAACCACGTATGAATTGTTCACATCGTGAAATCAATCTCTCAATCTTTCATTTTTCTGTGCAGATCTCCAAAGAATGTTTCAATTGTTTATTCCTAAATTTGCCTGCTTAAGTCTGACAGCCTAGTAAGGTGAGTGAGATTTTTTGTAACAACAGCAGGCATTCCAGTTCTGAGTGTTTTGTTTCATGGAACAGTCAGAGCTGCACAGGCAGCTGGAGGCACAAAGAGGAATCCACCCAGCGAGAGCAGCACTGCGCAGCACCACGATGTCACCAGGAAGGGCAGAAGCATTCACAGACAGCGAGTCTAACAAGGTGAGCACGTGAGGAATCATTGTATAGTAACCAGGGTTGCCAGGTTCAGCAAATAAAAATACAGGACACCCAGTTAAATTAGAATTTCAGGTAAACTGTATAATTATTTAGCATAAATATTCCTGAGCCCTATTTGGTACACACTTATTATTTGGTACAAACTAAAAAATTATTTGTTAATTATGTGAAATTCAGATATAACTAGGAATCCTGTATTTTATCAGGCAACCATAAGAGTAACTTTGTGTTCTCACTATTTCCCTTTTGTCACGATCCTTGGCCCTCACTGCCCATTAGAACTACCTGGAGAGGTTTTTAAACTCCTGATGCTCAGACCACATCCCAACCAATTAGATAGAATCCCTGGGGCAGGACTCCGGCTTTGGTATTTTTATGGTTCCAAACCTCAGCCAAAGTTGAGAACCACTGTCAGACTTTTGGTTTTCAGACTTTTCTTTCCAAGGAAGAACTGAGTGAGCCAATTTAGAATGGAATCTGAAGAATGATGCCTCCACGTGTCTATGGACACTTGATTTATGATAGAGATGACACTGAGAAGCAGGGAGGAAAGTATTTGGGAAGGAAGGAAGGAAGGAAGGAAGGAAGGAAGGAAGGAAGGAAGGAAGGAAGGAAGGAAGGAAGGAAGGAGAAAGAAGGAAGGGAGGGAGGGAAGGAAGAGGAAGGAAGGAGGAAGGAAGGAAGGAGGAAGGAAAGAAGAAGATAGCAAGGAAGAAGGAGGAAGGAAGGAGGAAGGAAAGAAGGAGGAAAGAAGGAAGAAGGAAGGAAGGAAGGGGGAGAGAGGGAGGGAGGAAGAGAGGGAGGGAAGGAAAGAGGGAGGGTCTCTGCCTCATATAATACACGACAGGGAATCCAGTAGAATTCTACATTAAATGGGAAAAGCAAAATGGAAAGATCTTATAAGATAATATAGGAGGTAGGGAAAGATTTTTCTTAAAGAGGACATTAAAAAGCACAAACCATAAAGGAAAGGATCGATAAATATGACTACATTAAAAGTAAGAACATTTGATCTTCAAAAGACATCAATAGGCAAAGGAAAAGGTATGCCAGAGAGTGAGACAAGCTATTTGAAATTTATATCTTGTTCATATCCCCAACATTTTTTTAATTCTACAAATCAATAACAAAAAAAATCACCAATAGAAAATAATCAGGAGATTTGACCAAGAACTTCACAAAAGAGGCTATGCAAATGGGCAATAAATGTATGAAAAGGTGCTCAACGCATTTGCAACAAGGGACATGCAAATTAAAACCACTGTGAGATGTCATCACATACCTACCAGAATAGCTTACGTTAAAAAGAGTAACATAACCATGTATTGACAAGAATCGCTCAGCGGTAATTCCCACAAACTGCTAGAAAGACTGTAAATTGATACAGCCCTTCTGCAAGAGATAGTCTACTGCTAATAATCAGAATCTGACCTCATCTACTAAAGATGAACATACACATTTCCTATAACTCAGAAGTTCTACTTCTAGGTATGTGCCCAACAGACAAGGCTACACGTGGAGATCAAGAGATTTGTACAAGGACATTCGTAGATGGGGACAACCCAAAAGTATGTAAACAGTAGAATGGGAGAAAAAAATTGAGAGATACTCACACAATGAAATATATAGCAGTGAAAACCAACCATAGCTACAAACAACAACCTGAGTTCCACAAACATAATATTGAGGGAAAGAATCCAGATGCCAAATGAAACAGGCAAAAATGTAGTGCCCTGGTGTCCGCATAGATGGTAAAAGAATAAAGAAAGCCAGTGTGACCACTATGACTGCGGAGAGGGACTACTCCCCCAAAAGGAAGCTGCGAGTTGTGATTAGAAAGGGGCACACACAGCCTCTTGAGCCGTGATAATGTTCAATTTCTCATCCTCAGCAGTAGCTCTAGGAGTATTGGCTTTAGTTTAATTCACTAAGCTGTGCATCTATGATTTAGGCATGTTCTTATGTAAGTGTGCTATATCTCACAATTACAGCGTTTTATTTAAAATGGTGCTCAGGACAAATGTGTACGTCTTCACCCCATTCTCCGAGTGGGTTTTGCATACACCTGCCCCAAAGGTGGTGCAGGGCTCCTCTGCAGATGCCCGCACAGCCGCTCTGGAGATCAAAGGTCACTTTCTCACGTAAGCTAAACCTAGCGGCTGCGTTAGACTTGTTGCCCCTGCCCACACACTCCCCGTCTCTGTTCTCCTGCTTTGTTTTTCCTATAGCATTGATGCCCTTCTACCATCTGATATAATTTACCTTCTGCTAACATTTATTGCCCATCACCCCCCACTGGAAGGTAGGCTCTAGCAAGGCAGGGATTTCTGTCTCTTTGGTTCACCGCTGTGGCCCCTGCGCTTAGAAGGCTGCCTGGCATGTAGTAGGTGCACAATAAACACATATTGAGTGAGTGAATGAATGAATGAAATAATTATTAAATGCAACTTGGAAAAAGTTAAGAAAAGTAGCTGCCACTAAAGGAACAATATGCAGATTGAGATAACGGGAAGGATGAGATTGCCAAATCTGTCTCAAGTCAATCAGAGATTCTCCTCAGTGTCAAGCCTTCCTGGTCATCCTGGGGACACAAATAATCGAGAGGCACAGGTAGGGCAGAGAGGTCTGGAGCCACCAGGCCCCCCCCCACAGCAGCTGCTCTCTGGCTTAGATTGCACAGGATCTCTCTGAGGGACCTGCAGAGTCCACGTTACTCACAGGTGAGTTTCAGCTCCCATGCAAGATGCTCATTTTCACTCAGATAGTCTATGCGGAGCATCACGCACAACGCAGTGATGTTTCAGTCAATGAGAAACTGCATATACTATTACTAGGATGGTCCCATAAGATTATAATGGAGCTGACAAATTCCTCCCACCTAGTGATGTCATAGGAGTTGTGACACTGTAGCCCAATGCATTACTCACGTGATGCTGATGTAAACAAACTGCTGTGCTGCCAGTCATCTAAAAGAACAGCACATACAGCTATGCACAGTACATGATACTAGATAATGATAATAAAGGACTATGCTACTTGTTTATATATTTACTATACTTTTTTTTTTCCCTGTTATACAGTGATTTTATTAAATTGATTTGGACATACTGTAGGTCAAATAATATTTTCTGAAGATAACAATTATGGACTTTAAAGCT
>CM052440.1:95063758-95090332 GCA_028533085.1 Varecia variegata
CCCACCCACTAAATCATGTTCCTTCTAAATCTCCTTTACGTGCTGAGGTTTAGTTATACAAAAGCCCCTTCCAGTCAAACAGAAGAACTTAATTCAAACATGGAGAGAAAAATCCAGCTTTGTTTCAGTATTCCGTGACTATTCTGAGTTAGTTCACTTTCCAACCTCTGAGACAGTTGACAGATACCATAAAACCTGACTATACTTTTTATCCTTACAGTGTACTTCTTCTACTTATTAAAAAAAAAAAAAAAAGTTAATGGTAAAATATCACAGGCAGGTCCTTCCGGAGGGATTCCAGAAGAAGGCGTTGTTATCGCAGGAGGTGACAGCTCCATGCCTGTTCTTGCCTCTAAAGACCTTCAGTGGGACAAGACATGGAGGTGGAAGACAGTGATACTGAGGCTCCTGACCTTGTGTAGGACCAGGCTAATGTGTGTGTTTGTGTCTCAGTTTTTAATAAAACAAGTTTAAAAAGGGAAAAAAATTAATTTTAAAAATGGAAAGCATGTAAAAAAAAGGAAAAAAGCTTTCAGAATAAGAATACACAGAAAATATTTTTGTACAACTGTACAGTGTGTTTGTGTTTTAAGTTAAATGTTATTACAAAAGAGTCAAAGGGTTAAAAATTTAAAATGTGTATAAAGTAAAAAGTTTACAATAAGCTAAGGTTAACTTATTGAAGATAGAAATTTTTTTTATAAATTTAGTGTCGCCTAAGTGTGCAATGTTTGTAAAGTCTGCAGCAGTGTACAGCGAAGTCCAAGAACAATTCCATGACAGGTGACAATATGCAGCAGGAAGGGCACATTCTGAGAAAAACAGCAGGAGACAAAAGAAGATGCAGGTTCATGTTGAAATATTTCTCATCAAACAGTTAACAGCAAGAGTTACCGCTTGCGCCAGAGTGAGGAGGAAACAGGGATGGCTGTGAGAACCCACTCGTGCACCTTTCACGAACTATATTGAAAGTGTGTTTTAAGCCACATGGAGTCCTCATGGCTACCTGTTACAGGTTGAGTCCTGTCTGCCCGGCTCCCCATTCATGCGTCACAGTCCTCCCCCCAGTACTTCAGAAAGGGACCTTGTTTGGAGAGAGGGTCATTGCAGATGTAATTAGTTAAAATGTTTCACTGTGAAGCACCTGTCTCTATGTTGGAATTGTCCCTGAGAGACGCCCAGACAAGAGAATTGGTGAGTGTTGCGTCTAGTCAAAGCTATAGGCCATAGCAGGGGGTGGCTCACATGAGCACACTCCCCGTGCAAACTCTGGACATGCCACCCGGAGATGAAAGACTTTTTTCTTCCTTTTAAAACTGTATGGAACCCGGACAAGGCCTCCCAGCCTTCCTCCCTTCCAATCGGCTTGGAATGGCCTCAAAGGAGAAGGGAAGCAGGGATTGGAGTGAGGAAGAGAGAAGAGAAAGAAATGCCTTCTTCTGTCTCTATGTCCGAGGGGCACACACAGCTAGTCCCTATGCATGTCACAAAGAAAGAAAGAAAGAAACACTCCTGTGTGTGAGTTTCTCCTTAGCAACGATGCAGTAGCCCTTCAGGAAGGATTGCTTCTCGGCGCTAATGTGGCCCTCGTGGCAGCTTCTGAAAGCTCCCTCGCCTGGGGGCTCTTAGGTGAAGTGTGCCCAGCTCAAGTTACTTTAAGAGGCACTTAGGGCCAGCCTTGGGTTTTTGTGCAGCAGCCAGGCCACATGGATGATCTCAGAGGATCTGGTCAAACAAACACAGCCCCCCACATACTTTCCTGGGTCCCGGCACATGCCTCGAGCTAGTCTTCATTTCTATGACCGAAGACTTTTGTCGATGCTGCTCAAGTTTAAAGGCAAGGGTAATATTTTTAACCTAACACTTTAGCCTAAAATTAGCCTATTTTTAATTAGCCTTTCTTTTTCACCTGGCATTATGAAGATAGATGAAAGTGTTCCTAGAAATCACGCTCGCTGGTTTAACCTTGTTATTGCACGGATGAGAGCACGGAAGCTCACTCAGAGAGCAGGCCTGGCTTACCTGACAGCACAGGACAAACCGGTGGCCAAGCTGGCAGCAGGCCTGTGGCTTCTTACTCCCTCTCCAAGCCTCTTTCTACCGTGACTGTCTTGGCTTTGGTGTAAATAAATTTAATGAGGTATTTCCTAAGAGCAGAGGGAGGGAGATGGCAAGTAGGGGGTATTGGATTCCTGAAGTAGGTAGAAAGGCACAGAGAGAAAATGAGTAGACCCAATTCACAAATCTTGCCTGGGGCTAGACCTTTATACATTTAATATACGATGATAATAATAATAGATCCACTCAGTCGCTCTTTCTTCCGAGGGACCAAATTCGCCTGCTCTTTTCGGTGGTCAGATAGGAATGATATTCGAGGGCAATGACATTCCATATACATTTTGCCCTTGACGTCCCAGGGTGCGCCTTCCTCGAGGGTTATAATTCTTTAGCTGACTTCGAGTCTACTCCTGGTTCTCACACCAATGACTTACACCCAAGAGTGTATATCTATTATAATTGCTACCTAAAGAGAATAAGAATTACAGATAAGTAATTTTCTTTTTCTAATCTAACCCCCTGGAGGCATTTTAGCAGCTAATACGGGTGATGACAGGCATTTCTGCTATAATTTATACAATTTCATTTTTCTTAATCATGGATTTTAGTTCTCTTACGTCAGCTTCTTGAAATGAAAGCAGAATTTTTTTGTCGCTTCTTTTACATTTATAGTCTCTCTTGCAAAGTGTTTAAAATGTCCACACAATTATGAGAAATTCAGATTAGTATCTTCTCTGAAAAGGCTTTCCTCTAATTGCCTGAAAATCCTCTTAAAATAATTTATAAAGCATGAATTTAGGTGCTTCAGTGGGATACCATATTTTGAGCACTAAGAAAATGTGAAAAGTTAATAAGTGGACATTTATAGCTATTTGTCTTGGCAGAGAAATTGGTGATTAAGAATGTATACTTAAAATAATTTGTATGGTACAACATAGATGAGAATTTAGGGAATGTCTGGGGGGCTGTAATTCATTTTCATAGCTCTCATATCTAACACAATGCCTGATGCATGAAAACATCAGTAAATATTAGTGATTTGCATTTAATATAATTAAGAGATCATCAAATGATGCAGTATTCTGATCACACCCTTAAACTTCCCACCCACTCTTTCAAAACCAATTCAGTGCAGCCGGCCCTGAAGAATCTAAGTCAGGGCAGTGTTCCCCAGTCAAGAGAGTCTAGACACTATGCTACAACCCAGGATCATCTAGATCTAGAACTATGGGTGACAATACCAGTAATGGATCATGAGATCAATTTAGTGGGTCATCAAACAGGATTTTGCTGGAATAGAATGTGATAATATAGAATGGAATGAACCGGGTGTATCTCACATGGTAAGAGAAAAGACTTTGTGAAATTCTTTATTTCCGTGTGTACGATGGGACTGGTTATGCTGTAAAATATTTCTCTTCCTGTGATTCAAAACAAGTTTGAAAACTGCTATAATAGGTTGAATAGAGTCTCCCAAAATGATATGTCCATGTCCTAATCCCTGGAACCTATGAATGGGACCTTTATCTGGAAAAAGGATCTTCGCAGATGTAATTAGGGGAAGGATCTCAGGATGATGAGACCATCCTAGATTACCTATGGTTCGGCCCTAAGTCCAGTGACAAAGGTCCTTACAAGAGAAAGACAAAGGGACACATGAGGCAGAATGAAGAGGAAGAAGCAATGTGACTATGGAGGGCAGAGATTGGAGTGATGCGGCCACAAGCCAAGGGACAGCTGGAGCCATCAGACACTGGAAGAGGCCAGGAAGATTCTCCCCTAGAGCTTCTGGAAGGGACGTGTGGACGCCATGTTTTTGGACTTCTGGTTTCCAGAACTGTGATGGAATAAATTTCTGTTGTTTTAAGCTACCCAGTTGTTGGTAATTGGTTACAGCAGCAACAGAAAACTAATATAGTCACAAATTTAAAAAATCCAGAATCCTGGGTATTTTCACCAACCCCAGAACCAGCTTTGTCCCATCCCAGTCTACTCCAAAATCCCAAAGTTGCCCAAAGAATGAAATTAATTCTAGTCCAGAGCTCACCAATAAATTTTTTAAAAAGCCATGGCCTTTTATGAGAAACCAAATATTCAAGGATATAATACAGCCCCCCAGGGAAGAACCAACCCCACACACCCACTCCCGGGCATTGAAGCCAAGTGAAGGCCGTCCTCAGCCTGCTCTTTTCTCACAAGATAATGCTATGAAGCTTAATTTTCTGTGCAGCAAGTATTTTATTTAATTTTCCTATTAACAATACAAATTTATAATAATGGTTATGCTTTTTCAAACTTAAAGAATAAAATAGAAAATCACTATTTTAGACTTCTCCCTAGTCACCAGGGCCAGCTGAAAAAAAGGAACTTGGTCAAGAATGAAGAAAGATGACTCATTCAATTCTTAATTCTGCCTATTTTCTTTCCCAGATTGGCCAAAAGATGTGTTGTGTCTGGAGATGTCTGTACATCAATCACCACAGGACATGCTACCCATCACTGATTGCACCCTGGGCTTTTAGCAACTGTAAGCTATCCAAGTTGCATGGAATGTACTTTGCTTAGTGCATGATAAAGTGCAATTGTAGGTACAACTATTTGTACCAGCAATCAGCAGTACTATAAATTGCCAAGTACCCACCAGAGCTTAATGCAGCTGGCTTTCTTTGTCTCTTCCCCAGCTGTATGTGAGGACTGCAATCCAGTCATTTCAAGTAACCAACACCTATGTGACAAACACAGGAGGCACGACAGCCCAGATCTCATTCATCCACTTAGTCATCATCATCTTTCCATCTTGATACAAATGACTATTTGCTGTAGCATTGGAATACCTACTATAATGCTTTGCACATAGTAGTCACTCAGTAAATACACCGAACCTAATTGGAAACATATATTTTGGGAAGGC
This sequence comes from Varecia variegata, assembly GCA_028533085.1. Taxonomy (NCBI): domain Eukaryota; kingdom Metazoa; phylum Chordata; class Mammalia; order Primates; family Lemuridae; genus Varecia; species Varecia variegata. The sequence continues at coordinate 95,068,728 of CM052440.1, forward strand.
AATAAAAACTAGATGTTTGGGATAATAATCAAGTAGGGAAAACAATAGAACTGGACATAGGAATAATTGTGATGAAAACCAATAACCAGCTCACAGCATTTCTGACCAACGTGCCCTTTTCTCCCTACATGAGAAAGGAAGGAAGGAAGGAGGGAAGGTCAAGACAAATAAGGTTTCAAACTGCCTAAGCTCCCACTAATAATAAGCTGGTTGAAGTTCAAAGCCTCTTACCAATCCCAAGCCCTTTGATCCTCAGCAAGCCACAGCCAATTGAACTTCACTGCAGTCTCTCAGGCCTTGCAAAGACAAGCCGCTGTTCATCAAGGATGTGTCTACATTGATGAATTGCTTACTTCATACTCATGACACTGTCTTTAAAGTCATTTGTGTACATTACGGTTGCTGTAAAAGATAACATAAAAAGCCCTAGGAGTGAACCAAGACAGAGAAGAGGAAAGGCGGCTGGTCCTGGTCCAGCGGCTCCCAAAGTGGGTGGGGGCGTTCACCGTGGCATCTGGAGTCCAGGAGGCGGCAGAATTGGGTGGAGCCATTTTTCAAATTAATATTCTTTTGGCTTTTAAGGCAAATACTAGGAGATAGGACAGTGCAAAATTATGGAGACAGCCCAGATTCAAACATTGCTTGCCCCTGATTAACTCTACCCTTGTACACGTGACAACTTCTCTAAGCCTCAGTTTTTCCTTTCTGTGAAATTAAGATAATACCAAGCTTCAGGTTGTTGTAATTATTCATTGAGTCATGTCTGCTCATGTGCTGAGCACAGTAACTGGCACTGCACTCAGTAAAATTGCGCAATTTTGTAAGTGCAACCCTGTCCACTGGCAGCCTAGTAGCATCTAAGAAAAGGTGAATTATGAAATTAAATTCTCTTCATACACAAATTAGCACATTTCTTCAGTGTTTCCTCCAGGCCAGCCTCCAGGCTGCAGCAGCTTCCTGAGCAAAGAGCCCTAACGTTGCCTCTCCTCTGCTCGGTACATGCTCAGAGGCGCCCCACCCTCCCCATTCACGGCAGCATGGCAGACTGGACAGAGTTTGTGCTCAAGAGTGAGTCGGACTTGGATCTAGATGCTGGTCCTGCCATTTTGTAAGAGGTGACTTCCAGCAAGTCCTTTAACTTTTTTATGCCTTATTTTCCCCATGAGTAGAAAGGGGATAATAACACTTTGCAAAATGGGAAATAACAAAAACCAAAAATAATATTAATACTTCCTTGGGGTCGGTTGTTTGAGGGATTGAAAACTATGACATCCTCAAAAGCAACTATCAATGCCTGCTGCAAAGTAGACACTCAATAAACTGGAATGTTTCTTTTCTTTTCTAGCCTTATTCCAAACACTGTCCTTCCATCCCACATTCCACCTCAAACCAAGGGCTCCCCTTTGATGCCCTTATTGTCTCTTGTTGGCTTGGCTCACTTTGCATTCTGCCTAGAGTGCCTGTCCCCATCCCTAAATATCTGAATACTACCCAGTCTTCAAGACGCAAGTTAAACGTCATCTTTCCCACAAATCCTCCCCTCTGCCCAGCAGAAATCATGCTCCTCTCTCTGAGCTTCCTGGACCTTTGTCTTTGGCCTTCTTGCAACAGTTCATACTGTGTTTACAGCCATTGCCCCAAGTCCTCTCTCCCCAACTCCCTAAACTCCCTAAGGGCAGAATCTCCATTGTATCTTTTTCCATAGTCAGTGCCTTGCAGGCCTAGCACACCTCAGGTACTTGAAAAATATTTTTTGAATGAATAAATCAATAACAAATTGTGTGCATTCAATGAAAAGTTTTTATGAAATATCTATGCTTAATTAACAAATAAGAAATTTAGATTAACTATCTGCACTAAGCCAGAGAGAGATTCTCTTTCATTTTACTATATGGAAGAAGAATACAAAGAAATTTGCATGTGTTTACCAGCAAGTTTAAGGAGGTTTCCAATGCCTGCCTTCAATATTCCAAACGTTTTATGGTCCCTCATTTTCTGTAGAAAACAAATGAATTTAATTGTGCTACATTCTAGCATTTGACAGCTTTGGGGCTTTGTGTAAGAGAAATCAAAGCAATCAGTTATTTCATTAATTCGATGGTGGAAAATGTGTCAAAAATATCAGCTGTCTTTGTGTACACTAGTGAATTGACTGAATTTTTTTCTCTTTTAATTTGTTTGGGGTCATATAAATGACACATCAAACACAACTAAATTATCCAGTTTCCTGAAAATTCATCTCTATGAATCCCCTAAATTTTGTTTAATTTAACTTTTTTTTTAATTTCCAGCACTTTTAAAAAGCTAACTAATGTGAATATTTTGAACGTGTGAATGAAAAACAAAGCTTTTCCTTTAGGACACTAAAAGATCAAGAAACTGAGCCCACCAGCTAATTCCAACTATCACAGTAGAAAGGCATTGTCAACCATCTGTAGTCATTGAAACCAAACGCTTCCACCCCATTGTATTGTCATGAGTATAAAAGGTAAACTACATACTAAGGACAAAGCAAAGAATAAGCCTAGTTATGGGTACAGTCAATGATGCCACATGCTTTCACCTTACTGTCAACTGAAGAATGACATGGTTCATAAATTTGGAAAGGAAAGCCTTATTTCTCCTAAAGGGTTGCAGCTGCCAGCGTGGCCATTCTAACAGGCTGGGAAGCAATAGCCTCCTGCCAGAAGCCAGAAACACATACCTTGAGGGTATGGTACAGGGAACAGAAATTTGTGCTGAACAGGGTGGCCAAATATACATATTTAACAAGCTATAGGAGGAGTCGTGAATATTTGTGAAAAAGGAAACATGCACATGTGCAGTTCGGCTTCATGCTACTTCACAGGATCCATGTTCAGAAAATGGTCCGAAGGTGGCAAAGGTGGAGTTTTCGGCTGGCCTTCTGACATCAAAATGTGAAGCAGAGGACATGAAAACCCTTTGTGTGCATCCTGTAGAAACTGGCCAGAACCACCCCATGGTCCTGCGGCCCCTTATCAGGGAGGAATGTGCATAAAGGGAGGAGCAGCATTAGGAGCTGATTGAAATCAGGGGTGCAGCAAGTCTTTTTAAAAGGCTGGTTCTGTTTAATCCCTAGGGAGGAAAGCCTAATGGCAGCTAATAAGGGAGAGGGTGTAACAAGGTGTGTCTGACCTCCCATCCTGTCATGGCTGGGATTTCAGTTTTAAGGTTTCTCTTGGGTCCCCTTGGCCAAGAGGGGGTCCATTTGGTCAGTTGCTGGGGGGCTTAGGATTTTATTTTATTTCTCATTGCTTTAATATATCTTACCTTTGTCATGTTGTGAAGGTCTTGGGACACAGAAACTAAACCTAATAAATGATCGTTCTGTCTGCCACTTTGTTCAGGATTTAAAGATAGCCCACTGATAGAGAATTGCAGAACTGTGGGGTCCGTTACAAATATATTATGATTTATGCATCCTGCATGTGGGAATAGTCACAATCCGATGACGAAGATACTACCAGCCTGAAATCTAACCCTGTCTTATTCTACAACCTCTAACAAATCATTGCACCTGACAGTGCCTGTATTTTAAAATTCAGGTCATGATATTTTATTGATTTTATAAGAATATTTTGAAAGCTGATTTTTAATTAATATACAGCATTTTGAAATAAAATGATTTTTTTTTACTGATAAACCTCCAAGAGATTTAATGACAAATATCAGTTTATCAGTACTGTTCTCCAGCGTGTTAGAATGTATCCAAACTCTTCTTCAGTGATAAAAAGTGTTTTATGTTAAACCCATTTGATGACAATGTAGAAGATTACCCAGCATGACAGAGCACAGGATTAGACTACACACCTATACTGACTCCAGTGTTATCAACTGGTCTTTATCATTCATTATTATTAAGTTATGAAAGAAGACAGTGACATCAGCAAGATGGCAGACTAGGAAGTTCCTGACCCTCTTTCAGGAGCTTTAAGGGAAAAAAAAAAAAAAAAAACTCTTTAAAAAACTAGAGACCAACTAAAATAATTTCATAGGAGCCCTGGAACCTAGTCAAAGATCTACAGCAACCAAGCAAATGCTCAGTCAAGAAAAAGTCATATGCAAAATGGCAAGAAATTTGGTGGCATTTTTATTCTCAGTTGCTCCATCCCCTCCCTAGTGCAACACAGTCAGGAGGAAGCCACCAATTTTCCAGTTCCCCCTGGCCAGAAGGAACAGAGTTGAACTTATTTGCAACGTTCTAAACTGTCTGTAGGCTATTCAAAGAACTGGTTTCTGTCTCATCTGAAACAGGGCTCAACTGACAGCACAACTCAGCTATCAGACTGGCAGAAGCAATGGAGGACAGGGCTGAGGCCACAGTATTCGAAAACTGCAGAGGGATTGTAGACCTGCAGATGCCTGGAGCAAGAGATTACAGACAGAGGAATATAACAGAACATCTAAGGCCCAAAGAAGAATCTGGGGTGAGTCTCTTTAGAAAATTAGACATTTAAAAACAGCAGTGCATATGGAGGAAATTAAAAAAAAAAAAGTACACAGACCCACTAAGGACACATGCCCAGAAAAGACCTAAGAAGACTTTAAGCCTTCACCCTGCCTAACCCCAGGCTCAGGACACACCATACTATAATAGTTAGTGATGGTCTTCCATGCCAGTCTACAAAGACTGAGAGGAGGACTTTTTTTTATACCCAACTTTCAACAGAAGATCATAAGGCACAGAAAAACAAGGCCCATTCAGAAGAACAAAATAAATCTCCAGAAACCATCCCTGAAGAAACATAGGCATTGAACTTACTAGAAAAACACTTTAAAAGAACTCTTAAATATGCTCAAAGAGCTAAAGGAAACCATGGACAAAGAACTAAAAGAAATAAGTAAAATGATATATGAACAAGATGAGAATAGCAATAAAGATAGAATTTGTAAAAATAAGAACCCAGCAAAAATTCTGGAGCTGAAAAATACAATAAATAAATCGAAAAATTCACTAGAGAATTTCAAAAGCAGACTTGAATATGCAGAAGGAAGAACCAGCAAACCCAAAGACAAATCATTTGAAATTTTTGAGTTTGAGGAGCAAAAAGAAAAAAAATGTAGAAAGTAAACAGAGCCAAAGGGACTTACGGGACACCATCAGTAGGACAACTATAGAAGTCCAGAGGAGGAAAAGAAAGAGAAAGGGGCAGAGACATTATTTAAAGAAGCAATGGCTAAAAACTTTCCAAATTTTGGAAAAAACATGGATCTACAAATCCAAAAATCTCAGCAAACTCCAAGTAGGATAAACCCAAAGAGACCCACACCAAGATACATTATACTTAAACTGTAACTACTTTAAGACAAAGAGAGAATCCTGAAAGCAGCAAGAGAAAGGTGACTCATGTTGTAGAAGAGATCTCCAGTAAGATTATTGGCAGATTTGGCAATGGAAACCTTGCAGGCTAGAAGGCAGTGGTGTGATATAGTTAAAGTGCTGGGGGGAAAAACTGTCAGCTGAAAATTCTGTATCTGGCAAAACTGTCCTTCAAAAGTGAGGGAAAAATCAAGACATTCGCAGGTAAACAAAAAGCTGAGGAAGTTCAATACCACTAAACCTGCCCTGTAAGAAATGCTAAAGGGAGTTCTTCAAGTTGAAATGAAAGGACTCTAGACAGTAAATCAAACCCATATGAAAATATAAATCTCTCCAGTAAAGGTAAATACATGAACAAATATGAAAAATGGTATTATTTTAATTTGGGTTATAATTCCATTTTTTTATTTTCTACAGAATTTACAAGACAAATGGATAAAAATAATTATAATTTTTTGTTAATGGGTACACAATATATAAAGATGTAACTGATGACATAATGACATAAAGTAGGTGGGTGGAGCCATAAAAGAATAGGATTTTTGTATTCAATTGAAGTTAAGTTGGTTCAATTTAAAATCGATTGTTATAAATTTAGAATGTTATATGTAATCTTCATAGTAACTACATACAAAATATCTATAGAATAACACAAAAGGAACTGAGAAGAGAATCAAAATGTGTCACTACAAAAAATCAAATAAACACTAAAGAAGGCAGGAATTGAAATAAGGGACAAAAAGGTTATAAGACATACAGAAAACATGCACCAATATGGAAAAAGTAAGTCCTTCCATATCAGTAATTGCTTTAAATGTAAATGTATTAAACCTTCAATCAAAAGCATAAATTAGAAGAATGGGTTAAAAAAAAAAACAAGATTCAACTATAAACTCTTTATGAAAGACTCACTTAAGGCCGGGCGTGGTGGCTCACACCTGTAATCTTAGCACTCTGGGAGGCTGAGGCGGGTGGATGGCTCGAGGTCAGGAGTTCAAGACCAGCCTGAGCAAGAGCGAGACCCCCGTCTCTACTAAAAATAGAAAGAAATTATCTGGCCAACCAAAAAAAAAAAAAAACATACATATAGAAAAAATTAGCCGGGCATGGTGGCGCATGCCTGTAGTCCCAGCTACTCGGGAGGCTGAGGCAGTAGGATCGCTTAAGCCCAGGAGTGTGAGGTTGCTGTGAGCTAGGCTGACGCCACGGCACTCTAGCCCAGGCAACAGAGTGAGACTCTGTCTCAAAAAAAAAAAGAAAGACTCACTTAAGATCTAAAGACATGCACAGGTTTAAAATGAAATGATGAAAAAGATATTCTATGCAAAGATTAACCAAAAGAGAGTAGAGATGGCTATACTAATATCACACAAAATAGACTTTTAGTCAAAACCTCTACAAGAGACAAAGAAGGACATTATAAAATGATGAAAAAATCAATTCACCAAGAATATATAACAATTATATATGCAATAAAAATCAGAGCTTCATAATATATGAAGCAAACTTTGACAAATTAAAGCAAGAAATAAACAGCTTTACAATGATAGTAGATTTTGATATCCCACTTTTGATAATAAATAGAACAACCAGACAAAGATCAATAAGGAAGTATAAGACCTGAACACTACTATTCACCAACTAGATCTAACATACACCGAACATTCCACCCAACGACAGCAGAATACACATTTTTCTTTTTTTTTCTTCTTCTTCTTTTTTTTTATTTCAGCATATTATAGGGGTACAAAAGTTTAGGTTACATATATTGCCCTTGCCCCTCCTCCCCCGCCAAATCAGAGCTTCAAGTGTGTCCATCCCCTAGATGGTGTGCATCGCACTCACTATGAGAATACACATTTTTCTCAAGTGCATAGGGCATTCTTCAGGATAAACCATGTGTTAGAACATCAACATGTCTTAATAAATTTTAAAAGACTGAAATCATACAAAATATCTTTTCCAATCACAATGGGATGACACTAACAATCAACAGACAATGAAAGCTGGGAAATTCACAAATACGTGGAAAATAAACAGCATACTCTTAAACAACAATGAGTCAAAGAAGAAATCACAAGGGAAAATAAAAAATATCTTGAGATAAATGAAATGAAAACACAATATACCAAAACTGATGGGACACAGTAACAGCAGTACTAAGAGAAAAGTTACAGCTGTAAATGCGTACACTAAAAAAGAAGAAAGATCTCAAATCCACAGCCTAACTTTATATCTTTTCAACTAAAAAATAACAAACTAAACCAAAAGCCTGAATTAGGAAGTAAATAATAAATATTCGAGCAGAGATATATAAGATAGAGAATAGAAAAACAATAGCTAATCAACAAAACCAAGAGTTAATTCTTCAAAAAGATCAATAAAATTAATAAACATGTAGCTAGATTGGCTAAAAATAAAAAAGAAGCCTCAAATAACTAAAATCAGAAATGAAAAGGGAGACATTACTACTGATATTCTAGAAATAAAAAAATTATAGGAGTATTATGAATGACTGTATGCCAACACATTGGATTATTTAGATGAACTAGACAAATTCCTAGAATATACAACCTGCTGAGACTGAACCCTACAGAGCAATCAGGCAAAAAAGGGAATAAAGGCATCCAAATTGGAAATAAATAAGTAAAATCACCTCTGTTTACAGACAACATGATCTCATAGGTAGAAGACTGCAAAGATTCCACAAAAAAAAATACCTGTTAGAACTAAAAAACGAATTCAGAAAAGTTAAAAGGTACAAAATCAACAACAAAAATCTTTACATACACTAACAATGAACAATTCAAAAAGGAAATTAAAACAATTCCATTTACCATAGCATGAAAAGAATAACTACTTAGTAATAAACTTAACCAAGAAGGCTGACAAAGATTTTTTTTGCTTGACCAAACTTCAGTCAGACTCCTGAACCTTTCTCTAGGCCCATCTGTATACTTCTTCATAAAATCCAGTTTTAGTAAAAACCCTGCTAAGTCAATTAAACAAGAACCTTCCACCCTTGATATCTGTTCACCCTCAATATCTGATCAGGTTCTTCATTCTCCACCATCCCCCAAGTGATGTCTGATAACCCTGGCCTCTCACCAGCAAGAATCTTACTAGGTAGGTTTAGCCAGAATCCCCCTTACCCATAGTGTTACCTCTTAGTAATTTTCCATCCACTGACCCCCACCCTGCTACTTGGCTGTAAATTCCCTCTTGCCCATGCTATATCTGGAGTTGAACCTAATCTCTCTCCCCTGCTGCAAGTCCCATTGCATTGGTCCTTTTACCTTATGATGGTCTGGAATACAGTCTTCCTTACTGTGCTTTAACAAGAATCATTGAATAATTTTTTTCTTTAACAAGGCAAAAAATTTGTACACTGAAAAACATAAAACATTGATAAAAGAAATGAAAGAAGACACAAATAAATTGAAAGACAACTGACATTCACTGACTGGAAATTTTAATATTTTAAGCTGTCTATACTAGTCTGTACAAATTCAATACAATCCCTATCAAAATTGCAATGGTGTTTTATGCAGAAATATAATTTCCACCCTAAAATTCTTATGGAATCTCAAAAGACCTTGAATAGTCAGAATAATCTTAGAAGGAAGAACAAAGTTGGAAGTCTCACACTTCCCAATTCCAAAACTTACTACAAAGTTTCAGCTACCATAACAGTGTAGTTAGTACTGGCATAAAGAGAGACATAGAGACCAGAGGAATAGAAGAGAGAGAGCCAGAAATAAACTCTCACCTATATGGCCTAATTATTTTTCACAAGGGTGTCAAGTCCATTCAATAGGGAAAAGACAATCTTTTCAACAAATAGTGCTGGGGAAACTGGATATCCCAAAGTAAAAAAATGAAGATGGGTGCTTATCTTACACTATATGAAAAAAATCAACTCAAAATGAATCAAAGACCTAAACATGAAAGCTACAACTATAAAACTCTTAAAAGAAAACATAGAGGGAATCTTGAATATGACATCAAAAGCATAAGCAACAAAAGAAAAAATAGATAAATCAGATTTCACCAAAATTTAAAACTTTTGTACATAAAAGGATATTATCAACATAGTGAAAAGGCAACCCATAGAATAAGAGAAGATATTGGCAAATCATATATCTGATAAGGGGTTAATAACCAGAATATATAAAGAACTCCTACAACTCAACGATGACAAAAAAAAAAAAACGACCCAATTGAAAAGTAGATAAAGGACTTGAATAGACATTTCTCCAAAGAAGATATGCAAATAAACAATAAGCACTCAACATCACTAATCACTAGAGAAATGCAAATCAAAACCACAATGAGATGCCACTTTACACCCATTAGGATGGCTACTGTCAAAACAAAAACAAAAAACAAAATAGAAAATAAGAAGTATTGGCAACAGTGTGGAGAAATTGGAACCTGGTATATTGCTGCTAGTAACAGAAAATAGTGCAGCCACTGTGGAAAACTGATGGTTGCTCAAAAAATTAAAAATATAATTACCATGTAATCCAGTAATTCCACTTCTGGGTATATACCCCAAAGAATTGAAAACAGGGATTCAAACAGATATTTGAACAACCACATTCATAGCAATATTATTCACAGTGGGCAGAAGTCTGAAGCAACCCAAGTGACTATTAACAGATGAATGGATAAACAAAATGTGATATATACATACAATAGAATATGGTTCAGTGTTTAAAAGGAAGGAAATTCTAATACATGCAACAACATGAATGAACCTTGAAGACATTATGGGAAGTGAAATTAGCCTGTAACAAAAAGACAAATACTATCAATATATCATCCCAATTACATGAGGTTCCTAGAGTAGTCAAATTCATAGAGACAGAAAGTAGTATAGAATGGTGGTGGCCAGGGGAGGGGAGAGGAAATGAGATTTAGTGTTTAATGGGTACGTAGTTTCAGTTTGGGAAGACGAAAGGGTTCTGTGGATAGATGGTGGTGATGTTTGTACAACAACATGAATGTACTTAATGTCACTGAACTGTACACTTAAAAATTGTTAAAATAGAAAAAACTATTAAAAAATTAAATTTAAAAGATCCAAACCATTTTCACATGATCAGAAATGCTGAATGTAAAATATGACTGCTGGAAGAAGCTTTGTGTGAAGAACAGTAAAGATTCCTTAAAAGATAAATGTATGCACCATCTCTTACACACAATAGTCTATACTGTCACTGGCTAACTGTGACTCAGCGTCTCATTCCATTCAAACAATGGCCATACCTCTATCTTTCATGTCTTCATACGTTCCTCCTTTTTTCACATACCTCTATCTTTCATGTCTTCATACGTTCCTCCTTTTTTCAAACATCTTTTATTAAGCCATCAACCTAGAGTCAGAGATTCTAAAACTTGCGAGGTAAATAGCTTTGAATTATCAATCAGAATGAATTTGCAGAATTTTTAGTTGACAGCACAAGAATTAAGGAAAGTAAGTGCTAAAATAATCAATTTTAACAGATCACTCTGCAAAGAAAAGACAAAATCAAGTTTTAAAGAATGTGACTATAAAGGAGTAGTACGTGGGAGTTTGGGGGGTTATGGAACTGTTTTTTACATGATTGTGGTGATGGTTACATGGATCTATACATGTGCTAAAATTCATACAACTATCCACCAAAAAAGTCAATAAAAATTTTTTTCATCAGCACAAATCCCCATGTTTCCCTTAATTATTTCCATCTTTGTTCATTTTCTCCAAGTCATACAATCTGCATTTCAGTCCCCTCCATTGGGCATGAGAATGATACTTGTACCATCAGAGGATGTGAGAGAATAGCTAATAACCATCTTCAAGTGTTAAACACTCAACAATATTTTTAAGCAACTGAAAGAAAGTTAATCAGAATTAGGTCTGTGAAATGGCATTCCATTCATGGTCTCTCCCAGTTCCCCTATTGATCTCTCCCTAGCTTTAGGAGAAGGGTGCACCCAATAAATATTAACCACCAGACATAGGGCCAGCAGCTCCGTGTTCCAGAATATGCCTCTTGTCAGCTCCCCCTGAGAAATAATCAGACCTACATTTAATATACTTGTAGCAATAGCAAAGTGCCTCCGGGATATCATGTGAAAAGTGTAAGTCAGAAATCATTTTTGCTTTATTTATTATGCTGTCATTTACTGTCATGTGGTAAAGGCCAAAGAATCTAATTCCCTTCACTGCTGGGATTATAGCAACTTCTCCTTTTCTATGCAGATTTCATATTTGGACGATGCTTAACTGGGCTCTCATTGAAACCCAACGCTGCTGACCTGGTCTTCCCATTGTCCACACACAGTCTGAGCTCTCGAATAGAGAAGAGTGGATTCAACCTAAGTCATCTGGCTGTTACCTTGTCATCTCTTTTGGGTGTCTACCTGAGATGAAATTAAAATACAGCATGTATTTTATGTGAATGTGCTTACATCTATGCCCTTTGTTATATACATTTGTAGACTTACTTATGTTATTTAGGTGTTGACAATTCTGTGCCAGGCCATACTGAGGCAGTAATAGCGATCCTGTATTTAAAACCTTCATTATGATTTTTTTTGCATTAATTCTAATATTTTTAATTATTGTCCTGAAATCTTACCTGAGTTACTGAGGGCTTTTTTGTCAGCAGCTTAAATTTTGCAGCTGAGGTGAATGCCTCACTCATTTCACCCCAGTCCTGGATGACAATACAAAAAATTTAAATGGAAAGTAATGGAATTTCCTTAAGAAAAAATTCAAAAGACTGAGAAATACAGTTTATTGATTCAGCCATTCAGAATTGTGTGTTACCAACTGTATTAGGTTCCTAGGGCTGCCCTAACAACGTACTACAAAGTAGGTGGCTTAAAACAACAGAAATTATTGTCTTATAGTCCTGGAAGAGTCCAAGATCAAGGTGTCAGCCAGACCAGGCTCCCTCTGCAGACTCTAGGGAGGAATCCTTCCTCGTCTCTTCCTGCACTGGGCACTTGTAGCCTTCCTTGGCTCGTAGCTGCAGCACTGCAATCTCTGCCTCTGTCGTTGCACGGACTGCTCCGTGTGTGTCTTCACACCAGCTTCTGATGGCACCGGACCCATCGATGAAGATCCCACTCTACTCCAGTACTGCCTTTTCCTGACTAGTCACACCTGCAAGGACCCCATTTCCAAGTAAGGTCACATTCTGAGGTACTGGGGGTGAGGACTTCAACATATCTTTTTAGGGTTGATATAATTCAACCCTTAACACAGTCCAAAACAGTTGACAATTCTTGTTCTAACTTTTGGACTGCCTGCACATCACACTGCTTGTGCGGGGTTTGTGTGCGGTGTGGCCCTGCATTGGTAACAAGTAAACCAGCCACCTGGTGGCCGCAGTCTGCCCTTTCAGAGGACCAATACCCTCCCCTTCACGTTCCCTCCTACTCACTAGATTCTCCTTGTCCTTCTCCACCCCTACACGTACCCTATCACTTACTGAATCCTCTTCACCCTGCTCCTACCCACAGCACAGCTACAAAGCTCCTATCCCTTCCCAGTTCCATGTTGCTTGCTAGCTACATCCAATTGCTTCCCATGGGTGAAGAGCTGGTGGCTTCAATTGTCCACCGTTCTTTGACCAGCTCCTTCCTGTCCTCATTCAATTGATCTGAGACTCCTCAATTCATTTCCCTGAATCTCGCTAAAGCCTGGACCTCATGTGAGGAGATCTCTGTGTGTCATAGCCATTTTCCAATGGCTTATCTCCCTCTTTGCATGGAGAACATCTTCCAAGCTCCTAATGTGAGCTACCATCAGACTCAAGATTCCATGGGTGGAGGGCAGCTGGGCAAAGACAGCAAATGCAGCATTTGTCTATCAACTCCACACTCTGACTCTCTATTCTTCTTGGGCAGCCACCACCTTAGAGCAATAAACCATTTGTTTAATCACTTTGCTTTTCTCTGACTGCTAGTAATGAAATGCTGCACTCTTTAAAATAATTTCCTGACTATTTGCTAAGATTCATCTCTGACATTTCATTAAATATGATCATTTAACTGTACAAGTACAAATGCATTTTTAATTTAGCTTACTGCAGATATTACAGATGTGAGGAAATGAATTCGTATTGCTCTAGGACAAATATATCATTCACATATGCATGCCACAAAAGAACAAATTATTAAAAATTACTGAAACTTCCATGAAGATTTATATTTAACTTTTCCATTTTCAATCTCTATGTCATTGTGAAAACATATAGCATGTCACTTTGTCAGCCAGGATTCTATGAAGAATGTGTGGGTGGTTCCATAAGGATCTTGATCAATAGCCATCACCTCTGTCATTGACACACTGTGTGGTACTAAAAGAGTTGGAGATTGAGTTTCAAGTGTGAAGCAATTGAAACTCTGCAAAGAAATTGGCAATAGGAAGTGTGTATTCTATCCCATGTACGATAAATCCAACTGTAATTCATGCTCAAGTTTTGTTTAATAGAAAAGTACTCAAATGTAAACCAGCATTTTTGAAGTCTTCTTAGTACATATTGTCATAGATTCAAAACTGACTGATGAAAGAATAAACTTGGTTTGGGGCCTTGAGCTATCAAATGTAGAACTTACAAGTCATAAGTTAACAATTACAGATGGTTCCTGACTTACAATCATTCAACTTATGATTTTTTGACTTTACAGTGGCACAAAAGCAAAAGCAATATGCATTCAATAGAAACCGTACTTTGAATTTTGATCTTTACCCAAGCAAGCAATATGTGATACAATACTCTCTCGCAATGCTGTTTTGAGCATTTTTAAGGTAGGCTAGGCTAAGCTATAATGCTCAGTAGGTTAAGTGTATCAAATGCCTGTTCGATTTTCAATATTTTTAACTTGCAATGTGTTTATCAGGACATAAAGCCAACATAAGTCAAGGAACACCTATTATCTCATAGGTTATCAAGTATTTCCACAGAATGTACTTTTCTGGAAAGAAATAAACTTATTTTAAAAAATCTTTATGGTATATTTTAGACCAAGGACCAAAACAAAATAATAGAGGCAATTGCTTGAAGCAATTACCTAGAAGAAAATTCCTTCCAAATGTAGAAGTAAGCAACTCATCATTTCAGATATCAAAAAAGCTAAAACAACTCAAATATCCTTCAAGATGAAGACACCAATGAAACAAAAATAATAAATGACAATGAGAAGCAAGTTTTCTTCCCAGTTTTAGGTCCACATTTAGACAACGTAAAAGATTCATCCACATGCCCAGATCACTCAGGGGCAGTTAAGTTCTCTGTGTAGTTTCCAAGTCATCCACTAATTTCAAGATTTGAGATTTGAAAGGGACCTTTGAGATCAGGTGGATTATTTTACCAACAAGAAAAATGAGGCTCAAATAATTTGCATGAACACAAACCTCAGTGGCCAAACCCAAACTAAAAGCCAGGGCATCCGGTTCCTGGTGAGCACATGATCCTCAGGGAATTCCTACAGGCCGTGTTGGCAGGAGATGTAAGCACCACTTTGCATGCGAGGATATTAAACTCTACAACCACAGGGCCAGCATGCAGCTGAGCAGTTGGCCATTACCTTAGTGACACGAGGCTTACCTGCACATGAGGGTGGGGATAAGACAGGTAAAGAGATGGCAAGATATTATAGGAATTCGCCTCATCAGCTTTTCAAATACCTAACCTCACCAGCCTTCTGACTCCCAGTTTAGAACTTTGTTAGCAGATATCTACGATGGTTACTTTTATGTGTCAACTTGCCTGGGCCACAGGGTGCCAAGATATTTGCTCAATCATCATTCTGGGTGAGATTAACAGTTGAATCAGTAGACTGAATAAAGCATATTGCCCTGCCTAATGCAAGTGGCCCTCATCCAACCAGTTGAAGGCCTGAATAGATCAAAAAGGCTGATCTCTCCCAAGGAAGACAGAATTCCTCCTGCCTGACTGCCTCCAAACTGGTTCATCAGCTTTTTCCTGCCTTCAGACTCAAATTGAGACACCAACTCTTCCTGGTTCTCAGACCACTGGACTCAGACTGGAACTACACCATCAGTTCTCCTGGGATTCCAGCATGACAACTGCAGATCTTGGGACGTGTCAGCCTCCATAATCATGTGAGCCAATTCCTTATAATAAAGCACTTTATACACACACATGCACACACAGGCGCATGCACACACACCCTACTGGTTCTGTTTCTCTGAAAACCCCTGACTAATACAATGTCCCTAGTGTCTTTAAATTTTACACCATTTATAATAGCTTTTTAAAATTTCTTATTTGTTCATGAGAAACTTCAGCCCAGGCAAACATCATGGAAACTCAAGCCAAAAAGAGTTTGCAGCAATACAAACACCTGCATGTCAGAGCTATTGGATTACAGTTCTAAAATAGACGCCACATAAATATCACACATAACAATTCTCTAACTGTGTTGCAGTGAAAAGGCTGTCATTCTCCAGGCCTCAGTTTAGTGTGAAACTAACTGAGCCGATCGTCTTGATTTTCCCTTCGGAGGAGGTTTGGAAGTATCACACTGAGCAGTCACACCACTTGCAAGATTGCTGGCACTGCTTCCATCATTCACATTTGATCTGGATCTTCTCTCTCCTAATGAACAAAATGTCTTTCTTCCTCACCCAGCTGTGAAGTTGGATGTTTCCAGGTATAGTACGTTAAAATACAATTGGTGAGAGGAGGTTACCCCAAAGTTTTCTTACTTTTGAGTGGTAGTACAGGATCTCCTTGTTACTTGCTAAAGCTATTAGGCCAGCCAGTAAGACCTTTAATTCATGCGCTCCAGGCTTGTAGGATACCACCATTTACAAGTGTTATTATTCTGCTCCTGTTACAACTGATGGCATTGAATTAGACTGCATGCCTGGAAGGACTTTGACTGTTCATCAGCAGTGAGGGGGAACGCACCCAACCCAAAGTGATAAGGTTGAAGTGAGATTATCATTGACAAAGATTTTTTTCTTTAACAACAAGAGCAAATATATCATTTTTCAAAACACTGAAACATAACCTGCTAATTCAAATAGATTTTGAATGCAATGTGTTAAAACATTAAGAGAATAATTCTGTCTCTTCAAGGCTTAGCAAACTGCTGGACCAAGGATAAAAGTGAACAACTCTCCTAACATATGTGTTTGTCTTAAAATATTTTTTGGTCTGCAAGTTTGCCATTGAGTGCAGCATTCAGACACATAATGGTAAGGTTTTGTACCACACCTCTAATTTAAGAAGTCTGGTGGCTGTCTCTTTTGTCTCCTTTAAGAGCAATAGCATTGTTTCAGTTCTTTCTAGGGTGCAGAAGGAAACTGAGCCCGCTGCTTACTCAAACAAATATTTTCCTTTTTATTATGGGAGGCAAAGGAGGAGCAGCTGTATTCCGACTGAGGTGGGAGTGCAGATGGTGCACTCACCTCACATGTGACACAGCTTGCCTTAGCCTCCTACAGCCATGCCCAAGGAGAAGTATGGCATGCATATCTTGACTGCATCTCCAGCCTTTCTTCCCAGTTTCTTAAAGTGCCATGCAAACCAGCCCAGTTTGGGAATGAACAACAAGACTCGTGCAAAAGGATGCCTGCAGTTTCCCAACCTTTATGCAGTTTGGTCCAGAACCACCACATTTACGCAATTGCATCCCATTTCCTATCTTGGCTATTACAGATCTCCACTCATTTGTCAGTAGCCTCTCTGGTTTCCACCCCTCTCCCCCAAGCGCGATGTTTGAAATGGCCTCTTCCCCAGGCCTTTGATTTCTGATCTTCTCTCTCCCCCTGTGGTATGCCAGATTTGTGAATTGGATCCAGAACTGATAATGACCTTGCTGTTTAGAAGCAACTCTCCAACCTGAGTACTATCTCTGCAAGTAGCTCCTGTTAGAAATGAGTCACCCTTTGGGCAGTACGCATGAGTGGTCACACGTGGAAGGCCGTGCACTATTTAAAGAGGAAAAGTGAACTTCCCATCCAAGCATAAAGCCACTTAAGGTTTTCCTGACCATTTAAGCTATCTGTAACCAACCTGGAAAGTGTACAGCACCAGCAAAGATCATCTCCGTAGGCCCAGGCACCCTCTTCTACACTCCTCTTCATCCTCCGAAGCCCTGCTTCTCCTGTCCCTCCTATAGGCTCCAACACTCTCATTGCCTTTCTGCTGATCCTTCAGATCCCTATCACTTTCCACTTTCAGAAAGGGATGCATTATCAGTTCTTCACACCACAGTGTGAGACCAAGTTGTGTTGCCTCCATTACCCGACAGGTATTTGGGCCCACCACATGGAAGGCCCTGACTAATGAATGACCTGGTGGCAAACAGACAGCACCAGGTTGAGAGTCCAGAAAACCGAGCAGAGGCTCTGCTGCACTTACTAGTTCCGCGACTTCACCTGCAAGGACTTAGTTCCTCCACCTAAGGAACAGGTAACGTTGAAGAGGTGTATCATTCTATGTACCTACAGACTCAAATTTGCACAGCATTTTATACTTTCCAACATATTTTCATTCACTCATTTATTCATTAAACATGTGTTATCTCATCCTCAGCTTCCAAACAGCCTGTGGGGTGGATCAGGAAGATAGTACTACTACCTCCCCATTATAGATGGGTACTCTAAAGTTCAATGAGATTGTATGACTTCTGCCAGGTCACATCTCTCTACAGGGACTTAATATATAGTTAAGTATACATAATTCATGCAAAAAAGTAAAAATAACAATCAAAGGTAACATCAGTTTTGTAGGGCAGTAAATAATATGGAATTCAGGGGGCCCACCCCACCATCTCAATCCCCAAATATCACTTGGGACAACTGTAGTTGGGGAAAGTACCTTCCAATGGTATTCCCAGACCAGAATGGGAAAGCAGGTTTTAGTAAATGACAGTGATCCAAAAAGGCATTCGTGGAAAGGAAAACAAAGGTTCTCATGAGTAATTACCATTTTCCTGGATCTATACTTGGCAGAGGATCTTGCTTCCAATTTTGCTTGGAAATGTGTTAACTTTAGAAAGGTAAAAAGTGACTATTAAATGCTACTTCTGGACCATAAATAGGAGAAGTGCCCACTGAGTTCTAGAGTGAGCTGGTATGGACAGAAAATTTTCATTTGACCCAAGTCAAATACCTTGTCATATGTCAGGAGTACTTCTGCTCTCCAAGGAGATAACTGTTGTCAGTTACAATCTTATCATTAAGATTTGGTC
The DNA here is from genome assembly GCA_028533085.1 of Varecia variegata. Classification (NCBI taxonomy): domain Eukaryota; kingdom Metazoa; phylum Chordata; class Mammalia; order Primates; family Lemuridae; genus Varecia; species Varecia variegata. The sequence continues at coordinate 95,087,293 of CM052440.1, forward strand.
CAGGATCAGCCAAGGAAAATAATCTCACTTTCATAAGAAATTACCAATATAATTAATTTTAATAAGGGTGGTAATGTGGCTGAAATGCTCTATCAAGTGAGACTTCTGTTTCTCTTTTCTAAGATAATTCATAATATAATGTCCACCTCTGCCCTAATTCTCTCTCTGATAAATTAGAGGAGGGGTAAAAACATTTTCCTGACCCTGCTCTGGACAAAGTACACAACATTTGTAGCTTTCCTTCACTCGTCCCCCTTCAAAAAAAAGTGTTATACATAAAGGCAATGTTTCAATTATTTTTACAATTCAAGCTCTGATTTGTTGTTTATTCAAAAGTTAGTACATTATTTTCAATGTATGTTTAAATCTTACTTGCCTTGAATTGCATGACTCAGAGAGGCAGGACTGTATACATTTAATTCCATTTGTATAGTATTCCTGGTGCTACTTCACACATACGCAAGTACCTAATGGTAATGAAAACTAGAATTAATATTGGTGAAGAAGAAGATGATAATGATGGTGATGACAATGATGACACAGGTCATAGGATTAATAATAAGGTCTGCCTCTTCAATAACTTCCACATCACATCTATGCCATTCTTCTAGGGCTTTAGAATTTCTTTCCTTCCTCAGTAAAACCAAGTTTCACTAAAAGGCTTTTATCTGCTCTTCAGGACGGTTTGATGGGATGAAAGGAAATAAGAAATTTTCCATAACTCAGAAGAACTCTTACTTTATCACAAGGGAACATAGCAATAAAATATGTCAGGTAGGACAAAAGAGAAATTGCAGAATAAAAATAAATTGTAACAAGCTTCTGATGACCTCCTCTGAGTTAGAGGACTATTAAAATAGAACAGAAAAAATAAATGCAAGAAAGTTAAGTTTTGTCAATAGATGCTTGAAACTTGAGATTTCTAAGGAGATGCTGAAGGCAAAGATGCCATCCAGTAACAGTGCTCAGTCTGAAAAGGCAGGTTTAGGTCACCTGTTCCCATCAGATGCGTCAGAGCTGATTGAATATGACAGGTAGCTCTGAATAATTGCTCTAATCACTCCAGTGAGCCCTCTACCTTGTCCTAGCAAAGGAGTGATGCCCTAGCCAGCTTCAGAGACCAGACACTCTGAACCTGACATCTCTAACAAAGATGCATCTATTTTATTGGAGGCATTGTTTGATGTTGTTTGGGAGAGGGTCAATAGAGGCCTCAAAGTTGGCCGTAGATAAGGGTCTCATTAAATGGCTCAGGAGTTTGTATTTGCAGGTCGACTTGATGTGATGCCCAGTTAGTGGAGACTGATAATATCAAGAAGGACAAAAACTTGTCACCCAGAATTGGGTTGTGGATTCAGCTCTTCCAGAGAGTAGGGGATAATTAGGGTGGTGTGTCATCAAAACTTTTCATGTCAGCTAAAGAACACTCTCTCCCTAAATAAGAAACTGTCAGATCTGCTTAAAGCTAGAAGAGACAGGGACCTCTTTTCAACCTATACCTTCTCATTGGAAATGCCAACTTATTTTAGACGGCTAGGTGGTGAGATGCTTCATTTGGGTCTTAGTCTTTTATGCATTTGTGGGTTTTGCTACAAAATAAAACACAAATGCTAAAACCTCTTAACCCTTGAGAAAGTTGAGTATCTGTGACTTTCCCTAATACTCAAGTATTTTGCCTCACTACTCAGATAATTTTTACAGAAGCCAAAATCAGTTAGTCTGAGTCTGAGCAAGAAATTGTCCAAACTGTCCGTACAAGGCCAAGGAATTTTCATAGGGAAAAACATTGCGTAAAAAATCTCTGTAATGTGCTAGAGACTATTCGAGCTCATGACACTAAATCTAAGTAATCCTTCTAGTACAACAACATGGCCCACATGCAGCCTTTTCTCTATTACAGGATTTAGCTTATTGCATTAGAGACACTGATTTCTGTGCCTGTTTCCCAACATGAACTTGAGCTCCTAGAGGGCTAGAACCCATCTGCTCACCTTTTAATCCCTAGTGCCTATACCTGGCTCTTGGTAGGTGCTGAATAAATGTTACACAACCAATTTTACTTTAAAGCTTTAATTAATTACTTTAGTTAACATGATTCCAAATGATCATTTTAACTAAGCTTCTGCTTCTGAACTAATTTTCATATTACGTTGATACCATTCCTTCATTCTTTTTTCTTCTCTTTTTTCTACTTTCTCCCTTCCATATTTCACCCTTCATTCATTCTATCTCATGGACTATGAGGCTACTGTAAGATTTTCCTTAAGAAAAGAGTATGTCAGAGAAGAAATGAGAGGGAATGGATATTAACTGAGTGACTACTATATGTTTGATGTGATGCTATTTTTTTTGTTTTTTCATTCAACCCTCACAAAAATACTGCAGGGGATCTCATATTATCTCAGTTGAGGAACTGGGCCTCAAAGAAGTAGAGAATTTTCCCTATATTTATTCTAACACCAAATTGCATAAGCTTTTCCCCATATCAAACTGTAAGGAAAAAAAACAGCGAAGTTGCTAACTGGACTAAGGTAGAACATGCTCTAAAAAAGGCTCAAAGGATTCCTTCATTATTCAAGTAATAGAATCACCCACATTTTTCTGTACCTTTCTTCCAAGGAAAGAAACTAACTGTCTTCACACTTGTCTTCAGCCTCACTGACAGCCTAAACGTGGAAGTTCACACAGACTGCCATGAGAAAGAATATTTTGGAAAACACACACATACCCAGACAGAGCCTCTGCCCTCTTCTCCAGGAAACATATGAAGATTCTATTAATATTTGCTTTTATTTGGCTGGAGGGACAAATGCTGGAGGAAGGTCCATCTACAAAATAGTTAACATAACACTTTTAATTGTAGAAATAACTTATGTTAGGACAACCCTAAATTTTCGTTAAAGCTGCTTTTACAACTAACACACAGTAGGAAAATCAATCTTATTTTAGTAATGAAAAAAAAACATATCATTTTCCAAAGGAAATACAATTGTACACCAGAGCTTGAGCCTGTGATTTAAAAGGTCTTCCAATGCCACGT